>CM035413.1:149550501-149898001 GCA_020310875.1 Ceratopteris richardii
GACGATTTTCATCTACATCACCATTCTTCATCAATTTCTCACTCAATACATTAGGAATCAACTCTCTTCATACACATTCATCAGAAATACACAGTAGAAGCTTGCAAATTCCATGGATACACATAGAATAGACTCCACAAATCAAAGAAATCACACAAAAGGAAGAAACACGACTTTCTGCAGGAAACTCTCTCTTTACTTGGATAGCATGTAATACAAATAACCAACCCTCTCATAGTAGAGGAAATTGTCTTTTATACATTTTCAAGTGTCCCTTTTCACACTTGAATTTTGGTCCTTTCCTCTTCTGATCTAAAATTATGCTATCTAGGAGTTTCCAAAAATTCTAGAAAAAATACATATGATTCTACTCTCCATAAGGAAGACTCTTCCTTATTTTTACATCATTTGCATAAATATTTTTACAAGTTTTTGGCATTTCACAATTATTTTCCATCAAAAATACTTCAAAAAATACTTCTTCTAACATTCTTCCCCTCCTAGACCTTTTGGGTTTCCAAAAATTCTAGAAAAAATACATATGATTCTACTCTCGATAAGGAAGACTCTTCCTTATTTTTACATCATTTGCATAAATATTTTTACAAGTTTTTGGGATTTCACAATTATTTTCCATAAAAAATACTTCAAAAAATACTTCTTCTAACATTCTTCCCCTCCTAGACCTTTTGGCTCCTCACAAAAGACATTCTTAGTGATAATTCATAAATGCTGCCTTCACTTCTTTTTTCTCTGATACACTTGTGACAGTAGGTCATGGATTTTTCTTTCTGTAACATTCAAGTTATTCACCATCTCAAATAGTGCTTTTCTCCATTGCACAGCAGCCTCTGATTTATCAATTACATCTTTTTTTAGGTACTCTGTGTATGCAGCTTCATAAGCAGTGAGTCGAGATTTTGTTCCAACTGACAAATTTCCAAATATTTTCGATTCACTTTCAAAAAACCCATAATCAAATGCATCTTCAAAAATCTGGAGATAATGGCTGCCCAAAAATATTATTCTGCTATAATAAGCCATCAAACATATCCTGTCAGGTGTTTCTCTGAGATCAAAGATTAAAGCATCAATTAGTGAATTGAAGCCAATGTAATTGAGAACTCTAACATCTGTATCTGTAAAAGTCTCTATACATGCTAATATGAGTCTCATTACTCTGATTAGTAAAATACATGCTGGGTCATTAACATCTTTGTATGTGGCTATGACAGATTCAGCTGTGTCCACCATATACTTCTTTGTAGGCCATGTTCCTGCCTTTGGTCCTGCTATCTTTGGACAATTCAACCATTTGGATGGAATCTGTCCTTCTTTCCTTCTTTCCCAAAAGACTGTCCACTCCCTCCTCCTTGCTACTGGGCAGTATGCTGGATTGATCTTCAGTTGAATAGGTGCTTCCTTCCATATCTTTCTGCATTCCTTATTAGCATCCAACCACCTATTCCTCCATTTGGGATTAGCTTTTTCAAATAGCTCCTTTGTCACACTGATATCTTCTTCATATTCTAAATACTTGTTCGGAGGTAATCCTACCCTTGCCAGCTGATAGTTTTTAATACTTTCCATGATCATGCACAAGGGTATTCCTAAGCCATCTGCAGCCCAATGGTGTTGATCTGGATTTATTCCTTTATTTAAAGCAAATGTAACAATTTGTTCCTCATATTCATCATGCATTTTTCTAATGAATTTCATCCTGGATTCTCTGTCTCAGCTCCATCTCCATTTTACTACTATGCTTCGTCTGTTTTGCACACTTTTCTTCAAGATATTGGATTTTATTTTGTTGTTGTACCTCTAATTCCTCCAAAGAAATTATCCTATGTGTTAATTCCTCATTTTTCTCCTTTACAATCCTCAATTGTTTTGCCAATTGTTCTTTTTCTTTGTTGTGCTCCTTAATGATACTAATGCCTTTTTCAAACTCAGATTCTGCTACCATACCTGATATAATCATGTTTCTACTTGCTGGTCTGAATTGCTCTAGGTTGCTCATAATGATCTTGCAAGCAGATCTTATATTTTTAGGTATCCTTTCCAACCCAACTTCTATTTCCATTTGTTTGACTTCTATCTGCTTGTTTTCTTTACACTCATTCTCTTCTTCATCTTCTTCCTCATACTCTATGACCTGAGTCTTTTGTTCTTCATGGCTCTTATCTGCTTCCATCTTTTCTTGGTCTGCAACATCTTCCTCATATTCGAATATCTGATCATCCTTATTCTCATGTCCTGATATATCTTTAATTATCTTTGTTCCTTCTGCCTTCTTGTTCTCCACTTTTTGATGTTCTTCTTCAAAGAGATGTCTTTCCTTTACTTGTACTTCCTCTTCCTGAATTATGGCTGAATCAGTTTCCTCAGTAAGCTTTATTTGATCATTACTTATCTGCTCTTTCTGTCCTTCTTCTTGCTCATCTATATCCATGAGATCCAGGCCTTCCTCTTGTCTTTGATCTTTTGTATTTGTGAATTCTTCATTATGATTCAAGTCATACAGGATGTCTTCTATGCTTTGGTTGACCTCTTGTTCTGTAATTCCTTCTTCTATTTCTTGAGCATTCTTCTTTTCCACTATTTCCTCTTCTGCTTCCTTGATTTGATCTGTATCCCTTTGTTTATTGGATGGACTACATAACTGAACTCCTTTTGCTATCTCTGCTTTTCCTTCATCCACTTTGAAATTGGTTTTTTGTGAAGGTTTTGTCCATATTGACTTTAATCCTGAATCCACTAACCCACAGCTGAATTCCTTTCTTACTTCACTCTCCTCTTCCATCATCACTGCTTTTCCTTTTAGTAATCTTCTCTCTTCTTCAGGAATAACCTACTTTGCTGCTTCTTCTTGGACTTGCTTTCCTTTCGGGCTTCCCTCTCAAGTCTTCTGGTGTTTTATGTCTTTCAGTGGCCTGTGTTATCACATTAGGTGTACTAGGTACTGAGAAATTCAAACTTTTTAACAAAAAGTTTTCAATATCACTTTTCAGATTCTGAAGAGAATTATGAAGAGCCTGCTATTCCTGATTTTTCCAGTTTTGACTCTTCTACAGCAGTATATTCCTTCTGGTTCCTTTCTTTTACTATCACTTCTTCTGTTTCCATCATTGATACAGGTTTTGCTACTGATTTTCCTTTACTTTTCTTGGTTAACTTCTTCTTTTGTACAGGTTTCTTCTGAACCTTCTTCTTTACTACAACTGTAGTTCTTGTTTCAGGAGGTCATTGTAGCTCTTTGAAATATGCTAACAGTTCCACTTCTTTTTTGACAAATACTTCCTCTGTCTCAGCTGCCATCATCTAATCATGCAGTTCTTCATAGTGTTCTACTTCCTCTTGAATCCAATATGTTGCTTTGTAAGAGTAGTCCTCCAACATCTTTTGATATTGGGCTTCATATACTGCCCTTTTATTATTACCTTGAGTCAAGTAGGTATACAACTACTCTTTGCTTGTCTGAGGTGGGTGTGGGCCATTTGAAGATTGTACCTGCTTCTGAGCAGCTTCATGCTCTTCCCTAGTTGCTTCTACGTGTTCCAACTCCACCTTTCTTGGATCCAATCTTCTTTTCTTTACTGGAATGACTTCCTCTGAGGTTCCCTTTCTTTTCCTCTCTACTCCCCTCATGCTGGGTTGGGCTTCCACTTCCCTTATAGTCATTTTCCTAGAAGGGCTCTTAATTCCTGACATTAAACTTCTGAAATATTGGGCTTCTAGAGCCAACTTCAACTGATCCTCCATTCCCAGTACATGATATATAATCTTGGTTAAAAATTGAGCTCCATTCATATACTTCTTCTGCTCCCAGTGTTTAGCTGCTTCCTTCAATTGCTCATGTATATATGGTGTTACATCCATCACTCCAAAGGGCTTAGTTCTGTCCTTATTGTTGAAGATAATCAATGTTACTCGTTTGTGTGGCATGGTGTATCTTTGCAGTTTTGGAAAACAGAAGTATTGCAAAAACATTCTAATGGCATACTCCTCATTCTCTTTTCCCTTAAAATCAGGGAATTTAGTGTATCCTGTATATGTTTCTTTATTTTTCTTGACAAAGCTGTTATCCAATTTAGTTTCCATTGGGTAAAACTGTAGAGCTGCTCTGATATGTTCTACTTTTATAGTGATATTCACCTCCTGATTTTCTTTGTCCTTGACTTTACACCGGAAATATGCCTCATTGCCCTTCCCAACTTCTAACAAGCTGTTCATTACCTGTGCCACTCTTTCAAAGTCTATGAAGAATAGGGGCTCATCCAACAACTTGTGTAACCCTACTGCTTTCCATCTCTTGTGATTTACTGCAATTCTTTGGAATTTGTAAAACTCCTGACACAGCATAGTGTACTTGTAACCTCCCACTCCTACTGTGAATATATGCTGGCCAATGATACTCAGGGTTTCTTTGAGCTCTTTAACTACCTTTTCTGATTCTGGAATTTCTTGCTCTTCATCAGACTCTAGGTCCACCTCCTCTACTACAGCTTCACTGTCCAAGAACCAATGTCCTCTAGACAAAGTGACTGATTCTGCTTTGAAATCATGAATTGGTAGCTCCTTTGGATTCACCATTCTGGAGAAAATATAGCATCACACAGAAAGAAAAAACTCCACCCACATGAGTCACAGGAAATCAAGAATAATATTTGTTTTGAGATGAAATGAAAGAAAAATGAAAATAAAATCTCAATTAAATCCTGACTTCCTCAAAAAACTCAATTAAGTGATCATTACTTGTGTGGCAAGATGTCTAGTGCCCTCTTCCCTTCTGACAGCTTCTTATAAAGAAAGGAAAGATTTGAAAACTATAAATAGTTGAAAGAAATTGAGTTAAATTAAAAAATAAATATATAAAAAATAAAAATAATAAGAAAAATAGAAACTTGCTACACTTCTACCTATATCTTGCTTTGTGCTCTATAACTTATAAAAGAAAAAATGAATAATTTTTTCTCTTTTTTCTTTTCTTTCTCTTTTTCTCTTTTTTTTTCTTTTTTCTAATAATTTCTCTCTCTTTTTTGTTTAGTAATTCCTTTCAACTTCCTTTCTTCCCCTCCTATTTCTTTTCTCAGAAGAAGGATAAGGTAGAACAATTTGTCATTTTTTTCAAAAAATGTCAAAATTTCTTCTATGTGACACTCTGATTTCCTTATCCAAGATCCTAACTGCATCTCAGATACTCATGTCCTTTTCCATTGAATCAGTTCTGATTTTTTTACCCAATAATATTTAATCTTTGCTGACCCTATTCTGGGAATACACCCGTCTTCATTTGATGAGCTGTGGTTGAAATTTTTTGGCTTCCATATCCATTTTGTTCTGGGAATTTGTTTTGATGAGCAGGCCTTGTGTGTACTTTGTTTCCACATCCTTCTTGTTTTGATGTCCTGATACTTTTGATTATACCCTAATTGCCACCTTGCTTCTATCTCGTCACCCTCTTTTGCTTCTTCATTTGTTGCTCGTTTTGATTAAATGAAGCTTGATCCTTTAGTAATTGTATTGATAATGTCTGTGTGTCTTTTAATGAGAAAGTAAATCCTTCCAGCTCTGAATCATGAAGCTCCTGTTGATCTTCCTGTTTTTCAGTACTCCACAAGAATATTAAAAACCTTTTGCCATTTATTGTTAATTTGAGCTTCATTTTTTCAAAATCTAGTATTACTCTACCTTGCCTTAACCATGGTTGTCCCAAAATCAAATTTTCAGTCATCAAGTGATCTGGCCATTCTTCATAATCTATTTTCATATATTCTGTATTGAACTTAACTTTAAGAGAAGATGAAGACATGCTTTGTATCATTTGTCCTTCCAAGGTTTTGATAAAGGTTTTGCTTTTAGTCCTTTTTAGGTTAAATTTCTTCAACAAAGCTGAACTAATCAAATTTACTTGTGCACCTGAATCTATTAAAACCTTGATTTTTTCATCTTTATCCATAGTTATCACAGGCAAATGTTCTTTTGTTTTAGAGGTGTTTCACAGAGAAGGACTTCTCTAAGGTTTTTGATTCTTCTTATCCTTTCCTTTGCCTCCTATTGAGCCTCTTTTCTAATGTTTTCCTCTTCTTTTTTCCTATTTTGAGTTTGGTGTAATCTTCTCCATTCAGAAGCAGTTAATGGAAAGTCATACCTTTTAACTCTGCATCCACTTATGAAGTTTGGCATGATTTCTCCATCTATGTTAGCTAGTTGGATAGATCCGCTGTTACTGATCTGATGTATAATATAAGGCCCATGTCCTTTTTTCTGAAATTTCTTCTGATGTTCCTTTATTGTATATGCCAAAACTGGATCTCCTTCTTGTAGATCTTTTTCTTTAATATGAACATCATGATAAGCTTTTTGTCTTTTCTTGTCTGCATAGATGCTCATGATTGCTCGGAGTCTAGAAGCTCCCAGTTTTTCCAATTCTATTACTCTCTCAGACAATTCATGTCCAGTCCAATTGTATTGACTACCCACCTTCAGTGTTGGAATAAGGAATCCTAAGGGTAGAACTGCATTTTGTCCATATACCAGATTGAATGGTGTGGTTCCTAATGCAGTTTTTTATGCCACTCTATAGGCCAATAGGACATGATTAAGTTGTAAATCCCAATCATTCCTGTTTGTGTTTACTAATTTTGACAATACAGTACAAAGTACTTTATTAGTACTTTCTGCTAACCCATTGGCTTGTGGGTGATATGGGGCTGACTTTCTATGACTAATCATTAAATATTCAGTTATGTTTTCTATGATTTGGTTCAGAGCATCATTTATTTTTGTAGCTTTGGCTTCAGCCCATTTTGTCAGGTAATCTGTAGTTACTAGTATGTATTCAGCATGGGATTGTCTTGCTAGAGGATGTATGGGTCTAATGAAATCCAACCCCCATTTACTAAATGCTTTGGCTGAAATTAATGGAACTAATGGCATATTGTCTCTTTTATTTGGTTGACTCACCCTCTAACAAATGTCACATCTTTTCACATATGTTCTCGCATCAGGAAATAGGGTTGGCCACCAAAAGCCAGAATATAATATGAGTTTAGCAGTTCTGTCACTTGAAAAATGTCCTCCTGCCACTCCAGAATGTGCCATTTCCAACATTTCCAGATATCTATCTTCAGGAACACAAATTCTTAAATATCCATCCATCCCTCTTTTATACAATTGTTCTCCTATCAGTTGATATTCTTTAGACATCATTTGTAGATTTTTTGAGTCTGCACTAGTTCTTACTTGTTTTCCTTTTTTCTTCCTTTTCAATTCCTCAATGATGTTCTCACTCCATTCTGGATTTTTCTGAAACCAATATAGAGTTATAAGTTCTAAGTTTTGCAAAGATTGGCATTCCCATAAGTTAGCAATATATTTGGTTACATCTTGAATCTTATTAGGCCAATGTACCCCCATCCTATTGAGATTACTTAGGGTGACTACTTTGGAAGCATGAGTACAAGGGTTCCAACAATGAGCTCTTTTCAGATATTCCTATTGCTCCTCTTCTGGAGTACAATATTCCAATATGCATGTATGGTTGAGGTGATACAAGTGCCCAGCTAGCAACATAAAGTTCCTGCTTTGTAATACTAAATGTGTGTTGTTTTCAAATGTTCTGCAAGGTCCCATGGTTAGTAAAGGTATTAAGGGCATGGCCCACTCAGGAATACTTTCTACTTTGAATAGATATGTATCTGGCAGGTCATCATCTAAAGGTGAACTTGATTCTTTAGCCTGGATTCTAGAAAATGATCTGCTCTCAAATGTGTTTTTCCTTGTCTGACCACCACTTCAAACTCAAACTCCATCAGTAGAAGAAACCATCTGACTATTCTACCAGTGTGACAAGGTTTGTTTACTAAATAAAGTAAAGCTTGGTGATCCACAAAAAACTTAAACGTGTTGACCAAAAGGTAATGTCTATATTTTTTCACAGCAAATATCATCCCCAACCCTTCCCTCTCAGTGGTTGTATAATTTTTCTCTACTGAATTCAGTTGCCTACTAGCATAAGCAACTGGAAAATCTAATTTGCTCCCTTCTATTGGTTGTGCTAACACACATCCCAAAGCATAATTTGAAGCATCCACATGGACATGAAAAATCCCACTGGGGTGTTTTCAGAATTGGGGCTGTAACCAAACAAGTTTTTAGAGTCTCAAAAGCTTGGTCACACTCTTTGGTCCACTCAAATTTTGTGATCAGGGCATACAAAGGTTTAGCTATGTCAGCAAACTTGTGTACAAATTTTCTATAATACCCGCAATGTCCCATGAAAATTTGAAGTTCCTTTACATTTGTTGGTCTTGGAAGTTCCAGTATGGCTTTTATTTTTTTCTCATCGATTGAAATTCCATTTTTGGAAACTATGTGACCTAACATTCTTCCTTGTCTTACAAAGAATACACACTTCTCTCAATTTAAACATACTCTGTCTGTTCTGCATTTCTTGAATATATTTTCTAAATCTTTCAAGTGATCCTGTCTTTTTAATGAAAAAGTACACAGATCATCCACATATATTTCCATTACATTCCTCAGAAACTCTTTGAAGATATGACACATCAATCTTTGAAAAGTTGTTGGGGCATTAGTTAACCCAAAGGGCATAACCCTAAAAGCATAAATTCCCCATTCTGTGGAAAAGGAAATTTTATGTTGGTCTTCCAATGCTATAGGTACCTGATTGTATCCTTAAAAACCATCCAAAGACTATAAACCTCCTTCCCTGCCACTCTTTCTAGAAGATGGTCTGTTATAGGCAATGGATAGCTATCCCTTATAGTTGCTGCATTCACCTTTTTCAAGTTAATGCATACCCTAAGTTTCCCATTCTTTTTTGGTACTACAACTATAGGAGATATCCATTATGTATACTCAATCTCATAGATGAAATTGGCAGCCAGTAGCTTGTCAATTTCCTCCTTTATTTTAGCAGAGTATTTATCATTGAATGTGTAATGTCTTTGTTTGCTTGGCTTTGCATCATGTGTAATAGGAATCTTATGTTCACAGATTTTAGGATCAATTCCTTTCAAATCCTTATAACTGTAAACAAACACATCCCTATAATTTTTTGCCAAATTTCTTAATGCCTCCTCTTCTTGATTTGTCATGTCATAAGCTATCACAAATGTCTTTCTTCCCCCTCTTCCTGAGTGATCATAACCTTCTTAGTTTGTTCCTCATTATCATATGCCTCTCCTTTTTCCTTTTCTCTCTTTGGTTTCATTCTTAGAAGTAGTCTTTCTTCTACTTCATAAGTCTTGAAATTTGATGGTACATCAAAATGTTGATTCTTGTTCATCCTTTTCTCATTTTTTCCATCCTCTTGATCTTCTTCTCTTCCCTTGTGTTTATTTTTTCTATATTTACCTGAGATTTTATCTTTTATTGCATCTGCATCTTTTACCTTTTCCAAATATTGTGTTTTTCCATTTTCCAATATTATTTCTTTTTCCTGGTCCTCTTCTGTTTTTGATACCCTTATCATTTGTATTCCAATGTGAAAAACATCATACCCTTCTTCATTTTGAAATTCCACTCCTACATACTCATCACTGGCTAGTTCCATAGTAGCCAAAATCTGGTTCCAACCATATGGCTCAAATTCTTCATCTTTGAATTTTTGTGGTACATAGCTCTCATCTTGTAATTTTCTCCCTTCTACACAATCTTCTTTTCTGAATCTTCTTTTTCTATTTGTAAGGCTTCTTAATACATTGCACTTCCATATTGATGATTCTGTTCCATTTTGATCTTCAATTTCTGATTCTTCACTTAAATCCTGATTTTGATGTATCTTGAACCATTCTTGGGGGGATATCTCACAATAATGGCCATTTCTTAGATTCACTCTGGTTATTCTCCTTTTGCTCTAAAGATATAGGCAATCATTACCCCAATCTTGCACAATTTGCATCTGTCTCATGAATGGTCTTCCTAGGATAATTTCATATAAAGTGGATTGTGGAAATTCAACTATGGCAAAAGTATGCTCTATTTCTATTCCACATATATCCACAATCACCTTTTCCCATATTCCTAGAGGTTTTTCTATGTGTCCATCTGCCAGTTGCAATCTCATTTTAGTGGGTATCAATTCACTCTTTCCCCATCTTTCCCATGTTTGTTTAGTCATGATAGCCACACCTGATCCACTATCCAATATGGCTTGAGCATGATTTGTACCAAATTGTATCCTCAAGGTTGAGTTCCCTTCTCCTTCACAATATCCTCCTATCTTATCAATAGGAATGTACCATAATTCCTCCAATTCTTGTGGCTGTGAATCACGATTTTCTGGTATTGCTTCCCATTTTTCCATTTTGTATTGTAAGTGAGGATTCTGTTTTACCAATTCCTCCAATGCGGTGTGGTATAAGATTGTACATTGTTTATTTATATTTACCTGGAATGTAATTTGTGGGTTATCTTCTTGATTATTTGTTTCTCTTGTTCTTGTTGCCTTTGACTCCCCAACTGTTGTTTGAGAATTGTCTAATTCCCCCGGTTTGAGTTGTGCTTCTTGTATGATTTGTTTGCATTTTTCCATCATTTCATGTTCTATATCTGGCATAGGATAAGCGATTACATGGTCTGTAGGATTTGATCCCTCTTGAATTATTCCCTTGTATGCTTTTATCAAGGTGTCTAGACTCTGTGAATTTCTTATCTCTGACTGGGTTTGTGTCTTTTGAGGAGGACTACTGTTTGACTGTTCCATATTCTCTTCTTCCAAACTTTTACCCATTCTTTTTTTCCTTTCCCATTTCCCTTTTTGTCTGTTTTTCTTCACCTTTGAAACTGAACCTTTATTTTGTTCTTTAGTTGTTTCTTGTTGTTTAGCTTGTGTGCTTGTTATAACATTTACATTTACTTGGTCACTGTCACTCACTTCTTCTTGCTCCATGATGTTGACTGTTTTCAATGGTATGTTATTAGATGTGTTTTGTTGTTTTTGAGGATTTTTTGGACAATCCTTTATTAAATGATCCCTGCCACAATCCTTGCAATAAGCTCCTATTCTTAATGTAGGAGGTTGTGGACAGTCTCTAATGAAATGTTCTCCCCCACATCTATAACAAGTTATCTTTTGGCTCCCTTTGAACTGAGGTTTCTGATTGGACATATAATGATTGGTTATATACATGAATGTGGCTGTATCCATCTCAATTCTCCCATTTCCCAAATTTAGGGCTTGTAGTTCTGGTTCTCTCAACTCATATCCTTCCCACTCTTCCTGATATCCTTCATTCCATTGATAATCTTTCTTGTAAGGTGATCTTATTCTTAAGTTTCCCTCCTCTATTGGTGTGTATTTAACTGGTCCACATTTGTTGGTAGTGGAGGTTGTTGCCCAAGTACAGGTCTTGGTTGCTCAATATATCCAGATTCTCTTTGGCTTGCATAATCTCTCTCCTTAATGGGTTGTTTATTGTAGAAGCATTCTTCTCTGGTATGATTTGTCCATTTTCTCTCTAGTGTACAGTATTTGAGTGTTTTCCTATCTTGCAAATGTGGTGGTTTTTGATATGGACATTGTTGTACCAAATGATTTTCTCCACAATTATAGCATTTTTTATTTGTAGTTATCTTGGTGTTAATCAAATTGGTTTTGGTGCTTACTTCTAGGGCTTTAGCAATGGCTTGTGCCAATTCTTCCGCTGGTGGAATTTTATCTTCATTTGTTCTAGGTTGATCAAATGCTAGCAGGTCTTGTCCTCTATTGTCTTCCAAATCTATTGCCTCTTTCACACATGCTCCTAGGTCAGGGCATCTCCTATAATACACCAGGGTTCTCAATTGGGCACTTCTTAATCCTTCTATGAATAGGGATACTTGTCTTGCCATGGAAGGTACTTCTTCTCTGGGACATCTGTCAATGTACTACTTGAATCTCCTAGCTGCCTCTTTGACATTTTCATCTTTTTGTTGTTTAAAGCTATGTATCAATGTAGTTGTGCTATGTTTTATTCCAGTTTTTGAGAATTCCCCAATAAAGGCTTCTAGGAAGGATTCAATATCTAGATACATTTCCTTTCTCAAGGGAATGAACCAAGATAATGCAGGTCCTGTTAGGGTTAGACCAAATGCCTCAAATTGTACTTTGTAATCCTCAACCTCTTCTGCTCTAATTAGTTGTCTGAATTTTGCAGCATGAGCATGAGGATCAAAGTATCCTTCATATTGATTTTTCATGCATTTGGCTACTTGATAGGCTCTAAGCATTCTGCCCTGATTTTTCCAATGATGTCTTCTTCTCAAAGGAAAATCATTAAATCCTTCTGGTTCCTTTTCAAAAGGATTTGGGGAAGTATGTGTTCTCCTACCTTGTTGTTGTTCACCATTATTGTGAATTTCATGTGGTCTTGGCAAGTCTGATTGCCCTAGGTTCTGTTCCCAAGGTCTCTTATCTGCACATTACCCTAGGTCATTAGAATTTTCTGGGTCTTGTGAGAAGATGTATACACATCCCTGCCTATCCTCATATCTACCATCCTTAAATTGTGCTACTAGTGTTATGTTCAGGGGAACTTCTAAGTTTCTCAATCTAATGAGAAACTTATGCATTCCATCCTGATATACATAGGTTCCAAACCTATTTGTATACATGTATTTGAGTTTGTTTCTATAGTCCCCAGTTTCAGAGGATTCATTTGTTTCATTTAAATTTTCCATGTTGATTTCTTGCCCTAAATCTCTTTCTTGCGATTCCCCTACCACTGGCTCTATTTCCTTCCTTCACAGTTCTTTCTTGGAATGTGAGTATAATTTATTACCAGACCTAAGGATCATTCAATTAATTTCACGATTTCATGGAAAGAATCGTGTTTTTCATGATTCTGTGAAGAGAATCGTGTTTTTCACGATTCTGTGAAGAGAATCGTGTTTTTCACGATTCTGTGAGAGAATCGTGTTTCTTCACGATTCTATGATGGGAATCGTGTTTCTTCACGATTCTATGATGGGAATTGTGTTTTTCCACGATTCTGTGAGGGAATCGTGTTTTTTCACGATTCTGTGAGGGAATCGTGTTTTTCACGATTCTGTGATGAGAATTGTGTTTTTCACGATTTTGTGAAGAGAATCGTGTTTTTTCAGGATTCTGTGAAGAGAATCGTGCTTTTCACGATTCTGTGAGAGAATCATGTTTCTTCACGGTTCTGTGATGGGAATCGTGTTTTTCCACGATCTTGTGATGAGAATCGTGTTTTTCCATGATTCTGTGAGGGAATCGTGTTTTTCACGATTCTATGAGGGAATCGTGTTTTTCACGATTCTGTGATGACAATCGTGTTTTTCACGATTCTGTGAGAGAATCGTGTTTTTCACGATTCTGTGAGAGAATTGTGTTTTTCACGATTCTATTCCCAGACGATCATGATTGCTCACAATCGTTAGAAACACGATTCTCTTATGAAAATCGTGCTCTGGGAATTGCGATTTTGTGCTTTGTTTCAGAGAATCGCGATTTTGTGTTTGACTACAGAATCGCGATTCTGTTCAGATTTTGAAAAAAAATTTAAGGTATTGATTTTCAAATTTGTGTTTCTTCAATAGAATCGCCTTAGTTATTTTTTAACATGCAATAAAAGAATTTACTTAATATTGTTATTTTTTCCACAGAAAACTTAAAAAATTCAGAACATCACGATTTCGTGTTTTTGGCTATTTTGTGTTTTTTTGTGCTTTGATCATCATGTAAGTTTAAAGAAATACAAAAAAATGTATTGAGAACTCCTTACCTTGCTTGCTTGATCCAGAAATCTCCAAAACTTTATAGTTGCAGACGATCGCGATCTTGTTCTTGCTCTCAGTCCCTCTCTTCCTCACTCAAATGAGTTTTTTCTGAGATTCCAGGGTTTTATAGTGTTCACACAATCGCGATCCTGTGCTATTTCCTCAGAATTTTCACTTTTTACTTATCCAATTTTATTCTTCAACAATTTTATGGTTTTAATCTTCAATTCCTAATTTTTCATCATTAATCACTCCCATTATCCCACTTGTGAAAATCGCGATTCTGTACTTCTTTTCCACTTTTCCCACTTGATACTCAATCCTCACTGATTTTTGGAATTTGACTTCCTTCACTTACTCAACTTAATGAAATCTCTTACAATTACCTATCTCAAAACCCAAATATGCTCAAAATTCCAAAAAAAAATTTCTCTTACAGAAAATCGTGATTTTGTGCAGAGAATCGTATTTTTCCTGTACTTCTTGTTTCTTGCAATTTTGGGTCTTCTTTCTTCTTACAACTCTTCCAAATTCTTTCCACTCCAAATCAGCTGTCACCTGCAATTTTTACATCATTAACAAAGAATTAATCCAGAAAATCGCGATCCTGTGAAGAGAATCGTATTTTTTTGATTTTCCAATTTTTAGCAATTTTTAGCTTTCCTTCCACTTGACCTCCTTTACTCTTGACAACAACACTTAAGTCCAACTTTCTAAGGAAAAAAGAAATTTGTTTAAGTGTTTTAATGAATTTTATGAATTTTTTTAGTATTTTGCCCTAAATCAAGGTAAACACTTCACTTAGGGTTTCTTGTTTAGTGATCTATTGATCCTGTGTTTCTTGATTGGTTATACTCCTTTATGCTTTGCTATCAAAACAGTTCATGAGCAAAACTTCCCAAAGAAAAATGTGCTAAGAAGTGCAAATGTCAATTTTTGCAAAGATAAACTCAAAACATTTTTCTTTTCAAGATACAAATAGACTTTTTATCAAGATTATTGCTTTGACTTGGTTAACAAATGGATCTTATCTACTTGCATCTAGCTACTTTACTTGACTTTCCTCAAAGCAATCATGTCATCTTCCCAAGATCAACAATTTTGCTTGGCACTTGGTCAAAAAGCACTCTACAAATGCAAGAATAGACACATTTTACCTTATCTTGAGCTTTCTTGATTCAACTTTTCACACACTTGCACTTTACTTTAAAAAAATGATATGAGCAACTATCAATTTGCAATAATTTCAACACCTCTTATTCTCAAAAGATTATCTATTGCTTTCTTTTCCCAAAAGTCAAACAAAGAAATCTACCTTTTCATGTTTCCATCTCTTGATTAAAGAGTATTACCTTTTCAATGTGTTCAATACCATCAACATTAGAAGATCCAGCAAGATCCAACTTCAATGAAGCTTTTGCTTTACTCCCCGGCAACGGCGCCAAAAAATGTTTGTTGTTGACCTTTGGAGTTGTCCTCTCCAATCATTTACCATAAAGAATCAACAACACATCTTATTTTTGTCAATCGTGGAAGTATACAAGAGACCAAAGCCCCTTCTAGATGATAGAATCCAAGAAATAAGAGAAAACTGGTTGGATTTCTGAGAATTAATGAAGATGAAGAGGAATTTCTAGGGTTTGGATTATCTTGAGCAATACTCCATCAACTTCAATAATCTTGGTGTCTAAAGCATGTTATTTTCTTAGCATAACATAATCATAAAGTCAAAACTCACAAATGATACCTCTAACCTTCAGACGAGACAATCGCGATTCTGTGAAATTATACGATTTTCATCTACAGCACCATTCTTCATCAATTTCTCACTCAATACATCAGGATCAACTCTCTTCATACACATTCATCAGAAATACACAATAGAAGCTTGCAAATTCCATGGATACACATTGAATAGACTCAACAAATCAAAGAAATCACACAAAAGGAAGAAACACGACTTTCTGCAGGAAACTCTCTCTTTACTTGGATAACATGTAATACAAATAACCAACCCTCTCATAGTAGAGGAAATTGTCTTTTATACATTTTCAAGTGTCCCTTTTCACACTTGAATTTTGGTCCTTTCCTCTTCTGATCTAAAAATATGCTATCTAGGAGTTTCCAAAAATTCTAGAAAAAATACATATGATTCTACTCTCCATAAGGAAGACTCTTCCTTATTTTTACATCATTTGCATAAATATTTTTACAAGTTTTTGGCATTTCACAATTATTTTCCATAAAAAATACTTCTTCTAACACATATACATATACATATACATATGCATATGCATATACATATACATATACATATACATATACATATGCATATACATATACATATACATATACATATACATATACATATACATATACATATACATATACATATACATATACATATACATATACATATACATATACATATACATATACATATACATATACATATGCATATGCATATACATATACATATACATATACATATGCATATGCATATACATATACATATACATATACATATACATATACATATGCATATACATATACATATACATATACATATACATATGCATATACATATACATATACATATACATATACATATACATATACATATACATATACATATACATATACATATACATATACATATACATATACATATACATATACATATACATATACATATACATATACATATACATATACACATACACATACACATACATATACACATACATATACTTATATATATACATATACATATACATGTATACATACGTATACATATACATATACATATACATATACATATACATATACATATACATATTCATGAAGGAGGTACAAAAGAGGATTTTTCCTCAAATGTTTATTGATAATCGAGAAGATTTGTTCCAAAAAGAGCCAAAGAAGCTTTGTATGCATTAGTTTTGGGTATGGAATTCGAGAGTTCATCTTCAACAGAATCTTTTGGCATCAATATATCACTGTTTCAATGCTCCAAATTCACCCCCTTGGCAAGATTGGATTTTCTATCATCTACTAAAGCCTACATCTACACCCTCAAATTCATCAAGGCGTTACTTATTGTTCAAATATTAGATTGACACAAATTTTCTTGGATCTTGGAGCTTATTTTTCAAGCCTTATGAGCACACCAAGAACATTAGATTTGGAACTTTTCTAGGCTAAAAAGTCTCAGGAAATTCTCTACAGATTCTAGGAACACCTTTTAGGAGCCTCATTTGGGCACTATGAAAGTCCGAATTTCAATTTTTCATTTGAATATGTATTGTTAAGCCAAGATCTAGGTGGTTGACATCCTTTCATTCTCTGGCAAGGACTATCAAGGACGCAAATTTGTCTAAAATTCATCTATTTTGGCAAATTTGAAGACTTTTTTGGTGATTTTGATGCATCCCAAAGCTTCTATTAGCCGATTGGATATTTCAAATTCATTTTTAGGATTGCAATGGATCAAGACCACTGGCTAAAAGCTTGGATGATCCTTTCAAATTTTCTTACAAAGCTCTAGGGAATATTAGGGAAGTGTATTTGAGTTATTTCTTGTGCTTTGAGTACTTGATTTGCTTCTTTCAGTTTCATTTTGAATACGTATTGTTCAAATAAGGAAACTATAGAATTCAAAACTCAAAACCCAACTTTAGAAACTCATCAAGACATTGCAAAGCAAAAAAAAAAAAACACAAGAATTATAGATGCAAGATGTTGAGTAAGAGCTTGATTTGTATGATGAATTCATCACTCATTCTCAGCATCATGCTTTACTTGATATGAAAAACAAGTTAGAATCTATTTTGGTGAGCATGAAATCCACTTTTGAACAAGTAAAAACCCAATTCATCACTCTAGAGACTACTATTGCTTCTTTAGTTACCAAACAAGAGTCTGAACATGAAGTTCCTCATGAAACTTTTGTCATGGTTAGAAGAGAAGCTACACCCACTATGCCTCTTACCACTTTAAAGGATAAGCATCCTAGGGATACACCTTTGCTTAAGGACTTGAAGCCACATATATTTATGGGGTATGATAGAGACATGAATAAGGATGCAGTGCACACTTTTTTAAAAAGTGGACTGACGTGCATTATTTAAAAGGAAACCCACATGAGTATCGATTGCTTGAACCGAGTCTTTTTTTTGGACCACGTGCATAAAAGTAGTGGATGATTCTTAAATAAGCCAAAGCTATTCCAACGGATTGGACTCAGACTGAAGCTCTTTTTCTAAAAGAGTTTTTACTTGAGAATGAGGAAGAGTGTAGTTGGCATGAGTGGGGTAGAGTGATGTAGATAGGTAGACCTTTATCTATTTATCTCCCACATTGTCAAGAGATTGTTCTTAAATTAAAAGTTCTAAATGGTTTCCAAAAACGAAGAGGGTTTGTGAGAGGGCTTGACAAGGCCATTAAGATTGAAGTTTGACAAAATTCTCATAAAATATTAGAAGAAGCTATCAAGTAGGACCAATTATATAAAGATCATAGTCATACAAAAATGGATACAAGTCAAAATCTTAGACCTACCCAAGTGACTAAATCCAAGAAAAGGGTAATCCCATGTAAAAAATATATTCATAGTATGAAAACGAAGAGGGCCTAGACAGATTATGGACCAACTTCAGGAGGCCAAAAGGAAAAAATTATGCTTTAGGTGTTTATCTCCTAAACACTCTTAATGGGATTTCCCATTACATAAGGGGGAAGATAAAAAGCAAGGAGCAAGGAACCCTACGGTCTTAGAAAAAGGCAAGAAAGTCGTCCACCTCATGCATACACTTCCAATTTATAATAGCTATAGCTCCATGGAAGTGGAAGTTATGCATGAGGTTATAGTGTTGGAGTTTGAGGTCTATGGAAGCACATAAACATCACAAGGAAGAAGAAGCTTGGAGCACAACACACAATATTGAATGTATTATCAAGAGATAAGTGACCCATTCAAGTTATAGGAGTAAGGGAAAAAAAACTCCTAAAGAGGGAAAAAAGTGCCCTGACATTCCTTGTGTGTTCACATACATCACTACCTAAATATATTAACAAATACCCCTCGGATTGATGCAGTGAACAAGGAGTTAGAACTCATGTATACGGAAGTGTGAAGCTATGGGGAATCAATCCACAAGAGCAAGTAAGCCCAAACCTTTGCGGAAAGCTTCAAACTTCTCCCTAAGTAGAGCCTTTGTGAAAAGGTATGCAATATTCCCCTGTGTGGGCACATATGCCAAAAACCTACTCAGCTATGAGATATCAAATTGAATATCTAGTTAGTAATCCATAAGTAAATCAAGCATCCAACAGCCCACTGATAGAGAACAACATCAAATGCATCTCCAACATCATGGAGACTCAATCGTAAACCTATTTCCATAGGAGTGGCAATAGGTTTGCAGTCTTCAAGGCCAAAATGTTGTAATAATGTGTCAATATATTTTGTTTGACACAAAGCTATTCTGCCATCAACTTGCATAGACTAAATGCCTAATGATGCAAATACCCCAAATCTGACATCTCAAATGCGGCATGCAAATTCAGCCTTAAAATTAGCAATATGCTTCTCATGAGGACCAGTGAGTAGCATGTCATCAACATAGACAACAATGATCAAAAGCACATCATTTGCATGCTTAACATATAAGGTGCTCTTAGTGGGACTGTTCTCAAAACCATGTGAAATTAGGTAGGCATGTATCTTTCCATATCAAGCACGTGATGCTTGCTTCAAACCATATCATGCATTTTTCAACCTTTGTCTTCATGCATTTTCTACACAAACCCACAGGGTTGAAAAACATACACTTTTTCATGCAAGTCACCATTCAAAAATGAAATTTTAATTTCCAACTAATGTATGTTCCTATCATGATGAGGTGCAAGTGCATAGATGCTATGAACAGTAGTCATTCGGCATGTAGGATCAAAGGTTTCATCAAAATCAATGCCTCTTTCTTAAGCATAACCCTTTGTACCAAGCCTAGCCTTATACCTATAAACTATTCCATCAGGCTTATGCTTCAACTTGTATACCCACTTAGTGCCAATGGCCTTCTTGCCAGGAGGAAAGTCACTAGGTACCATTTTCCATAATAGCATCATATTTTGATTGCATAACAACCATCCAATTTTTTGAATCTTGTGCTTCATCAAATGAAACAGGCTCATTCTCATCAGAAAGATTAGAGGCAGCCATAGCTATGTTCAGCGAAGAAATGCATTAAAATCAAAAGACATATATTCCCCCCCCTTGATCAGAATGGAGGGTGCCCATTTTACATGTTGATAGATTTTCAACCAAAACTAGAAACTGTTCAAAGTACATAAACACTTTGGACTTTGCTTTCAATGAATATACCCATGCATGCCTGGAAGAACCATCAATGAAAGTCACAAATAAAAGATAGTTCCCAAAAGAAGATGTTTGCATAGGACCACAAACATCACTATGAATAAGCTACAATTTTTGAGTACTTGTACTGAACCATCTTTTGGGAAGGAGGAATGTTGCATTTTGCCCAAAATATAGCCTTCACAGACATGTTCACCAGGTGCCTCAAGTTTGGTAGAGAGGACACCATTTCAGATTTCTGCATGCCTAGCAAACTAGCAAATTCAGATGACCAAAGCATGCATGCCAAATCTTTGCATGTGATGTAGCTTGAGAATCTTGAATTGCACATGTTGAATCAGTCACAGATTTTGCATAATCTATGAGCTTATATAGCCTATGAAATAAAATGCTAGAAGCAATAATGATATCACCATTTGATAGATCATGAACTGTACATCTATCATCAACAAATTTCACAACCAAGTCGATCTTGTCTAATGCTAAAACTGAAAATATATTTTTCTTGATCCCTAGCACAAATAAAGCATCTGACAATGTAAAAGAACTACCATCAAAAGTAGTCGAAATGATCTTAGCAACCCCCATGATAGGATAAGAGGAGTTGTTGGCACATGTGATAGTATTCACTGTAGGGTCAAGCTCAAGTGAAGTGAAGAAACTACACACATGTTTAGAGCATCTCCATGGTTGCTCAATAGGAACATTTACAGATTGAACTAATCCAACATTCTCTTGAACATCTCTATGTGTAGCATTTTTATGCATGATAATTGGAGGACTAGTATCCTCAAATGCCACTTTTTTCACATCAACCTCCTTAATGGGTTGTTTATGCATCTTAGAATCATTGAAAATGAAATCACTAATTTTGATCACTGACCATGTTTCAAGATCCCATAAGTGATATCCAAATTGGCCTTCTTGACCATATCCAAGAAAAATGCATTTTTTTTACTTGTGGTCCAACTTTTCTCCAAGGTTCTTGGGTATATGAACATATGCTTCACACCCAAAAACTCGAAGATGATCATAATATGGTGGCTTCCATGTCCATAACTCTTGTGCCACTTTCAAACCTTTGGTAGTACTCAATGAAACGTTAATCACATGAACTATAGTTAATACTACTTCTACCCAAAAGCCTTGTGAAAGGCTTCCAGATGCAGCATATAAATAAATCTATCCTGAATAGGTCTATTCATCCTTTTGGCTACACCATTTTCCAAGGTATACAAGGAGCTATAAACTCTATATGAATTCCTCTAGACTGACAGAAAAGGTTGAATTCATGTGAGCTATACTCACCCCCATTATCTCAATGTAAAGCATTAAGCTTAGCTCCTTTTTCAGTCTCAACTAAAGCAAGCCATTTTTTTAAAGTAGGGAATATCTAATCCTTTGCTTTGATAGGTTATACCCAGACTTTTCTAGTAGCATCATCTATGAAAGTCACAAAGTAAAGAGAACCACCCAATGACCTTGTGGGCATAGGACAACACACATCTGTACGAACAAGATCTAAAGGCTGAATTTAAGAGTCAATGTGCATCTTGTGCACATCCCTAGTTTGCTTTCCATATTGACAATGCTCACAAAATGAACTTTTGCAATAACCATATTGCCTTTTGATATGAAAAAGGATTGAGCATAGAAGACCACCTTATAACCAAGGTCATCAAGTTGAAAAAATGACATCAATTGCATGATAATTGAGGTAACATGGCATAGATTATGCATAGTAAATTTTGAACCATCAATGAATTACACAACCACATCTCTGATCCCGACAAAGTCACACTAATAAGAATCACCAAGTGTGACAGTACCAAGAGACTTTACTACATAAGTAGAGAACCACTCTCTTGGTATCACATGGAAAGAAGCACCAAAATCTAGTAGCCATGTGTGGGAAAGAGAATCAGCCATAAGAGCCTGAGTAGGCATAGTATTGTCAAGTGTCAATACATTAGCATCATCACAAATAGCATTGATTTCTTCAATTTTTCACTCGAAGTAGATGGTGCAGGTAGCTATTTAACATGCCCATCAACATTTTGTTATTTGCCTTTAGCATTCTTTAATGCATTGCAGTCTTTCTTCATGTGCCCTTTCTTATGACAACAATGGCATTCGATATCCCTTTTTGTTGATTTACTTCTACTCTTATTTCGTTGACCATTCTTTTCCTTGTTCTTGCTCCTGCCACATTTTTTATTATTTTCTTGGTAAGAATCATGAACATTATAGGCATCTCCACTCTGAGTGCCAGCCATAGATTTTCTACAAAACTCCTGACTCAAGAGTACTCCACATATGTCATCATAGATCATTTTACTACCAGATGCACTATTGCTAATAGCATTGCAAAATGTATCCCATGATGATGGCAAGGTGCATAACAACAAGGCTGCTTTCATTTAATTTCTCATACCCATTTCATGAGCCTAAAAATGGGAGAATGTAGCATCAGACTCATTTAGATGAGCACCAACACTATCTGTGTCCTTCATGTGAAGCTCATATAACTCTGTCATCAGATACAGTTTATTTGATGCAGTTTCTTTTCCATATGTATTGCATAACCTCTTCCAAACCTCCTCTGCACTTTCACAGTCCAATATTGTAAAGTAAACATTATCTACCAAGTGCAATCGAATGGTAGACTTGATCATTTCATCCAACTCATCCCAGTCATCTTCATCCATGTCAGCAGGCATCTTTAAGATTCCCTTTATTGGCTTCCATTGCCTCCTCTAAATCAGCACATCTTTAATTTGATTCTTCCATAGAGCAAGGTTTGTGCCATAAAATTTTTAAATCTCAAAATGATCATTGCCCTGCAAGTTATAGCTTCTCCTTAGAAAACTCGCACTAGACTCTGATCCACCAGACATGCCTGAGACCTCTGATGCCATGTTGATAGAGAAGTGAATAGAATGATAATGGAGCTAGAAGATTGCAAACACCACTAAAGCTAAAAAAGGATGACTAAGTGTCAGATTCTAGGACAAATTTCAATAGATTCTTCCCATAAAAATGAATTAATGAACTATAATGACCAATCAAAATGATTATGTGATAATAAATGTGCTCACACCAATAAGCGTATCAAGGAGTAAATCGACCAGTATATAGGTGACAAAACCAAAAAATTTGGAAAAAAACTGCCAGAGTATCTTTTGCAAAACCAGCATATGACTAGTGTCAAAATCTCATAGAATTGCAATGGCTAACGACTCCTGACATGTTAACCTGCATAGTGAATTATTGACTCCACTGCATATAATCAATTACCCAAAAGAAGCCAACTAGGCTTATCGAGCATCTATGAACAACTATCATACGTCTCCTATGGCAAGGTTGGGTAAGTCTTCTGCCTACATCACCAAAGAGACCCCGACATCGAGATGTCTCCCAGTTAAGAAAACCTCACCACAACCCTCTTTATCAAACATTGTCGGAATGAAATCCCTTAGGGAAGTGCACATCAAGAAAATTTTTCAAATTTATTTCAATGTTTTTCTGCCTATGAAGTGATTCTTGGACTGTAGACTGATAAAAAGAGTCATAAATTATTTAAATGCTTGATTGATTGGACTCATTTAGTGATGAAAACATTTCATTTGTACATACATTAGTATGGTATGTTTATCATTAACCCCTTAGAAAAATGTTCCAAACCCCTGAAGAAACCTAACCTGTACCCCTTGAAATTAACCTATAACCCTTAGAAAAACCAAAAACCTAACTCTAACCCATGAAAAACTAACTTCTAACCCTAGAAAATCCTTGAAACCCTAGTTTTGACCCTTGGAAACCCTAGGATTTTAGCCCATAAGTGTAAATAAATCCATTAATTGAAGTACCTAACCTTAATTATCGTCAAAACCTAACTTTTCCCAAATAAAAACCCTAAGAACCTTAGAATCACCATTTATCCAAGTTTTAACCTCTTAGTTTCATTAAGAAAAAGATTAGATTTCCATTAATAGAAAAAGAACATGGAAGAGGATTCTAAAATAGAAGGGATAAAAAAGGAGGTTAGAACATTTTCAGAGAGAAATCCTAGGGGGAAACCTATAAATAGATGCCCAAAGCTCATTTATTTTTCTCCGTGGATTTTCTCTAGGTTATCTCAAAGAGAAGTGTTTGAAGAAAAGCTTTTGGAAGTTTACGAAGACCGAAGACCCGAAGTGAAGGTCTTGTCGCAAAGATCGAAGAGAAGTTTGTGGGCATATTTTTGCACTATAGCTAAGAAGACTATTTTGTATCGAGCGATCCACACTATAGTAGAATATTTTGTATTATTTAGAGTAATTTGGTGATACCCATTTGTATATAGATCACAATTATTGAGCATAGTCATTTATTTGGCACATTGAGTCTTATGATTCTATTTTCAGAGCATTGTATTCCCATTTCCCGTTTACGACATGATCCTTCATCCATGCAGCCGAGGCCTTTATCTTTCGAGGCACGAGGCCTACAATGACCAACCACCATACCAGGGTGAGGTGCCCAGCGTGTAGACACCTCTCGTTGGATGGGGACGATGCACCTAGGGGACCTGATCCAACCTTGCATCGCTCCCTTTCTTGACCTCCTTATCTTCTTGACACCTGAACCCGACGTGAAGTGAGGCGACTTCCCAGGTGATCCTCGACATGCCATCCATATCTTGAGAAGAGAAGCAGAAACCTCGGCATCAGAAAGATATCTCCAGGTACTAGCATTTTAAGTTCTTTGAATTTTTGCATCGTTCCACACACTTAAATAGAAAATTTGTTTTTGTTTGCCTGACTTTGATCATCCACTTCGTGCATCAATTTAGATCATACGTTTGTGCACTTTTCCTACTATTGTTTAGATAAGGAATCTGCTATTTTTGTAGCCTAGATAAAAATATTAGAAACATTAGGAAAATAGCATAACAGAAGAAAAGTTAAAAATACATTAAACTTGGAAATTAAAAAGAAAAGCAAGAAAAGAATTTAATTGAAATAAAATCAAGAAATATTTCAAGTGATAAATCAAGAGGAAATCAAGATCAAGATCAAGAGAGAAATTCAACTTCAAAAGAAGAGTAAAAATTCAAGTCAAGAAAGAAAAAGAATAGATTTGGCCTAGGTAGAGAGCTTTTAGACTGACCTCCACCTCTTGGCTTGTGACCCACCTAGATTTTTCTCTAAGCTCTATTCTAAGCTAAGAGAGATAGTAGAGCCACTCAGTCTAGACATCGTTCTACGCTCTAGGACAATCTAGAGAAGAGAGATAGAGGAAGTGTTTAAGGAATTGGTGATAGAGAAACAGGGGGCTCGGATAGTCTAGGCTATCTTGAGAGAAAACGGCAAGTTCACAGGTCTAAATGTGATTGAATATCTAGATGTGTTTGAAGACCAATCACAAATCTATGGGCTACCTAAAGAAATGTTTACCAATTACTTCACTCGGGTATTTTCAGGATCAATCTTGTCATCCATATTAATGTAGATATTGTGATTGAGAGAAAAGCTCCAATTTGTGTGTACTGTTGTAACAGGTATTGTGGCATGCATTTTCAGAGAATTAGTGAGCTGAAGTGGTAGCTAAGACAAGACACATGCATGATATCATAGCCACTTCATTCACCATCATGTGTGCACATGTCTTCATAAACTTGGTATGTCTAAGCTCTCAGATTGATAATTAAACATGTACTAATCCACCACTATATGGACTTGTGGGGCGATTGAGGTACATTCTCATCGACACAAGTCCATAAGCCTTCACGACTTAGGTACACATGTTTCTGGCATTGTTGTCAGGTCTACCTTGACCAAGGTGCCTTCATGATGGTCATAGCTATGGAGTGAATGAATCGTATGTGTAGAGGTGGTTTCAATTAGTGGTGAGTCACAATACTTTAGCACTTATTACTTCACACTTTAGGAGTGTGTGTCATGAGTTTTTAGGGTTAGAATTAAGGGAGTGAGAAGAGTTAGGGTCTATGTGAGAGAGAGAGAGGTAGTATTAGGATATATAAGTTTCGACCAGAGAATTCAAAAATAAAAAGAAAAAAATTAGCTCTTTTCAGTTCAAGCACTTGGTCACCCAAGACCATAAAACCCAAAAACACTCAATTTCTAGTAACTTGTCTTGGGCACGTATTGTGGAGAAGAGCAACCGGTATCATGTAGATAATATCATGGAGAGGGCATGGAGAAGAAAGGTGCTAAGGGCAAAACCAAGGAAACACATTCTTAAAGGTGAGAACTTGAGTCCTGTAATCTTGAAAAATAAAAAAAACTACTCAAAAACGTGATCCAGTATATAATCAATATTAGAGGGTAGGACAGAAGGGTTGGAGTGAGTTTTTGTTTTGCACAATGGGCCAAAAGGGAAGAAGAGGGGGGAAGATACACTTTGCACAAAAAAAAATTTAGAGTTAGACCACATTTGTCTGCAGTATCACGATTGGTTGAGTTTTGGTATCATGATACCAAAATTCCCTAGTATCGTGACACTCGCCAAAGTATCGTATCATGGGTGCCTCCCTTGAGGTATCGTGATACCGTCAAGGTATCGTGTGTCACCAAGAAAAGGTATCGCGATCGCAGTTTAAGTGGTATTGTATCACTTAGCACTTGGTATCGTATCATTTGGAAGGTATCGTATCATGTAGAACTTGGTGTTGTATCATGTTTAGAACCCATGGTATCATATCGTCCTAATAGCAACATCGTATCGCAAGACAAAGATAGTTCAAAGACCCACCATCAAGTATGAGGGAGGTGTTTATATGGATAAGTTGGGCCAGATCTATATAGCGACTGAAAACCCAGACCAAAATATATGATAGAGGGGAACTAGAAGGGCAAGGAACTTCAGAAAGACCTAACAATGGAGATACAGTGACTACCCTAGAGGGCAAGTCCGTAGTAACCCAAGTCTTGAGAGGGGATCTAATACCTCAAGATGAATACCTAGTGGATGTGTATTTGATCCTTGGCTCAGACCTACTTTTACAAACCGACTCACCCCACGTAGGGTGAAGGAGTAAACCCAGTAACTATATATGAGCTGAGTGATCTAGACGATGCATCTAGAGTTACCCACCTAGACCAAAATCAAAGGAGATATTGGTCGGTAGAAAAAGTTGATAGGTCTCGACTAAAGTATATGGGGTTGCATGTATTCCCTCCTCGAGATTAGGCAACTACCTTGCAAAATCCTTTTGGATCCCATCAAGGAACAGAGAACAATATGTTAGGCCAGACTAGTCAACGTAGTATCCCCACCAAAACACATATTCAATTCATTGTGCCAGAATGAAGTTCACACAACCAAAATAATCTAGGATCAGAAATACAAATAGACCACCCATTAGGCCAAGACCACAACCAAGTGTAGGACTAGGAATGCAACCACTAAGATTGGCAGTTCCTATGATGATCAGACCCCAAGAGCTAGTGTTGGCAATAGTCAAGGCCTTACAAGACATGGAAGTCAATGAAGGGAATTAGAGCACAGAGAAGGATTAAGCAGGCAAAGTAGTCAATGTAGATCCAACAAGAAGGCCATGTCTGGTTGTCAAATTTGAAAACAATGCATACATAGATAAAGAAGGAACAATGCATGTAGTCACCACTCAACCAGATAGGACAGATGAATTTGGCAATATAATCTCAGAGGCTAAAATAGGTGACATAGAGCAAGGGAACTTAGGAAGAGAGCCCAAAACCCCTCGAGGCAAATTAGTACTAACTAGAATAATCACTCCAGAGTGGGTTCCCTAGGACAATAAGAGCATAGATTTGCTCTTAAACTGAATGATAGATGAGGCCTTCTGGAGGTATAAACTTGGCCAACCTAATAAAGTGGGAATGCTTACAATCTATGAATTCAAAGATCCAGACAACCAAGCAAAAGTGACCTACCTAGACAATACTTCAAAAAGGGTCTTTTTGGTCTCTGAGCATGATAGGCATGCCTACATGTGGAAGGGTGAATTTTTTGTTCCCCAACCAAGATCCAATTTCTCTTATGGTCACCAAGGACCTGGGACATCCCAAGCTCATGGAACTCGAAGGAACAAGAGTAGGAATAGACCCGAGGCAAGCTTTGCCAACCCAATAGGGAGAGAAAGAACAAGAATCGAGACAAAACAAATGGAAAATGAGAGACCTACAGACCCAAGGAATGAAAGAAATGCGGACGAATTCCCTTTGCCAAGGCCTAGAGAACACACTAGGATCCAAAGACCCACAAAATTGATCAAGTCTATGAAGAATTATTTTGATGGTACAGGAGACCCATATGATCATGTGGCTGAATTTAGGCAAGTATTGAGAACTGAGCAAGTTGATGACTTGTTCACGCAATACAATGCATTTGGTCTAACCCTCAAGAACACAACCCTTACATGGTTTCAACCACTAAACGAGAGGCAATTCAGGAACATAGACCAACTTCTAGAAGCCTTCATCACGAAATTTCCTAAGACTGGAATCAGACACAACACCTCCTCATTGATACATAGCTTCAAACAGACACCTCAAGAAATAGTAAATCTTGTAGGACAAAGATTTAGGCAATATCTAGAGAGATGCCCAAGCAAATGGTTAGAGAAAATTATCCACAGCCATATCTACAACAAGGGAGATACTAGGACTATGACCCACAATAGTATGGTACGCCCCAGAAACCCTATCAACCACCTTACCAGGCTCAACAAAGGCCTCAACCTGTGTTAGCTCAGCAACCTCCAACTCTAGCCAATGTGATCCTAGTGAAGTATGTAGCTTCTGAAGAAAACATGAACAAGCCTTAGTGCCATTATCACCATTGCTTTCAGGAAGTGACCCTAATGATCATAGTTTTGACTCGACTCATATGGATAGTCCACAAGCTTACTATATGCAGTCACCTGAGCATAATGAAAGATACTATTATGAAGACCCTAGTGAATCTAGTGGGGAGCTTGAATCACTAATGTCATGTATGCGAATCTTAATTCTAGGCCCCAACCTAGACAGATCAGACCCCAAGCACCTAGACGATCGTGCTACAGATGCTACGGAGATCACTTCATTCATGATTGTCCTTTACCTACTTCGACGCAAGCCTAATATTCAGTGACAATTCAAGGGTTTTGTGGAAAGAGCACCTCTTATGAGACTATCTTAAGAACTCGAACAATGTGCCAAAAATCACTCCCATTAATGTGATTGGGTTGGTAGTAGATTCTAGTGGAAGTGTAACATCCATTACCCCAGTGGAAGTAGTCACAAGACCTCATGCATTACAGAAGGGCCAAGGCTTAGGTAAAGAAAAGTGTTCAGAAGTTAGTGAGACCAAAAGTATAACAAAGAAAAGGACAAGAGCATGGAAAGACAGCCAAGAGAGAATGAAGAGACAATGGTCTAAGAAGATGAGTGAGCTAGAAGAGAGCCTAAGAGAAACAAAAGGCAAGATAATTAAAATTACATCTCAAATGCACTCTCATACAACACCACCATCCCTATCACCATCCAATCCGCCACCTTCTAACCCACCTCATACAACCCCACCACCACAAAGAGTAGGATCAGTCCTAGCAGATCCCACCCCCGAAGGCTAGACATGATGCTTAGAGCATATCAGGCTAGAATCCAAGAAGGGCCAAATGTAAGAGATCATGAAAAGTGTTACCCCAGAGTTGACCTAGAGATTGAACAAACCAATTACACAACCAAGGCAATTTTGGAGTCAAGTGCAGGAGTTGCAATTGTTACCACTTCCCTATGGAAGCCTTGGGGCAAACTAGCACTCAAGCCAATGAGAATGAAACTACAAATGGATGATGGTCACATAGAAAGACCCTTAGGGTTACTAGAAGGGATAACTCTCACTACTTATGGTGTAGAGTTTGAGCAGACATTTGCCATATGTGACTTTATCGAAAACCAGGCCTATGAGATGATTTTGGGAAGGCCATTCATGAGACAATTACAAGTAGTACAAGATTAGGGAACCAATTCATTGTATTTGCAACACTTAGGAGTTACAACCAAAGTCAATCTCAAGGAATACTCTCATAGAGACATGTCCCCTATCCAGTGGAATCCCATACATAAAGCCACAGATGATACAGTCGGTGTGTTCCATAGGATTAGAATCCTCATGGATGCATGAAGACACTCACTTATGGATGTGTAAAGTTCCAAAAGAAGAAGACAAGAGAGGAAAATCTAGAGAGGTAGGTGCAAACAAAACTCATAGATCTATTTGAGACCCAACCTATGCACCTGTCGCATTTCCAGACGAGGAGTTTGAACCTCATGGTTGGGCAAAAATCCTAGCCACAATGGATGTAGCCATCATAGAGCAACGGACACCACACTGCAATGAGGATGGCTATGAAATTTTAGTTTTTATGATAGATCCAATCAAGTGTGGTTCAGTTCTTGAAGAATGTGAGCTTTGCACTGATGTACTGGAAGAAGAAAGTGACTTAGATCTAGAGTCAATCATTATGGACCCTTTTTGTGCATGAGAAAAAGAATTCCTATATGAAGTGGACGTTCAAAACCAAGAGCACAGAGAAATTATGAATGTGAGATTAACCACGCAGGTAACTACCAATAGTGAAGGTAAAAAAAGGAAGAAGAGAGAAGCCTCACCAGAAAAGGAAGAACCTTTGTTTGAGGTTCTTGAAAATTTCAAGAAATATGAGATAGAGGATTGAAAAGTCATAATCAGAATGCCTAAATGAGAAGCACTCATAGAAGAGGCTTATGACAACAAAGAAACCACGAAAAAAATCATTGTGATCATAGAAGAAGGTGAAGAATGATGTACATACATAGGGCATGATTTGACTGAAGACGAGGAGCAAGAGTTGGTAGCCTTGCTAAGAGAATATAGAGACGTATTTGCTTGGAGTTACAAGGACTTAAAAGGAGTAGACTCTGACATATGCTCACATACGATGCCCATGACCTTAGATGCCAAGCCTCTAAGCAGAAGCCATACACTTATAATGAGAATTATGTTGCCAAGATCAAGGAAGAGATAGATCGTTTAGTAGAAGCTGGATTTATCTATGAAATTGAGCATACAAAATGGGTATCCCCCATTGTAATGGTACCCAAGAAGAATGACAAGCTACATGTTTGCATTAACTTGAAGAAGGTTAATGCAACCACAATTAGAGATAGCTATCCACTTCCTATCACTGAGCATCTATTAGAAAGAGTCAGAAGCAAGGAAGTCTACAACTTCCTTGATGGATTCTCTGGCTATAATCAAGTGTCCATTGCTCCAGAAGATCAGCATAATACGGCTTTTGCTACAGTGTGGGGCATATTCGATTTTCAAGTAATTCCATTTGGTCTAACCAAAGCACCAGCTACCTTTCAGAGGTTGATGTTTCATGTATTTAAAGAACTCTTGAGGAAAAACTTGGAAGCCTATGTTGATGATCTATGTGCTCATTCCAACATTAGACAAACACATATACCTGAACTCAAATAAATATTTGACAAATGTAGAGAATATCAGGTCTGTTTGAACCCAAAAAAGTGTGTTTTTATGGTTAGGCAAGGCAAGATTCTAGGACACATAGTGTCAAAGAATGGGATATCCACGGATGCAGAGAAAGTTAGAGGCATTTCAAAGCTACCTAGGCCAAAGAATGTCAAGGAAGTACAAGCTTTCATGGGGCATTGTGGCTATTATTGATGATTCATCCATATGTATGCAATCATTGAAAAACCTCTACATTCCCTCTTGACTAACTTTGAGTCGACTGATGAATGCGAAAACTCCTTCAATGAGCTTAAGAGATGACTATGTTCAGCACCAATCTTGACTACACCAAATTGGAACAAATCATTTCATGTTCACATAGATGCATCCAATTATGCAATTGGGTGTGTACTTGCACAACCTACTGGTGAAGGTAATATGGATCTTCACATTGCTTATGCGAGTAGACAATTGAATGCATCTGAATAAAATTATACCACTATGGAAAGAGAAGGATTAGGCATGGTCTATGCAATCAAAAAGTTTAGAGATTATTTGCTTGCAAATAAGTTTAAATTCTTTACAAACCATCAAGCATTACTATATCTGGTAAACAAGCCATGAAGGCCGATTAGTAAGATGGTTCCTCTTACTAATGGAATGCGACTTTGAAGTTGTGGTTCGGAAGGGTAGAAATCACCTTAGGGAAAATCACCTTTCTTGGCTCACTTCAGGAGAGTCCCCTCAAGGAGTATTGGATGACCTTGCTTATGCTTACCTGTTTAATCTAGAAGAAGTGCCTGATTGGGCTAAAATTATAGTGCCAATTCTACCATTTGGCCCCAAACATCCTGTATTGAGAACAAAAGACAAGGAGGTAGTCAGATCTCAAAAATACCACATCATGGTAGGCAACATGTATAAACACACTGATCAAGGCATACTAGCTTGCTATGTAGATGACGATGAGCATGCAAAGTGGTTGCAAATAGCACATGTAGGTGCATTGTAGCAACATCATTCAAAACATCGAAACCTACAAACTTTGCAAAGGTTAGGGGTATATTGGCCAACCATGGAGGCAGATGTCCATAAGTTATGCTGGGAATGCCCCATTTGCAGCACTAGATCACCAGTGGAACATGCCACTTTGTATCAAGTGTCTTTAGTGCCAGATTGGAGTGAACCCTTGCTAAACTTCTTGAGGACAAAAACATTCCCTCAAGAGACGACATTGGCTAGACAATGAAGTTTAGAATAAGAAGCACTAGATTACACACTCATAGGTGGTATTCTATACAAGTGAGGAAAAGACAGATATCTTAGGCTATGTGTCCATGAGAGTGAATATCTTAAGATATTAGAAACAGCTCACCAAGGTGTGGTAGGGAGACACTTTGGACCAGATCGTGTGATCAAGGAAGTACTTTTTGCAGGTCTTTGGTGGCCAACTCGTAACATAGATGCACATACCTATGTGAAGTGGTGTGATATTTAGCAGTGAGCTCACTACCCAATATGCAAGGATGAGATGTCTTTGAAACCTATGATGGGTGGGCATGCATTCTCTATGTGGGGAATAGACTTTGTTGGTCCTATTAATCCCCTAGCTAAATGTTCACATGCTAAATACATTATAGTGGCTATCAATTATTTGACTAAATGGGTAGAGGTAAAGGCCACAACAAAGAATGAAGCTCAAACGACAGGTAAGTTCCTATTTGAGAATGTATTTACAAGATATGGTTTGCCCATAAAATTGGTGAGTGATTGTGGTACCCACTTCTTGAATGAGGTCATTGAATGCTTGTTACAAGAATTCATGGTGGTTCACAAGAAGTCGGCTCCATATCACCCACAAGCCAATGGCCAGGATGAGAGCACAAACAAGATATTATGCAATGTATTGACAAAATCGGTGAATAATAAGCGCTCTGATTGGGATAAACAATTACACCATGCTATTTGGGCATATCGAGTTGCCTGTAAAGTGGTACTCCAAGCCACACCCTTTCAGACGGTATTTGGCCAAAATGTAGTGGTACCATTAGACTTCTTGATACCCACACTGAAGGTAGCACAAGAGCATCAATGGACCGATCATGAGCTCTCCTCTAGGATCTTTGATCTTGAATGCCTAAGTTAAACAAGATTGAGAGCAGCAATAGGAATTTATGCGGCCAAGAAAAGGGAGGATGCATACTTTGATGCCCATATGAAGGATAAAGGCTTGAAAGCAGGAGATGTAGTCCTAGTGTACACCCTGAAGCAACATGCACAAAAGTTGGAGAAGCGTGGCTATGGACCTATGATCATCAATAGGATCTCAACAAGTGGAGCAGTCCAATTAGTCACTCTAGAAGGCAACATCCTGCCTAGTTACATCAGCGGATGCAGAGTCAAACTCTATCAAGAACCCCTCACTGAGGAAATGCTCAACTGACTCAATACAGCAAAAAGACGTAAAGAAGAAGAAGCACGAATTCGAGAAGAAGTGTAGGCAAAAGCTTTAGAACGAATTTGATGAATGAAATCGAGAAGACAAGGTCAAGATGAGCCTAGCTCAGATGCTTATGAAGCTCCAAGATATCACATGACCATCAAAGTCCACAATAATAAAGGATGTTCCAACTGGGTTAGTTATTCATACTTTGCTCCACTTAGAGGGCCACCCACAGTCGCCTACATGATCTCCACCATACACCATTGGTCCACAAAATTAAAGAATGTACCTGACATCGTCGGCATGATGTATATAAAAATCTTCGAGCTCATGACGGTCGTATTCAAGACCTTCCGCAAGGTACAATCACCATATATTTTTTCCCCCGGCTTTCTTGAAGGTAACAGAGATTTAGTATACGACATGAGGTAGACCCCCTCTGTAAACATAATTTTTGCATGGCACACATACATCAAGTATTTACCTGCTTGCTACTAGCAGACTTTCGAAGAAATGTTCTCCATCGGGTTCTTGGAATATTATTCCAAAATTTTTATTCCCAAACCAGCACATTTGTTGCATCTCTTTGCGGTGGAACAAGCCATACATGCTGGTCAGTTATGCCTACCACATCTAGACATTCCAGGTCCAATAGATTGGGATAAGCTCATGATAGATTTGGCTCGTGGCTTGCGCATTCAAGAACATCACCTCTCCACAAACGTAGTCGAATAATACATCAAGCACGCCCACCAACAGGGGTTTGTTAGGGACAACAGATGCAAGAGAGGGGGTGTTGGCAGTGTTCAAGGCCTTACGAGATAGGGAAGTCAACAAAGGGAATCAAAATAGAGAGAAGGAGTAAGCAAGCAAAGCAGTCAATGCAGATCCGGCAAGTAGGCCATATAATTTTTCATGAAGAAATATTTCCCAAATAGTGATCTTAGTCACTTCACACCATTGTAAATACCATTTTCAATTATTCCTACTCCATTTTGTGCAAGCGAAGGAGTCGTCAAGCTTGAGGAGTATTAGAAGTAGCCATGTATCATTTTTCATAATTTTTAGACTCTGTTTGAGCCCTCAAATAAGCCTGGAACCTAATTTTTAACTAGGTCGGACACTAGGTCTGGACAGGGCCAAAAGCTAGTAGAAAACTATATAAAGAGTTAGAGCGCTCATTTTGTAGGTTAGCTTGTTAGAGTTTGGAGCCATTGTAAGAGACTTTTTGAGTAATATAAAGAACTTCATTGTTCATCTCTTTGTTCTTGCCTTGTGTGTGCGTGTGTGTGTGTATGTGTGTGCATGCTCATGTGCTTCTCACTCACGTGCTTGTGCCATCACTTACTCATAGTAGTCATACTAGTCCTCATGTCTCCATGGATTGACAATTATGAGGTGGATCTCCTCATGTTGGTACTTACCATTGTGCTAAAGTGACAGCGAGTAAGAAGGTTGAGACCTATCCAGGTGGCCAAGTGCATGAGAAGTCATTATGATGGCACAGCATGACCATATCACCAAATTCAAGCAAGTGTTGTGAGCGGAACAAGCTGATGAATTTTTCATGCAATACGAATCTTTTGGGCTAACCCTCATGGGAACAGTCGTAACTTGGTTCCAACCCTTGGATCCAAACCATTTCGGTAATATTGAACAAGTCTTCTAGGAGTTTATTAGAGAATTTACCAAGCGATGGATCAAGCACAATTCATCTTTGTTAATTCATAGTTTCAAACAAGCTCCAAATGAAACAATAAAAACAGCAGCCCAAAGATTTAACCAATACGTGGATAGATTCCCAGTAATGGAGAGGCCCCCATAGCAAAAGATGATCTCCCTATTTCTAGATGGATTCACTAATGGGACAATGAGAACCTTAGTCTACATAAAATGCTTGCAGACATTGAGCGAGTGTCTCCAAGAATGCATTGACTTAGAAGACAATTTAGCAGATGATCTCAAAAATACACAAAGCTCCACTAAATCAAAAGACAATAGGAGTACTATGATGTCTAGTTCAAGTAATGTGGAGGAATTAGCCAAAATGGTAGCTAAAAAGTTAGGAGTACATGTACAAAGGAACTACCAGACTCGCCCATTGAGAATGCCAATATTGAGAAGATGCACCCTGTGAGGTGGAGACCATCCGTCCCACACCTACATGAGAGGAGGTTTAGGTGTGCAACAACCTTACCCATACAATAGGAAGCCACCTCAAGGACCCAACCTGTACTATCATATCGAGCAAAAATACACCAACCACAATACTGAAAATTGCCCTTTTAACAGACAACCAAGGCCAATGACTCAACCCTAATACAGACCTTATGGATACCCTCCTATGGAACAAGGCAAAGAGGTTCCTAGATACAACCCTTATCCAGGACCATAGGGAGCACCCAGGCCATATGAGCAAGGAGGATATGGACAACCACAACCTATGTTAGGACAACAACCACCCCATCCAAAGAATGTAGTGCCAGTCAAATACACTCAACCAGAGGAAAAATTGGAAAGAGCCATAGTACCAGCTACACCTTTAGCTAGTGCAAAAATGACAAATCAAGGATATGAGCAGACCTAGGGAGAATATTATCCTTATGATGCCAGTCTGATATAGTACGACCAAACCACAATACTATAGTCATGAAGGGTATGAAAACTCTTATGGATCGGAATATGAAAACCTGATGTATACCACACCTAAAGTACAAGCCCCAATGAGACCACCTGCACCAAGAGGACCATGTTATAGATGCGGTGGAGATCACTTCATAAGGGAGATAAAGAATACATAGTGCCACTAAAAGCCATTAGATGAGCCCAATCCAAGGGACAAGCAGCAAAAGAAATGGATTATGAACATGAAACATATAAAAGTTTAGGGCCTAAGATCCAGATAGTGGATGATTTAGAAGACCTAGGAGAAACTAACCCAACAAAGAAGATGCAACAGTGGAAGAATAAAAGAGAAAAACTCGGGAATAAATGGTTGAAGAAGAAAAATGAAGAGAATGAGAAAGTTGTAAAGGAAAGTAAGAAACATCAAGAGCTCCAGGTGCAAGGAAATGCCCAACCAACTAATCAAGCATCAAGATTAGTCAAATCAAGATCAATCCTAGCAGACCTAGTGCCCGAAGACTTGGATATGTGGTTGAAGGCCTATCAATCCAGAGTCGTGGCTGGACCAATCATAGAGCAACATGAGAAACTCTACCCACAAGGAGAGTTAGATAAGGAAAGATTGGCAATATGCAAGAAACTCATAGAAATAGCTCAATCCACACTAGAACATAGTACCCCAATCCTTTCGGAGACAAGGATACCTAAAAGCTAGTTCAATGAATTCCTAGAAAATAACAATCGAAAACAAGCGAAGGCACCACAAGAGGAGAGTAGTGAAAAAAGACCAACAGAGTAATGAGGAAGAAGAGATTTCTGTAATTCCAGAATTAGAGGCCAATAGGCCACAAGACTTGTCGGCCAAGATTCAGGAGGAATGGTTGACAAAGAATGAGAAATCATGACCACCCTTTGAAGAACTAGACACTTGGGAAAATCAACCTATACCAAATTTAGAAGAAGCATATGAAGTGTCCATTTTAGATCGAAATAGGGAAGAATCGAACAACATTTCCACGCTCCCAAATTATATGGGAGAATACGAGAGAAGTTCTATAGTATTTCAGGCTCCCACAATTATGGGCAAGGAGAAAAGGTCGCAAGATAAAACATCACACAACTTAGCAAAGCTCAAGAAAACCAAAATACACTTCTTATTGATAATAGAAGAATTACTACGAGCCAAGCCACAATTGTGGAACCAATTAGCCGAACATTTGAGATTAGAAACTGAAGAACCTATGAATGAGAAGAAAGAAGCTAGATCTCCATCAACCATTTAAATACTGAGTCGATAAAGTTGGAGAATTCAGTGAGGGAGATGAAGGAAATACATGCCTACCCATCACTTTTAATGGATATATAATTAAAGCCATCTTAGACACTGGAGTTGGTGTAGTCATAGCCATAAAAGAGATTTGGGAAAAATGGGGAAAACCAACCCTATGGCCAATGCGCATGAAACTTCAACTAGTAGATGGTCACGTGGAAAGACCATTAGGAATACTGGAAAAAATTAAGATGACTACCTGCAGAGTAGAGTTCGAACATACTCTAGCTATATGTCAATTTGAAAAAGCTAATAATTATGAAATGATTTTAGGATGACCATTCATGAGACAACTCAAAGTCGTACAAGATTGGGTAAGAGATGCATTGTATTTACAACACAAGGACAACTACAAAGATAAATTTACACACCTTTTCATATAGGGATGTACCCCCATTACAATGGAACCTGATTCATTGAGAAGAAGATGATTGATCCATTCATAGCGCATGATCAAGTGAGCAATCATGGATGAATGAAGATGTTCAGCTATGGACGTGTAAAGAGGCCAAAAGAGAAGAAAACAAAACTCAGTTATGGCCAATAGGGCATCAAAATTATCGGCCCATAGAAGACCCAACATACATGCCCCAAATTTTCCCAAATGAAGCATTCGAACCACACGGATGGATGGAAATATTAACCACGCTAGTGTGTGTGTAAATGAGGAAGTGATAACCATGAATGAGTGTGTTGATGAAGAAGGTTATGATGTAAACCTTTACATGGTAATCCTTCAATAAATGGAAGCGAGAGAATTACTAGAAAAGGAATGGAGGGAGGATTATGAAAGCATAGAGATGGAACTAGAATTTGGTTCAGAGGAATGATATTTATAATATAAGATAAAGAAGAGCAACCACTAGATCTCTTCAAAGTATCGGAACATTTTAAAAGATATGTAGACGAATGAAAAATAGCTATTCAAATACCCAAGAGAGAAGTCAAAGAAGGAGAAGCTTAGGATAATAAGGAACAAACCAAGAAAGTGCTAGTAACCATGGAGGAAGAAGAGGAGAGATGTACCTACATTGGAAAAGATGTATCTCTGGAAGAAGAACAAGAATTGATAGAACTAATCAGGGAATACAGGGATGTATTTGCATGGACCTAGAAGGACCTCAAGGGAGTAGATCCATCCATCTGCTCCCACAGAATCCCAATGAGACTTGAAGCAAAACCCTCAAAACAACAACCATACATGTATAATGATGTTTATTCAGCCAAGATTAAAGAAGAGATTGACAAGCTATTAGCAGTAGGATTCATCTATGAGATAGAGCACATAGAATGGGTATCCCATTTGGTAGTAGTACCCAAAAAGAATGGTAAACTTAGAATCTACATCAATTTGAAAAAAGCAAATGTAGCTACTATACATGATAGCTATGCTTTACCTATCATCAACACCTATTCAAAAGAGTTGTAGGCAAGGAAGTCTACAGTTTCCTGGATGTATTCTCAAGTTATAACCAGGTAGCCATTGCTACAGAGGACCAACATAAGACAACTTTTGCAACTGAATGGGGAGTATATGCTTTTTGAGTGATGCCATTTACACTCAGCAATGCCCCTGCAACTTTCCAAAGATTGATGAGTCATGTACTCAAGGAATTTTAAAGGAGAAGCATGGAAGTATATGTAGATGATTTGTGCACCTACTCCAGTCAAAGAAGTGAACACATTCCAAAACTATGGAGGATATATGCCAAGCTGATCTCTCCAGTAGAGAACCTCTCCCTGACATAGTGATAATGCACCTCAATGTGCTTAGTGTGAGCATGGAACACACGGTGAAGATGGTGGTGTGAGCATGGACTGTCAGTGAAGATGGTGGTGGCAGAAGACTGACCAACACCCAAGTCATCCATAAGGCATCTGAGCCACACACACTCAACAATCGCTATGAAAGCTGCCCTATACTCAACCTCACAACTGGAAGTGGCCACAGTAGGCAACTTCCTGCTCAGTAGGGATATGCATGAGCTACCAAGCATGAAGCAAAAACCACTGGTGGACACACGAGTGTCATAGCAACCAACCCAGTCAGAGTCAAAAAAATCATGCAGATCTAGCAGTAGTGATCCCACCTTAGGATAAAACAACCCAAGTAGTCGGGTGCCACTCAAGTAGTGAAAGGTGCAATTAACCGCCTACCAATGCTTGACACTTGGGCAATGCATAAACCTCCTCATCTATGAGACATCAAACTGAATATATGGTCGAGTAATGCATAAGGAAATCAAGCATCCGACCGCCTGCTAATAGAGAACAACATCAAATGCATCTCCAGCATCATGACGACTCAATTGTAAACCTGTTTCCATAGGAGTGGCAATAGGTTTACAGTCTGCAAGGCCAAAACACTCCAATAATGTGTCAATATATTTCGTTTGACACAAAGCCATTCCACCATCAATGTGCATAAATTGAATGCCCGAATAGTGATGCAAATGCCCCAAATCAAACATCTCAATGCAAATCACCCTTAAAATCAGCAATATGCCTCTCATGAGGACCAGTGAGCAGCATGTCATCAACATAAACCACGATTATCAGAAGCGCATAATTAGCATGCTTAACATACAAGGTGCTTTTAGTTGTACCGTTCTCAAAACCATGTGCAATCAGATAGGCATGTATCTTTTCATACCAAGCACATGGTGCTTGCTTTAAACCATATAATGCCTTCTTTAACCTGCACACCTGGTTCTCATGCCCTTTCTGCACAAAGCCACAAGGCTGAAAAACATACACGTCTTCATGCAAGTCACCATTCAGAAATGTTGTTTTGATATCCAACTGATGTACATTCCAACCATGATGAGCTGCAAGTGCACAGATGCTATGAATAGTAGTCATTCGGCAAGTAGGTGTAAAGGCCTCATCAAAATCAATGCCTCTTTCCTACACATAACCCTTTGCAACAAGCCTAGCCTTATACCTATCAATTGTTCCATCAGGTTTATGCTTCAGCTTGTACACCCACTTTGTGCCAATGTACTTCTTGGCAGGGGGCAAGTCACATAAAGACCAAGTACCATTCTTCATTATAGCATCATATTCAGATTGCATTGCAGCCGTCCAATGTTCAAAATTTTGTGCTTCATCAAACAAAACAGGTTCGGTCTCATCATAGAGACTAGAGGTAGTCATAGCATAGCAATTTGATGCAAAAGAGGCACTACGAGAGCGTCATTGAGTACGATATGATAGAGGTGCATCTAATTTGCTATCACACAAAGTCTGCACCAACCATTTTGGCATAGTTTTTGCCTCCTCAATATCAGCCCTCGCATCAATAAGTGCATCATGTAAATCTGCATCAGAAATGGAATGATCTACATGATCACATGAAACCTGCAAAGGCTGAGAAGTTGCCTCATTAGGACTAGCACTAGACTGTCCACCTATAAAAAGAGGTAGCAAAGTATCATACATGTCTTTGGAGTTAACAGATCTCTACAACATCATAGCTAACCAGAATGCATTTAGTCTGTGGATGATACAGAGAATAGCCTTTACTTTCAGAACTATACCCAACAAAAATACATTTTATTGCTTTATCATCCAATTTCCGGCAATGTTGTTCAGGCATTAATGCACATGCCAGACAACCAAAAACATGCAGATGAGCAACAGATGGCTTGCAATCATGCCAAGCCTCATATGGAGTGATAGACTGCAGTGCTTTAGTGGGACACCTGTTAAGTACATATGTTGCACACATAACAGCCTCAAGCCACAAACTATGTGGTAAGGCCTGACTCCTGACCATACACCTCGCCATCTCCATGAGTGACTTGTTCTTTCGTTCAGCAACTCCATTATGTTGAGGTGTATATGGCACTGTACACTGGTGTTTTATCCCACATTCAGCCAAAAATGCATTAAAATCAGAAGACATATATTCCCCCCTCGATCAGAATGGAGGGTGCCCATTATTTTCAGCCAAAACCAGAAATTGTTTAAAGCACACAAACACCTCGGACTTTGCTTTGAGAGGATATATCCATGCATGCGTGGAAAAATCATCAATGAAAGTCATGAAGTAAAGGTAATTTCCAAAAGAGAGTGTTTGCATAGGACCACAGACATAGCTATGAACAAGCTGCAATTTTTTAGTAGCCCGAATTGAACCATCTTTTGGAAATGAGGAACGCTACATTTTTCCCAAAATATTTCCTTCACATACATGTTTACCGGGTGCCTCAAGTTTGGGCAAAGAGGACACCGTTTCAGATTTCTGCAGGCGTAGCAGACTAGCAAAGTTCAGATGACCAAAGTGTGCATGCCAAAGCTTTGCATCTGACATAGCCTGAGAATCATGTATTGCACATGCCAAATTATTCACCAATTTTTCATATTCTATGAGCTTATGCAGTCCACGACATATTATGCCAAAAGCAATAATAACATTGCCATTTGATAGATCATGAACTGTACATCTGTCATCAACAAATTTCACAACCAATCCAATCTTGGCTAATGCAAAAATTGATAACAGATTCTTCTTGATCCTTGGCACAAATAAAGCATCCGACAAAGTGAAAGAACTACCATCAACAGTAGTCAAAATGATCTTACCAACTCCCATGACAGGATAAGAGGAGCTATTGGCGCATGTGACAATATTCCTTCTAGGGGCAGGCTCGAGTGAAGAGAAGAAATTGCACTACGAGGTAATATGTTTCATCACCCCAATATTAAAGCACCAAACATCTGAGTCTACTGCAGACATGCACTACTCATGAGAAGATGGGTCAAAACTGCAAATAGTAGTAAATGCCCATTCTTCATCCTGCACAAGGTTAGCAGACTCTATTTTTAGAGTAGAGGCCTTTGCAACAACCATTTTCTTTGCCTCTTTTGCAGTGAGTTTAGGATAGTTCTTTATGATATGATCATTTCCTTTACAGTACTTGCAAAACAATTTTTGCTTTTCTGATTTCTTCTCCTCTTCCTTCTTCGAATGTGCAAAATTAGCACATTTCTGCTTACTAGTTGAAGAGCTCCATTTTCCTTTGCCCTTCTGACTAGCCAGGAAAGCTTGATCTGCAACACGCATAATGGACCTGTTCTGCCTTGACTGATCTTCCTACAATAGAGCAGAGGCTAACTCCTCAAATGAAAAGGCATTTAGATTGCCTTTCATCATCAACCGAAGGATAGAAGCAAAACTCTGATATGAATCAAGAAGACCATTCAGAACGGTCTGCACAAGTGAGCTATATGGTATAACTTCATTGGTAGAAATCAACTTTTCCTTCAAGTATTTGATCTTTGTTAGAAAATTGTCCATAGAATCACCTTCATTCATGCGCTCACTCTCCAACTGTTTTTGGAGGTAAGCAACACCAGCCTCATTCCTAGCTTGGTACAATGTGGTAAGTGTATTCCAAGCATCCTTAGCTTTTCTACAAGAGCGAATGTGAGAAATAATGGCATGTTTGATAGATAAAGCTATCAATGCATGTGCCTGAGCATCTCTACCATCCTAACGAATTTGCTATGTAGTAGGTGTAGCAGAAACTACAGCACGAACATGAATATGCAGAATATCATCATCTTCGACACCTTCTGCATAAGCTTCAGTACCTGCAGTTGTAACAATTGTAGGTGTGATAGGACGTTTTTCAACACCTTGCACAATGTTCCAGAGTCCTTTTGCGACCAATACATATCGCATCATATAAGCCATAACAGTTAGTTGGTATCATCCAACTTATCCTCATTAGCCAACATACAAAATACATCACTGCTTTCAGCCATGGCTGGTGACTAAAATACCTTGATGCAAAAAATTGACTGTATCTCAAAAAGTTGAACAGAACTACCCAGACAAATTCTACTAAACATGTACTAGACTTTGAGACGCTTATTGATGAACCGAAACTAGTATATACCTTTACCACAAAAAGAAAAAATAGCCTACACAAGCGCTGTGATAGTGCGTTTGGAGGCCGAAATGAGCTTAGTTCGCAATTTCGGCACCACATAGCAAAGCTGCTTTGATCTTGGAAACATGTTGAGTATGCTCACCAAAATTCGTGCGATTTTGAGACTACAACCGGAGAGGTGTCGATGATGCCCTAAATGAAGCAGCGACCTGCTCTGATACCAATTGTTGGAGCTAGACGTTTGCGGAAGCACACGAACAACACAAGGAAGAAGAAGCTTGGAGCACAACACACAATACTGAATGTATTACTAGAGAATGTACAAAGATAAGTAACCCATTAGGGCTATAGGTCTATATACAAGCCAGGGGAAAAAAACCTCCTAAAGAGGGAAAAAAGTGCCTCGGTGGTCTTAGAGTGTTCGCACACATCATTACCTAAATATATCAATAGGAATCAAGGGAGCTCTATAAAATTTTTCAGAAATACACGGGGAAAAAGTAGGTCTTGGAGAAACCTAAATGCAAGTCGTCTATCAAAATTATTAATTCTAAATCTTCATCTAACTATGGGATTTTTACAGGTGTATTAAGAGCATTCAAAGGAATTCATAGCAAGGCAAAGTGTTGCACAAAGCGAGGATTGGGGAGCACAATTATTGGACATCATAGCATTTTTTTCGAAGCATCAAACTTGAGGTTGGAATTATTCTTAACCCCCTCTGTCAATTCTTAGCTTAGGCTAAATACAACTAGTGATATTGATTAGTTAGGGTTGCGATAGGTATGAATCAAGTCCAAGAAAGCCCTAATTTCTCAAGTTAAAGCATAACTAAGATATTGTTGTGACAAAATCTAAAGGAAAAGAACTTAACTGGATCAATCACATCTCAAAGTATGAAAAACTCAAGTACTCCTAACAAAAAAATTTGTCAGGCAAGATTATACTAGAGAAATCTATAAAAGAACAAGTAATTGATTTGAAAGAATATTGCAATGCGGTTGTACTTGGGAAAATCAGGACTAGTAGACAAGGCTTATGAACCTTAGGTCAAGTAGACACTTGGGCCAAGATAGATAAAGCATCAAATCATCTGAGGCTAGTGTCAACCATATAGCTAGGTCATGGGCTCAACAACTCAGTGCTTGCCCCTACGTGCTAACTTCAGACACAAGTGATTCAAAAATGTCCTTTAGCATGGAAAGAGTTGCAAGTAGCTCAGGTATTGCCTATTTATAGACACCAAAAGGTCCCTACAAGACACAGTTGGAGTATATTAGGACCAATCGATTAGGTGCATGCTTCTATGAGGATAGTCTGAGGTGATCAATTGTCCAACTCAAAAATCCCAATCAACCCTTTGGACTTGAAAAACGAATGGTTAAATTCAAAGATGGTTCTTATATTGATAAGCAAGGAACCATGTATGTGGTTAGAAACTTACTTGACAGGATGGATGAGTTTAGAAATATCATTCCTGAGAACAAGATGGGAGACCTAGAGCAAGGAGACCTAGGACAAGAACCCTAGACCCCTAGAGGCAAATCATTATTAACCAAAATACACACACCAGAATGGATTCCCTAGGATAACAAAAGTGTAGAATTATTCTGGAATAAGGAGACAGATGAAGATTTTTGTAAGTTTAAGATTGATCAACCTAGCAGAGCAGGAAATGTGACAATATATGAATTTAAAGATCCTGATACCCCAGGCAAAGTTCTCTACTTAGACAACACATTGGAGAGAGTGTTCATGGTAACAGAACATGGTAGACATGCATACACTTGGCAAAGCAAAGTGATTTTCCCTCCACCAAGATCTAATATTTCCCAAGGCCTTCAAGGTGTAGGATCATCCAAGGCTCATGAAACCCAGATGGAAAGAGCTAGAGAGAGACTTGAGGTAAGCTTTGCACACACAGTAGGCATAGATAGACCAAGATTCAAAAGTGAAACACCTAAAAGAGAGAGACATAGAGCACATAGGCACCAAAGAGATGATCATGACTTTCCATTTCCTAGACCTCAAGAGTACCCAAGAACCCTTAGACCCTCTCAAGTGGTGAAGATAATGAAAAGCTACATAGAAAACTTAGATCGTATGTATATCTCAAAGAGGAAACCACACTAGAACAATGCTTGAGAATGTGTATTGACATAGAAGACAATTTGGGTGAGGAGTTAGAATTGTCCAAACTCTATAAGGATTTTGACAATTCTACTAGTCATAGTTTAAGACCCTCCACTGAGATAGATGAGATAGCAGAGCAGGTTGCCAAGAAGCTAGGAGTTCAAAATAGACAAACACCAAGGATCATTGTAGTGAAACGATGTTACAACTATGGAGGAGACCACATGGCTATTGTATGCCCATTGCAAATCCAGAATACGAGAGAAATGAATGTTGCATATTGCACTATTGAGAGAAATACATGAACCATACAGCTCAAGATTGTCCGTACAATAGGCATGCTACTAGACAAACTTATCAACAACCTTACCAACAGGGTAGGTATCAAACCCAATACCAACAGCCATGTTATAGGCCACAACAACAATATTAACAACAATACCAAAAACAATATCAGGCACCATATAGGCCACAATCGGTCCTAGGAAACCAACTGCCACTTCTTGCTAACGTGATCCTAGTTAAGTATGCAGTAGCAAAAGAAAACCCTAATAGAGCATTGGTGTCGATAACCCCTTTGGTCTCAGAAAATGATCCTCATGCTCAAATTTCTTACTACACCCATGAAGATAGTTCACAAGCTTATTACACAGAGTCGCATGAGCATAGTGAAACTTATACGTATCAATATGAGGCACTACCTATGGAACCAAATTGGGAGCCAGAATACTCCAATGTCATGTATACGAATCCTAAGCCCATGCCCCAATTGAGACAAATGAGACCACAAGCCCCTAGAGGACCATGTTTTAGATGTCAAGGTGACCATTTCATTCGTGAATGTCCCCACCCACCAGCTCCAAGACAAGGATAGAACATCATAATACAAGGTTTTTGTCTTGAGTGCCGCAAGGATGCGGTCAGTAGGGCACAAGCCTTAAAACGAGCTAAACCAGTTGAACAATCAGAGTCAAGTGAACTTCAAGAAGGGCCAATGGATGCAAACCTAGACAAGAGTTACCCTAGAGCAAATTTAGAGATTGAATGAACAAAAATGTGCATGAAAATGGTAGAACTAGCTCAAGCTATGCTTGAGGCCAATCAATTGTTCAATCAGACAAACTCTATCAAATCGGGTTTGCACTTCCAGGGCTTACCAAAAAGATTAGAGCAGTTGGTAAACAAGCCACAGGTTTCTTTACCTCCACAAGCTCAACCAGATGTTGAGAGAGGAAGCTCACCACCAATGAAAGGTTATGTTCCTAATTCCATTGATGACAGAACACATCTTTCAATTGAACAGTACTCCCAAGAGTTCTTGCAGGAAATACAAGAAGAGAAATGGGCCAAGGAGAAGGGTCATCCCCCTCCTATTCCTAAAATTGATGATCTTCATGATCAATTTCCCCAAGACATTCTGTTAGTATATTTAGGTAGTGATGTTTGTGAAAAGAATAGGGCCATCGGGCCACTTTTTTCCTCTTTAGGAGTTTTTTTCCCCCAGCTTGTATATACACCTATAGACCTAATGGGTTACTTATCTTTGTACATTCTAGTGGTAATACATTCAGTATTGTGTGTTGTGCTCCAAGCATCTTCTTCTTCCTTGTGTTGTTCACGTGCTTTCGTAGATGTCTAACTCCAACAATTGGTATCCGAGCAAGTTGTCGCTTCATCTAGGGTGTCATCTACACCACTTCATTCGCAATCTCAGAATCTCATGAAATTTGGTGAGCATACTCAAGCTGCTTCATAGATCAAAATAACTTCGCTATCTAGTGTCAAAATCGCGATCTGAGCTGGTTTTGGCCTCCGAATGCACTATCGCAGCACTTGTGTAGGCTATTTCATCTTTATGTGCCAAAGATATATATAGGTTTCAGTTCACCAGTATAAGCATCTCAAAGTCTCCTACAGGTATTGTTAGAGTTAAACATCTATGGAAGCATGCAAACAGCACAAGGAGGAAGAAGAATCTTGGAGCACAACACACAATATTGAATGTACTACCACTAGAATGTACAAAGATAAGTAGCTCGTTAGGGCAATAGGTGTATATACAAGCCGGGGGAAAAATCCTCCTAGAGAGGGAAAAAAGTGCCTCGACAATCCTAAAGTGTTCACACACATCACTACCTAAATATATCAACAAATCCCACCTGGGAGTGACACGGTGAATAAGGAGTTGGCACTCATGTATAAGGAAGTGCCAGGCTATGTGGAATCAATCCATAAAAGGAAGTAAGCCCAAAGCTTTGTGAAGAGGCTCAAACTTCTCCTTAGGTAGAGCCTTCATAAAAAGGTCTGCAATGTTCTCCTATGTGAGCACCTATGCCAAGCTGATCTCCCCAACAGAGAACCTCTCCCTGACATACTGATAATGTAACTCAATGTGCTTAGTGCGAGCATGGAACACAGGGTTCCTCGCAACTGCCAATGCGCTCTGACTGTCAATGAAGATGGTGGTGGCAGAAGACCGACCAACACGCAAATCAGCCATAAGGCATCTAAGCCACACACTCTCAACAGTCGTTGTGAAAGTTTCGCTATACTCAACCTCATAACTGGAAGTGGCCACGGTAGCTTGCTTCTTGCTCAGCCAAGATATGCATGAACTACCAAGAATGAAGCAAAAACCACTAGTGGACACACGAGTGTCATAGCAACCAGCCCAATCACTATCTGAAAAAGCATGCAAATCTAGCGGTAGTGATCCCCCCTTGGGATAATACAATCCAAGTAGTGGGGTACCACTCAAGCAAAAGATGCACTTAACCACCTACCAATGCTTGACACCTGGGCAATGCATAAACTTGCTCATTTGTGAGATAGCAAACTAAATATTTGGTCGAGTAATGCATAAGTAAATCAAGCATCCAACAGCCTGCTGATAGAGAACAACATCAAATGCATCTCTAGCATCATGAAGACTCAATCGTAGACCTGTCTCGATAGGACTGGCAATAGGCTTATAGTCTTCAAGGCCAAAATGCTGCAATAATGTGTCAATATATTTCATTTGACACAAAGCCATTCCACCTTCAACTTGCATGAATTGGATGCCCAAATAGTGATGCAAATGCCCCAAATTAGACATCTCAAATGAGGCATGCAAATTAGCCTTAAAATCAGCAATATGCTTGTCATGAGGACCAGTGAGTAGCATGTCATCAACATATAGCACAATGATCAGAAGACATCATTAGCACGCTTAACATATAAGGTGCTTTCAGTTGGACTGTTCTCAAAACCATGTGCAATCAAATAGGCATGTATCTTTTCATACCAAGCACATGGTGCTTGCTTTAAACCATATAATGCCTTCTTTAACCTGCACACCTAGTTTTCATGCCCTTTCTACACAATGCCACAGGGTTGAAAAACATACACTTCTTCATGCAATTCACCATTCAGAAATGTTGTTTTAATGTCCAACTGATGTACATTCCAACCATGATGAGCTTCAAGTGCACAGATGCTACGAACAGTAGTCATTTGGCAAGTAGGAGCAAATGTTTCATCAAAATCAATGCCTCTTTCTTGTGCACAATCCTTTGCAACAAGCCTAGCCTTATACCTGTCAACTGTTCCATCAGGTTTATGCTTCAGCTTGTATACCCATTTAGTGCCAATGGCCTTCTTGCTAGGAGGCAAGTCACATAAAGACCATGTACCATTATTCATGATAGCATCATATTCAGATTGCATTGTAGCCATCCAATGTTCTGAATTTTGTGTACATCCTCCTTCTCCCCCCATACATAATTCAGCAATACACGAGGAAGAAGCAGAGAAGATTGCTGACAGAAATGCACGGCCTATTGTAGAACTAAGCCAAAATGAGCAGGCACTATTGGTGTCCCAACTTATGGGACAATTTGAAGATCAAGTCATGAAAGTAATGAAAGAAGCAAAGATCAAAAGCAAGAATTTAGAGCAAATTTTGAATCCTTTTAGTGTACCATATGGCCTATTGAAAGAAGAAACTAGATAATATATCAAGAGGACTACACAAAAAGAACCAGATAAAGTTTCTCTAAATTTTAGATAAACTTGAGAAAATTCCAAATTGCAGAACTCAAATGTTTGCAAAGATTTGAGCACAGATTGAGTTCCTAAGTTTGGAGCTTAATAGAGACACAATGAAGTTCCCAAGTTTTGGAACTTATGACTCGAGAATTTGACAGACTCCCAACTCTGAAGAAAATATTATGTTCAAGACATGGCAAGTACTCCTATAGAATAAGAAAAATACTTTGGTTAGTGATTTATGAGTGCAAAGGAAGAAGCCATGACCATGCTCTCTAGTGTGGATCATGGGGCTCGAGGGGAAAGTTTTATATAGCCTATAATTTGATGCATATTTTTTTAAGACAAGAATATTCTTCAAGATAGAAAGATGTTTAAAAGTAGGTCTTGGCAAACATAGAAAATAAGTTGAGATCTCTAAGTGATATGCAAGTAAGAAAACCAATTGATTTTGTATGTTTGGTTGACTTGGGATACAAACCTTACCTTTATAAATCAAATGTTCATCTTGAAGGTAATAGTATCTAAAATTTTCCTCAAAAGTACTTGCTTCACTCATTTGGGCTTTCGTAGTTGCTTTCCATGCTTGACTATAGCTTGGATCTTCTTTGCAACTATCTTTTAAAGTGGAAATAAATTAACTTTGAATTTGGAAAAAGTTCAAGTTGTTCAACATAAGCATTTTACTTAAGGAGTCTACCATTGCATTGCACTTTCCTTTCCTATACTTGAGTTCATAATCAAACTCTTGTAATTGTTTGGCTCATCTAGATTTTCTACCTCTCAAATTTGATTGGTTTGCAAACCGCTTGATGCTCTCTTGAGCAAAGACTATTAACAATGTTGATACATACAAGTAATGTTGCCATTTCTTAGGAGAATTTAAAATAGTGAACATCTCTCTATCATATGCAGAGTAGTTTTGTTGAGAAGGACTTAGCTTTCTACTTTCAAAATATATTGGTCGACCTTCTTGGCTACTATGACAAATGAAGTTGCCTTTGTTCTTAATTGGAAGCATTTGTTCGAATCTACAATTTATAGAATCAGGATTGAAGCTAAACTGAGATTAAGATCTTGAAAACTTTTTGCTTGTTCCGCTTTCCAATTAAGTTTCTAATGCTTCCATTTGAGTTTATATATGAAAGGTACTTCTATTTTGGCATATCCAGCCACAAACTTTTGATAGTATCTAGCCAATCCGAGAAAACTTTGTAATGATAACCTTGGCATAAATCAAGCTTCAAAAAGACTTTAGCTTCCTTTAAGGTATTGAGGAGATCTTCAAAAAGTGCTCTCCTACATCACTCATGAGACTTGAACCCATGACCTCCTCCTTTCCATCCAGTAACTTAACCACTAGGCTAAGGGACTACTTATAAGACTCCTAAACTCACTAATATGTTTCTAAATCAACTTTGTAGGCCCTACGGTCTTCCAATATCTATAATTTATGATAGAGATGCCAGATTTACAAGCCATTTTTGGTGAGCAGTCCTTGGTAGACAAAACTAAACTAAGCTTAAGTATAGTTGACCATCATTAAATGGATGGACATATAGAGAAAGTTAATCAAATCTTGGAAGACATACTTAGAGCTTATGTTACTTCCAAATATATTGACTAGGAAAATTATCTTCCTTTTGCTAAATTTTGCTATAAGAGTGCCAAGAATTCATCAACTAAATTTGGTCCATTCATGTTGATGTATGGGTTCAGCCTATATCTCCATATGTGGTGAGCCTTCAAAATGAAGGAGCTTAGGTAGCTCAAGAATCCCTTCAAGACAAGAACTTTAAGCTCAAGTTAGCTAAAGAAAGCTTGAAGAGAGATCAAGATCGATCAAAAGCTTATGTCAATCCTAAATAGCGATAATTTTCTTTTCAAGTCAGAGATCGATTTTATCTTTGACTTCCAAACAAATCGAAAACATTCAAGACCAAAAAATGCATCGAATTGTCACCCAGTTATTGTGTTCATTTTCCTATCATCAAAAATTTTGGGATGTGAGCATATGAATTACAACTGTGGGAAGAAAGTTGGATTCATCTAGTGTTCCATGTTAGCCAACCTAGGAAATTTTTAGAGATTTAGATAAGTTGCTTGGACACCAGGTTATACATTCACTTCTAGTAAGTGAAATGATGTACTTGGACATGAGCTTATAGTTCCACTTCCAATTGAGGCAAGCATACAAGAAGCCATTTCTATGAAGAGTGCTTCGTAAAATGGAAGAATGAAACTGAGGAAAACTCTACTTGGGAAAAAGTTTTCATTATCTAGCAAAGGTTTCCAAGTTTCGAGTTTTAAGTTAGTAACTAATTAAATGAATATCCAAAGCATGTTCTTCAAGTTTTAGAACATGAGTCTCGGGGATACCTCCAAACTTATATATGGCTATGTTTTCCAAGATGAAGATCTTTTCAAGAGGGGAAGAATTTCAATAAAGTAACTATATGATCTAAATGTCTAGCCGATTCAAATATATCTAGATTTAAACATTGATTGGTCGCTTAACTATTTGGTCAAAGATCTCGTGACTTGACTTACATATAGGTTCTTATGCTCTAGAAGATAAGGAATCCACATAGCTTAGTGGATAAGTCTTTAGGGGCGCAAGGAGGAGGTCTTGATTTTAAAACTTGCAAATAGCAAGGTTTTTCCCAAGAGCTCCAGGAGCCAGAACATTATGGGCCATTCTTTCTAACTGGAACCTTTCCAGATAAAGTTCATGGAGAATCAATCCACAAAAGAGTGTGCAGATAGATTCTAAAAGGGATGATTCTCAACTCATACTACTTTTTCAAAGGAGTGGTTTTCAAGTAAAGATGCTTTTGAAATGAGTGGCTTAGAATCAAGGTGATTGAATCCTCAGTTTCTTTACTTACATGGCTACTTTGGTTGGAGAGAAGATATTCATTCAGGATCTCGCTAAGTGGAAACTTTGTTGCATGGAGAGCAGTGGGAAAATGCATGCAAGAAGTTTAGTGCAACATACCAAATATAATGAGTGTTCTTTTTTGGGATAAAGGTGCATGAAGTGCATGGTGAAGTATGATTGTGGAAGCATGTCAATGCTTTTGCCCAAGACAACAAATTATGCTTCAGGGTTTACATCACCAAGAAGATTCAAACAAGAATTTGGAAGTTTGCATTTCGATTTTGTTGGAGAATAGAAGGCAACAATTATCTTGAGCTTTGCCTTCTTTGATTTTAAACATACTCAAACTATACTTATAAGAAAATTTTCATTCTCAAACTCTTTAATATGTACAAAGTATGCTATCTCTTAATGCACAAGAGAAAGGATGCTTATCCTATGATGCTATCGAATATATGTGTTTGCAATCTAATGTTCTCTTTGTGTCCCACCTATTTCACTACTTTTTCATTGGCTTATATTAGCACATTTTACTCTTATGAGTATCATAGCTTCTAGTTAAAGTGACAATTCAGAATTTTCTTGTATATTCATGAGCCTCTAATTATTCAGTGACCATTTTTGTATCTATTATATGTGCACGCAAAATTTTATGTAACTGTATTCTCCACGTTGATAAATGAGTTGTATTTGATAGAATTTAACCTTATGTGCTCCATTTAAGGTTGTTGAATGAATAAAATGCACCATTCTAGAAGAAGAAAAGAGAGATTTGATGTTAATTTGACAATGCTTTACACAATATTTATGCGAGACTTTGTTAATGCTTTCGTGTTGAGTGAATAAATTATGTGTGCATGAAACCTTTGTGCATGTATACACACATTATTTTTAGGCTACTCGTATATGTTGTATACGTATGCATGACTAATTGTGTTAATGGCATTGTGCTTATTCATCATCGATTGCTCACTTTTATCTAGTGACTGCATATATGAATTGCAATCGCATCTATGTGTTTGTGTGCATCTTTTCTAGTCTTTCGAGGTTTTAAGACTAGTTGAATACAAAGCGAAGTGCCACAGAAGAACACTCATCTCCATGCAAATAAGAAAAGTGACATAATTTCAATTTACACACATAGAGAGAAAAAGTGAGAGAGAGAGAGAAGATTTTGATTCACTTTTGACGTATCCACATTGGCTAAAACAGAAAGAGAAGCCACGTGAGTTGTTATTGTTACTTCTCATCAATTCCTCATTTTTTATTTCATCATGATTTCTTTACTAAGGTTTCTTCAATCCATTGAGGAAGTTTAGAATAGTTAAAAATTAATAATTTTATTGCACTTGAACAAAAATGACTAAAACTTCGGAACAAAAGTAGTAGGAACTTACTTCTTTCACTCAAGTGATTCAAAACTCAAAGATTGTTTGAAAAAACAATTAAGAGAGTCTCAATGGGCATAGAAGATAGAAAGAGACAATAAGTTAGGACGTGCTTCAATGAATGGGAAAAAGAATCTACTAGTATGGGCAATAAACATTGACTCCATTCGAGAATTATTCTTTGATGGCCATGAAGAATACACCTCAACATTCATTGGGAACATCAAGTAAGAAAAGATTGATTTTTAAACCACTGTGAATGGAAGGTTGAATCAAGGCAAAGGAAGCTTAAGCATGGTCTAGTTTAAGACGATCCTGGGATGTTCAAAGGATGTACATGCTCATCTATCAATTGATCATTAGATAGTACACCAAGAGGGATTTAAGGCCAAATCAATACTAGTATAGTTCATGTAAGGTCTAGAACACGTCTAGAGAAGTCATCAAGAATGTTTGGACATTCAAACTCTTAAAGCTAAGGGAGGAACTTTTACAAGGAAAAGTTACAAAGTCTAAGGAAATTTTCTAAAGACATGGGGAAAAGCTCCATGGTTCCATGTTAGCGAACCTAGGAAAATTTTGAGAGATTTAGATAATCGGGTTGCACACCAGGTTATACTTCCACTTCTAGTAAGTGAAAGATCCGATTGGACACCAAGTTATACTTCCACTTCCACTTGAGAAAAATGTACAAGAATGTTGATATATTTAGGTAGTGATGTGTGTCAACACTCTAGGACTGCCGGGGCACTTTTTTCCCTCTTTAGGAGGTTTTTTTCCCCCGGCTTGTATATACGCCTATTGCCCTAATGGGCTACTTATCTTTGTACATTCTCTAGTAATACATTCAGTCTTGTGTGTTGTGCTCCAAGCTTCTTCTTCTTCCTTGTGTTGTTCACGTGCTTCCGCAGACATCTAACTCCAACAATTGGTATCAGAGTAGGTCGCCGCTTCATCTAGGGCGTCGTCGACACTCCTCCGGTTGCAGTCTCAAATTCGCACGAAATTTGGTGAGCATACTTAGGGTTTTTCAGAGATCAAAAGTTCTTCGCTTTGTGGTGCCAAAATCACGATCTGAGCTCGTTTCGGCCTCCAAACGCACTATCGTAGCACTTGTGTAGGCTATTTCGTCTTTTTGTGCCAAAGGTATATCCCTATTTCAATTCGCCAGTATAAGCGTCTCGAAGTCTGCTACAGGTTTAGCAGAACTCGTCTAGGCAGTTCCGTTCAACTTTTTGAGATACAGTCAATTTTTTGCATCAATGTATTTTAGTCACCGGCCATGGCTGAAAGCAGTGATGTATTCCGTATGTTGGCTGTTGAGGATAAGTTGGATGGTACCAACTACCCACTATGCGCTTATATAATGCGACATGTATTGGTTGCAAAAGGACTGTGGAACATTGTGCAGGGTGTTGAAAGACGTCCTGCTACACCTACGACTACAGGCACTGCAAATACAGGTGCTGAAGCTGATGGAGATGGTGTCAAATATGATATTCTGTAGATTCTTGTTCATGCTGCTGTTTCTCTTGCACCTACTGCAGAGAAAATTTATTGGGATGGCAGAGATGCTCAAGCACATGCATTGATAACTTTGTCTGTCAAACGTGCTATTATTCCTCACATTCGCTCTTGCAAAACAGAAAAGGGTGCTTGGGATACACTTACCACATTGTACCAGGCTAGGAATGAGGCTCGTGTTGCTTACCTCCGAAAACAGTTGGAGAGTGAGCACATGAATGAAGGTGATTCTATGGATAGTTTTCTAACAAAGATCAAAGACTTGAAGGAATAGTTGATTTCTGCTGATGAGGTTATACCAGATAGCGCACTTGTGCAGACCGTTCTGAATGGTCTTCCTGATTCATATCAGAGTTTTGCTTCTACTCTTTGATTAATGATGAAATGATGGAGAGTGTTAATCTCCAAAAGAACAACCTACTCTTGAATTTAGAACACCTCTATATCAAGAGTAAGTCAAAAACTTCACCAATTTAAAAGATCAATGACCAAATATCAATTTCTTGACTAAATTGTGAAGAAGGAAATTCCTCAAAAAGTCTGCTGCATAGATCTTGCTCATTGATTGAGTAAATGTGTAAAGTTTTTTATGAAACTTTGCACAAGGTGTCGCCTAAAGATTGCGCACCTTCTCCAAGTCAAATTACTTCAAAAGGTTTAGTAGATCTTGAGAAATCTACTTACCAAGTCAGCTATGTCTAAATCTGCACTTCTGAGAAGTCGATTTGGACACCCCTAACTTCTTAACTTTAATTCTCTCAGTATAGAACTCGTTTAAACAAATGCTTTTAGCCACGAGTAGCTTACCTTCCAACTTAAAGATTAAGTGCTTACTTGCACAAAACTTTAAACTGTGGAGTGAGGAATGATCAAATCATTAAGATCGAAATTTGCGCCTGTTTCAAGAACCAGTGAGTACTTTCTCACATGTAAATGTTCCTACATACAATTCTCTTAGCCTGATCACAATTAGACTCTCAAACTCTAGCCATAGATTGATTAACTATGGACTTAGATATCTCCAAAAGGAATTCACAAAAGATCTATCACACAGGGAGAAAACACAGAAAAATCGGGCGCAATTTTTCCTTCTATTTCTCAGAATTTTACAACTGAGTGAGGATCGAGAATTCAACTCACTTCACATGTTTCTAATGACATTCTCAACTTCTCAATACACTATTCTCATGATCTCCTATTGTCTTCCCCATTGCCCCGACATTTTTCAAATATATTTATAGGCAAATATGTACAAGTTTATGACTATTCAAAACTCTAAGTGATCTATGTCTTCACTAATGTACATATGTGTATAGATCATTCATCCTGTGAATGTCTCCATTTTCTTTGCTTCAAAATTTGATCTCATCTCCATCCTTTGTCCTTCAAATCTTCAATTGGTGATTGGTCTGCACCAACAGCTCCCCCTCAATCATCAATTGAAGTTTCTCTTGTCTTCTTTATGCCTGCCATGTCTTTAAACCTCTGTAGCTTTGGTCCATCCAAGCTCTTTGTAAGCATATCAGCTATCTGATCTTTTGTTGAAGTATGTATGACTTCAATCTCCTTATCCATCACCTTCTCTCTTAGAAAGTGATACTGTATCTCAATGTGTTTAGTCCTGGCATGAAACACAGGATTAGCAGCTAGATATAATGAACTCATGTTATCACCATAAATGATAGGTATGCTCTGTATAGTATCAAAACTCTTCATGAGAGTTTTAAGCCAAATCACTTCTTTTGCAGCTTCAACCATGCCTTTGTATTCTGCTTCTGTAGATGACAAAGCAACTGTATGTTGCTTCTTTGAGCACCAGGAGATTAACTTATCTCCCACATAACACATGTATCCATAGGTTGACCTTCTATCATCTGGATTACCTGCCCAATCTGCATCACTATAGATCTTGATATTTGTATCTGATGTAAAACCATAATACAAACCTTCTTTGAGTGTACCCTTAATGTACCTCAACACTCTTTGACCTGCAATCCAATGCTCTTTCCTAGGACAATGCATGAATTGAGACAAAACCCCTACTGCATATGATAAATCAGATCTAGTTAAAGTAGCATAGATAAGACTACCAACCAAACTCTGATATTGTCTCAAGTCCTTGAATTCTTCACCTCCAAATTTACTCAATTTGTGATTCACCTCCATTGGTGTAGGTGCTACCCTGCAATCATTCATTTTAAACTTGATTAACAAGTTCTTTAAATACCTTTCTTGGGTCACAAATACTCCATGTTGAGTATATGTAATCTCCATGCCCAAGAAGTATGACAAGTCTCCCAAGTCACTTATTTTGAACTTCTTTTCCATTTGCTTCTTTAGTCTTTGTATTCCTTCCTCATCTGTACCTGTAAGGATTATATCATCAACATATATGCACATGTATATGAAACCATTATCACTTGCTTTGATAAGCAAGCTACTATCTGCTTTCGACACCTGAAATCCAAGTTCTTTCAAGAACTTTACAAGTCTATAATTCCATGCCCTTGGGGCCTGCTTCAAGCCATACAAAGCTCTCTTGAGCTTGCACACATGATCTGGATACCTTTTATCTCTGAACCCTTGAGGTTGCTCCATGAACACATCATCTGAAATATAACCATTCAAAAAAGCATTTTTTACATCAAGTTGACATAACTTCCAACCTTTACATGCAGCAATAGCTATAAGTGTCCTGATAGTTGTCATCTTTGCCACAGGACTATAAGTCTCATCATAATCAACACCATATGTCTGAGCAAACCCTTTGACAACAAGTCTAGCTTTGTACCTAGACACACTTCCATCTGCAAATCTTTTTGTCTTATAAACCCCACTTACATCCAATGATCTTCTGGCTATTTGGCTTTGGAACCAAATCCCATGTTTGATTCTCCAACAATGCATCATATTCTTCCTGCATAGCTTTCTCCCAATTTTCTTTGCCTTTTGCCTCTTCATATGTAGAAGGATCTTCATCTGCTTTAATCATGTAAGCATAATCTTTGGTAGCCAAAAATGAAGTATCATAGCTATACCTTGTAGGTTGCCATTTGTTCCTTGTAGACCTCCTAAGTTCTCCACTTCTTGAGGTTTCTGGTTCTTCATATTCAGGATCAAATCTTGGTGTTTCTTCCACTTCAACCTGCACTTCATTATTCTCTTGCTCATCAAATATCTGAACCTTTGACTTACCTTTCCTTTGGCTCACAATTTCTTCATCATTTGTATTAATATTGATAGTACCTGCATACCAAGTACCTTGCTCATCAAATGTAACATCTTTTGATACAAGGAAATGTTTTGTGGATGGATTCCACAACCTGTATCCCATCTGCTTATCATCATAACCAATAAACACATATTTTTCAGCTTTAGGTTCCAATTTGTGCCTTAATTGTGATGGCACATATGCATAGGCCAAACATCCAAATACTTTGCAATGGTCTAGTGTAGGTCTCTTACCCCACCATGCCTCATAAGGTGTCATTCCCTGCAAAGCTTTACATGGTAACCTATTGACCAAATAAGTAGCTGTATTTACAGCCTCAGCCCACAAATAATTAGGGCAATTTTTCTCCTTCATCACGGACCTTGCAAACTCAACAAGAGTTCTATTTCTCCTTTCTGCTACACCATTTTGTTGAGGAGAGTACCTGCAAGTAACTTCCCTTTTTATACCTGCATCCCACAAGTAATTACTGAATTCATTAGAGAAATACTCTCCCCCTCCATCTGACCTTAATCTCTTCATCTTATGACCTGTAATTCTTTCTGCATATGCATGATAGTGTTTAAATGTATTAAACACTTCTGACTTATCTTTGATCACATAAATAGTGATCCATCTAGTAGCATCATCAACATAAATCACATAATACCTTGACCCATTTATACTAAAATCCTTTGATGGTCCCCACACATCTGTATGTACCAACTCAAGCTTCTCTGAGTACATAAAACCATGCTTTGAATAGGAATGCTTATGAGCCTTACCTAATTGACATGCCTCACATCTGTATGTCATATGTTGACCTGCAACATTAGGCAAACCAAGCACTGAACCATTGTTAATCATGTCTTTAATACCTCTTTCATTGAAATGTCCAAGTCTCTTGTGCCAAAGATCTAACTCAGAGATCTTATGTCCTCCATAGGTGAACAAGGCATGACCAACATTACCTTGAATCTTCAATGTGAACAATCTTCCTTCTTTCTTCCCTGAAACAATTTGTTTATACCCATTGCTAGGATCTTCCACAAACACTCCTTCATTAGTAAACCTTACTTCATAACCTTTTTCCACAATTTGTCCTACACTTATCAAATTCTTAGGAATTGTAGGAACATACAAGACCTTACTCAATAAAGTGCTACCATCCTTGGCCTTCACTGATCCAATTGACTTCACATTGTGCTTTGTGTTGTCACCTGTTTGAACAACATGATTAGATACCTTATTCTCCAAATCAGTCATCAAGGCTATATTACCACTCAGGTGATTGCTACACCCTGAGTCAATGTAGAAGACTCTTTGATCTTCACTCTGCCTTTCACAAGTTGCATTCATTATCAATGTTGAATCTTCCTTTTGATCTGAAGCATAATTGTAGTAGGTGTTGTTATATTGTTGACTTTGGAAACCTCTACCTGCATTTCTTCCAAAATAACCCCTACTACCTCTGCCTCTGAAATTACCTCTTTGATTTCTGCCACCTCTTCCTCTTGCATTATAGTTTTGACTATATCCATTATTACTCTGAGTATTGTGCCAACAATCATTAGCTAAGTGATTTGTCTTACCACAAATCCAACAAGCTTTGCCTCCATCTTTGTTGTTTCTGCCTCTTCCTCTACCTTTGCCACCTCCTCTTCCTCTTAGGAAGTTGGCTTGACTAGTTGTTCCTTCATCTTCATTTGCTTATTGCTTTCCTTTGCTATTCTTCTTCTTGTCCTTTGAGTACATTGCATGACCTGCACTCTTGTCACCATCTCCTTTAACATCCTGCTCAAATGTTAGCATATGACCTAACAACTGATTTAAATCAGGAGTGAAATGATCAAGTGATAACTCTGTAGACAAAATGAATGGCTTCCATTTGTCATCACCTCTTAAACGTGTAAGAATTTGTCTTACCAATTTATCCTCCTCAATGTCTTCATCAACAGCTCCTAAAGCATCTGCAATATCTTTCATTCTTGTCACATAGTCTGAAATGGATTGAGAAGCCTTCTTCTTAAAGGTGGTAAACTCTGCCCATAAGGATGCCTTCCTTGACTTAGTAGTATTCTGGAAATGCTCCTCCAAAGCATTCCAAATATCAGTTGCACTTTCAAGACCTCGAATATGAGGTAACAAGTAATCATTAACTGCCATATAGATAATGCTCCTAGCTTGAGCATCTTTCTTCATCCAATTTTTCAAATCTGCTAACTCTTCCCTAGTTGGAACACTAGGATCTCTGAACTGTGGCTTCTCTTCTTCTCCTGTGATGTAAGCTATTAAATCTTTGCTCATAAGATGAGCTTCCATCCTCATTGACCATGCAGGATAATTTTCCCTATCCAATTTCTCTATCTGTAGAGAATCTCCCATCTTGTGTCCACCTGTGTATTGAAATCTTCAAGCTTTATGAATAATATATGTACCTTTGCTTCAAGTTAGAGTCCTTTTGTCTTTCTTGATGTCGTATGGTCTCCTCCTCAAGCTTTGCCTTCAAGCTTTCACCTTTTAGTTCTTCAGTTGCTGAATTTCTTGAATCTGCAGCAGTCGGGATCCTCCTTTCCTTGATTTTGATGTTTCCTGCTCTGATACCACTGATGGAGAGTGTTAATCTCCAAAAGAACAACCTACTCTTGAATTTAGAACACCTCTATATCAAGAGTTCGTCAGTGGGACTTGGGCTCGTCATGTGAACATCCTCTGAAATTATAGTAGGCAAGGCGGTAGAGGCTTCCATTTGAATCATTTTCCCGCGTCGTGGCCGTGTATCAATCCTTCGTTGATCATAGATAGGGTTTTCCTGATAGACCATTGTCCTTAATGCTTCCCCGATCCCACATGTCTCTGCCAATAGATTCAATGATTCCACAAAGTGTGAGTCGACATTCTCGGTTTGAAGCATCTGGTTCACTAGAGCTCTATTCGCCTCTTCTGTCATCTTATGTCTTCTCTGTACCTGCTTGATTGTCTTGTACAGCCGTCTGAGTTGTGTTGTGTAGGCAGGGGCCTCCTCTTCACTGTCTTCCGGGTCATTTCTTTGTGCACCTTCCTGAACTTGTGTGTTTGGGTCATGAGGATGTTGTGCCACTTCTTCCCCATGTACTCTACTCGTCTCGCCCCGTGGCTGTTCTCTTTGGGCTGATGCACCCGGATCCACATTGTCAGGGGAATCTTCACTGTCTGAGAGGGGGACCATCTGCAGGAATCTTTCAAAATCGAAGTTTGGATCTTCTGTGAAGGTGGCCATAGATGCAAACTCTGCATCGGTAGGTAGTGGAGGGGCGGATGGAACGGGTTGTACCCCCTCCCTAGCTTGAACTCCTTGAAGATGGATCGTGAAAGGTGTGACCTGAGCTTCTGGTCGGGGAGAAGCTTCGGTCGTGGCTTCTTGAGGGATCGTTACCTGGGAGAGCGATCCACGCATTCGTTTTGCAGGCTGGCTCCCTGACTTCCGCCCTTTGAACAGCTCCAGCTGTGCATACTTTAGGGCTCGGGCAACTGGCACATCATATGCAAGACATCTGTAGATGATTCTTGTGAGCGCACAACAGCCATGTAGAGTAGGCTTCCTCACACCCCCGTTTACCTGCCTCATACACTTGGTCTAAGATCCATACCGGCATCTTAATGGGCAAGCTTCCAGTCTCTGCTAGATATAGCCCATACCATATTTTCTTGTGAGGTTGAGTGAAACGGTCTTGAGCGGGGAATGCGAAGTGTTGGAGGCACATCCGCAAAGGTATGGCGATGTTGGGGGTGAGGGCGCACATTTCTTTTAGTTTCTTGATTCTATTGCTTTTCATCGACTCGGGAATCAAGGGGTCGCGGTCAGAAGGTACATGCGTGCCATACATCTGAAGTGCTTCCCTGATTAAAGTCACATTCAATTCGAACTTCCTCATTTCCTCCAGATTTGACAAGGAGGGCACCCAGAATGTGCCTGAATGATCCTTATCCCCTGTCGGCTTCAGCGTGGCAATTAGGTAGTAGCACCTGAGGAAATCTGGTTTAGGCAGAGCTGCACTGAAATAAGTTTGCAATCCTGCTTTTTGCCAGATATCTTGAAGTGGAGCTGCATTTTGCAATGCTTCGAATTCTCGTGAGAAGAACTGGAAGGTCCACCACACTCCTCCACATTCCATCTTGGATTCCCAGATGTGATCCGCGTCTCCCAAATCTCCTGGCATCTCATTGAACCAGTGAGAATGCCCCTTTACTCTTTCGGTTAGGCCATTTGGTGGATCTGGAATAGGAATCCTCCGCACATTAACGAACTCCTCAGGCCGGGCTGTTGGTGGGGTCTCCACCGGCATGGCATCCCAATTGATTGGAGCACCAGATCCTGCCTGAGAGCTTGTGCCTGCCGCTGTTGCCATGAGAGTAGGTTGCTTATCTCCTGCAAGAAGAAAGGCACATTAGTGTTGCATAGGAAACAAGATGTAATGGTGTTCCCTTCACAATACTAACATGACAATCCCGGAGGTCAGTGGTTAGTGGTGAAGTGTTTGTGATAGGTGTGAGTCAGGGTAAAAAATAAGACCACCCCCCTCACTCAAAAGTATATAAACATGGGCGAATTTCTCTAAGCATCTCATATTATAATTATAAATATTTTGGCGAATTTTCATAATATTTTCCTTTTGAAAAATAAAAAAATTGGCGAATTCTAATGATAACTTCCATTTGAAATATAAAAGTTTATTTGAAATTTGATGATAACTTCTCTTAAAACTACACAAATGTTTGATCATTTGATATCATTCACTATGCTAAATCACCTCTTCTGTTATCTTACCTTTGTGATCCTCTTCACTTTTGCTACCTTCTTCTTCCATCGCTGGTCACACTGTTCTTCACTTTCACTACCCATATTGAGATGGGTGTGTATGTGTGTGTGTGTGTAATTTTAAATATTTTGGTGAATTTTGATAATAATTTCCTTCTAGAAAATTAAAAAAATTATGAATTCTAATGATACCTTCCATTTGAAATGGAAAGTTTATTTGAATTTTGATGATAACTTCCCTTAAAACTATACAAATGTTTGAGCATTTGATATCATTCACTATGCTAAATGGCCTCTTCCCCTATCTTACCTTTCTAGTCCTCTTCACTTTTGCTACCTTCTTCCATCATTGGTCATACTTTTCTTCAACTTCACTACCTTAACCCATTGAAAGGTGCAAATAGTCTACTCATACCGAGGAGGATCGCTCCATTATAAAAAGTTGAAACTGTATTGGCTTCCTACATAATCAATTGTACATTGCTACATTTTAATGTGGTAAGTAAGTAGCCAATAATTTGACTTTCATACGTGTGCACATACATACCTGATACATATCGATCAAAGCATATACATACCTGCATACATGTACAAATTCCAACATTTGCAGTAGAGGACAGATTGAATAGAGCCTATGGAAACTTGCATATGCAAAAAGATGTGTTTGCATGTTTAGTGACAAGAAGATCAAACAAAATTATGGCTTCTTTGTACACATCGACTGTGCTTTGTAGGTTGCAGATCTAGGAATACTCTATGGAACATCATGACAGATTCCATGGTATGGGAGAAATGAATGATGAATGCATAGGATTTTGATATCTATGATGCCTCATCTAACAGGAACCAAGAGAATGTTTTCCTGCACATTTAGTATCAAGAACTTTTGCTTTTGGTAGCCCCTTGAATCATCAGCTATACTCTACATTGTGCAAATCTAGGAACCCTGAGTGACCCTGAATGCTGAAGAAGGTTAGGGAGAGAAAGCTTTGGCCTATTTAGAATGTATACAAAGTAAAGGCTTCATTACAAATGCTGTGACCTATGCCAGTGCCTTGAAGGCTAATGTTACTTCACAATGATGCAGTTTTTAGCATTGCTCTGGTTGATTCACTTCAAAACAATCCTAGATTTTCATTATCAATCAAATCACAAGCAGTTCTTAGACAAGTGAGGTCTGAAGATGGCACAAGCATAAAAGTAAAGCATAAAATATTGTATCCTATCTTTTTGCACATTTATTTGGTAGTAGGCAATCATACCTAGAAGTCCAGTAATGAACAACTTAAGAGAGATTCACTTCAATATAAAAGCATAAGCTGAAACTGAGAAGAATGCATAGGACTAGACTATACCATCAGTCCTCCTAAAGCCATGCTTATCACAATTTCCTGTACAGAAGTACTATGGCACAAGAGAACCAACAGACTGTCTACATCTTATATGAAGAACCAAAACATCCTGACACATCACTATCATCAGATGAACTTCTTAAGACCCCATCTACCAACAGTTCCATAGATTGATCATATGTAAGGTCTGGTCCGATATACCTCATATACAGCTCATCTTGAATAATCAAAAGAAGCTGATGAAATGAATTATTTCAACATGCATTATTTATACTATGTCACCTATATATGGAAGCCATCTGCTTCATAATAGAACTGTTCACCTTCATATCATGTGAATCCTCTTGAATGTGAATTCTGCAAAGCTTGAAGCATCACCACCACAGACATAGCAATTGTAATCGAGTGCAATAATATAATGGTGAATTTCCTAAACATCAAAGTCATTAGGTTTAGAGAAATTCTTATGGATGCACCCTCACAATTATGAGCAGCAGCAACTACCACCCAATAGGCCCAAGGACAACAGTCTTGCAAGCATATCGATTAAGCAAGACAAAAATGTTGCCTTCAAACTTTATTGATCTTTTGCCCCTTGAAATCTATGAGCACTTGCCTTTCTAAAGAGCAAAGTGTTGTCAAGGAGAACTTACCTTTCTAAAGAACAAAGTGTTGTCAAGGAGAACCAACAATATGAGTTCATTGGCCAAGAGTTTTGGTAGCCATTCATAGAACTAGAGGATAGAGAAGATAAAATTAAGCATGATGATGTTTTTGGTGAATGGAAGTTTGTTCAGTTCAGTTCAGTCACAAACCAAAGGGTCACTATCATTATTTCAAGGACTCAACATAGCACTATTGTGTTAAATTTTCCATGCTTCAAGGCCCAGGCATGAGAACTTAAGATGAACCTGATGGTTCTAAAGATGATAAAAATGGGACTAGAAAGAGCTCCTTTTGGATGATGCTTATCATAGTCTTTTTTGTCATTATAACATTTCTGGCACTGGTTATTTCGGCTATATGAGGTGAAAGTAGGCAAAAAATCTCTCAGAATAAATGGTTCATATGGCTTGCAACAGAAAACAACTCTGTTTGCACACACACACACACACACACAACTCTGGTTATATATATATATATAACCAAAATTGATGTTGCATTTATTTTCTAACTAGAGTTAGAAATACATGCACAGATAACCTAAAAACCAATCACATACACACTACTGCCATCATAAGGTCTCAACAAAATGATTGGAATATGCCTTCTAATCAACCAGACATTGACATACAGCAAAAGAGTATACAATTGAGTAAGGCACAATCCCTATATACATAGAGCAGCTATACTATGGTGTTCATGACTTACTTCCAAAATGCCCCATCAACATCCCCATAGTGCAATACAATCCAGTACTCAATACCTGTGAGGAGAAAAGTATTACAACGTTGGAAAGTCATCCTTGAAAAAAATAACCGTACATACTCATTCACATTACAAAATAAGGGTAAGCAATCGATTTCTTCTACCCTTTTAAGAGACGAGTTGGCATATCATATATAGTAGTTGTGGATCCTCCATTGAATGCAATTAAAAAGCATGGTCTCAATGGTTACAAGAACATAAAGATTTGCGACTCAAAAAGAGCATTTTTAGTGTTTTTCAGAACATAAGCCGCATATGGATCAAATAACTTCCTGCACTGGCTCCACTCATTTAGATTTTCTCACGTCAAACCAATCTAGTCACAAAGATAGTTCTGATGCAAGAATGAAATAATTCTTTACTAATTAATTCATAAATGACATGTAAAAACAATCATGTCAAGATGGCTCACTTGTGGTATTCAACAAATTTTTTAAAACAATGTTTGCTCTGATTTATCATTGGAAATCTAATATCCATGGGTGTTGTCTTGATGTCAAGAACCTGAATAAGAAAAAAAAATGACATAAGCGTTCATCTTTGATTAGGAAAAGCATCAATTTGACAACCCACATTAAATACTTATATATAGCCATCATCACAAACCGGAAACAAAAAATAGAAAATGTTTCCCAAAAAAAATATAGTTTATAGGCTATACACACCTGCCAAGCAGTCTCAACTCGGACAAAGAATCCACAAGTGTCATCGACTAATACAACAATCATATGGGCTAGGATGAGTTCAAGCAAACTAGGATCTTTACAGTATATACTGTTATGTATGTACTGGTATATATACTGCTATGTATATTATATATATATATATATATATATATATATATATATATATATATATATATATATATATATATATATATATATATATATATATATATATCTGTGTGTGTATGTTGTACTTGTTGTTCTGTATATGTCGTTATATATGTATGTATGTATGTATGTATGTATGTATATGTAAATATATATACACACAGTGTTGTGTATATGCTATTTTGTATATGCTGTTACGAAGGTGTATATACTATTTTCTGTATATATATACTATATACTTGCTGTATATATATATATATATATATATATATATATATATATATATATATATATATATATATATATATATATATATATATATATATATATATATATGTATATATATATATATATGTATATATATATATATATATATATATATATATATATATATATGTGTGTGTGTGTGTGTATATATATATAGAGTGCTATAAAAATATATAAATAAACCCTAAAGTATGCATATAAACCACTATAATTGTATAATATGTTGTAGATTCAGTTGCTACAAATTCACCATGAAAAAGCATAGTTGATAGGGTGTACACGCCTATCAAGTAGTTGCAACTCGGACAAAGAATCCACAAGTGAAATCTGCATGTATGTTAATATGACAATCATGTATACCAATCAAACCCCAAATTCACCTTCAAATGAAATCTTGATTATCAGCTTCTATTGGTCAGCCACAAGACTCTACATCCATCAGCACAAACTGGAAACAAAAGACAAAAAAGAAAACCAAAAAGGTTATAGTTGATAGGGTATACACAGCCCGCTCTCATTTTCGCGGAACAAGACCAATCCAAATGATATTTTTAGAATCTGCGTACTGAATGAATCTGCTATATAAATATATAAATAAACCCTAAAGTGCTTGCATGCATATAAACCACTATATAATTGTATAATATGCTGTAGATTTAGTTGCTACAAGTTCATCATGAAAAAGCATAGTTGATAGTGTGTACACGCCTATCAAGTAGTTGCAACTCGGACAAAGAATCCACAAGTGAAATCTGCATGGGTGTTAATATGACAATCATGTATACCAATCAAACCCCAAATTCACCTTCAAATGAAATCTTGATTATCAGCTTATCTTGGTCAGCCACAAGACTCTATAGCCATCAACACAAACTGGAAACAAAAGACAAAAAAAAGACCAAAAAGGTTATAGTTGATAGGGTATACACACCTCGCTTATTTATGCCCCTCAAAGAGCTAGCCACCTGCATAATAAAGTCTATTTGGTGACCTGGAAAACTCAAGCTGCTCTTGTCAAATCCCTTCCTTTATTGAGACTGATCCAATCGCATCAAAACAACTGCATCTACCAAAGCTATTGCTTTCACAGCAACATCTATCATCCTACTGCTAGTACATGACACATCAGTATAGCCTCTTTTTAACACCACCTTTGCACCATAACTAGCTAGTCCTTCCAATGGTGTTGTGTACTTGCATGGGATTCCTGCACAACAAAAAAATTTCAGATATGACGCTATGCAAGGAGATGATGAAAATAATATTAAGCTGTAGCTACTTCCAAAGAGTACATCAATTGTCTGTCATGGCTAGAAACTTTGGACTATACAGGATTCCAACTTACAACTACTGAAGGTTTTGATTCAGATACTAAGAATACCTTCAATATGACCATGGAACTTCAAAACATCTTGTGTTGATTTCTTCACATAGAGGTTGCTTCATTCTTGTACTCGAGCACAGGAAGCTTATGCTTCCCCTCCACTCCTCTCACTTCAAAGTGAAACAAGATTGACGGTAAACCACTCAAGAGAACTTTGTCCTTACCCTAGAACAGGCCAAGAAGCAAAGATCACATCAGAGACCTAGAGTATCTAATTTCAAAACCCTCAATGATACTCGACAGCTATCCAACAGATCTCAGCACATATATTTTCCTTGGAGACTAGACTGCTGCATGTCCCTTTGTGTTTTGTCGGTCTGGAAATCCGTGAATGAAGATAAACTTTCCTTATGCATTAGCTTTTTGACCTCCATGTTAGAGGCTACACCGTGGATCACGCTGGCCTTCCACACACATTAATATAACTTTTTGCTTTTGTTCTCTCTTTTTCTTGAAAGGTGTGTCGCTCAATTTCGAGAAAAGCCAAAGCTATGTACGTTAAACACTCTAAAGACCAAGATTCAAATTGCGCAAGTAATTGTTGAAAGTGTAGCACTTCAAGGTAATTTAAAGTTGCAATTCCTATTCAACAAGCACTAAACAATAAAGAACATGAATAGACTCCCAAGGCTTTTACACAACTTTCTCTCTCTTAACCTAGCTCCTCATCTCTTATAATGTCAGATTATGAAAGAAACTTCTCAACTACGACTCCTCATTTCTCATCTTTACAGATTGTTAACCAAATCTTAATCTACAGGCATATCTTTAATGCAGTGACAATATTCTTTCAAAAGAACAAGCAATGAATGCATAGGATAACTGCCTGGCAGTCATGGCAAGTCACAGAGTCATTACATTCTAAACTGAGACTATTTGCAGAAATTTATCATGTTGATTGTTGAAAAAAGTGTTTATATCACTGAGGGCCCTGCACTGTTCAAAGAAAGGAACAAAGTTTGACCTCTTCAGGTACCGATTGCTAATATCTCATGCATCAATTCACCATGATATCACACGTATGAATACATCAGTTTGATTACAAACACCAACTTCAAGCGAGAGTTTAACACATTCACCAAAGATGAATCTAAGCAAACTCTATATTCAAGAACTCAACATACATGCATGCCTGTTACATGTTCATAAGCCTAAATAGATTCTTGAATCCCAACTCGATAAACCATACTGCAATGCCAACCAAAAACAGCACCAAAACTTACTAAGCGAGATGTCGCATACAATAACACAAACACACATACGCTTAGATTTCTAAGTACTTACCTTGAATCCCTCGACCTCGACCCCTACTCCGTCATCTCACAAGAAGCGAACTCCCACGAACGCAGCAAGTTATTAGAAGACCTCCACCTTATTCCAATCCTCTGCCTCATGATCCAACCAAGAGAAATAGGAAAGCCGCAGGGCGAATGTGAGCACAAAGGACTCGTCACGTCAGTATAGTCCTTGGCGAAATGAAGCTCCGAACGAACCACGGGAAATCGTATTCTTGGCGAAAATGTGCTCAAACCTAGAGTTAGGAGTGTATCTAGTTGGGCTATTTTTATATGTTTAGATTTCACTTAATATAGCAAAAATATTTTCAAATGTCTGTAAATTTGCCTTTGGGCTAATATTCGCCCCTAAATATTTCCCTGGTGTGAGTGGTGATTAAAGGTCAGTGTCATCCTAGATGCATACTTTGGTTATGCAATGGGCTCAGAATGCTCCTGTGTTAGTGTGGACGGATTTACAGAATTGGGTCAGGGGGTTTAGTACACAGTTTAATTCTCCACACTTTGATAGAGGAGTCGTAGCTCTTAGAGCTAAAGACAGGTGAAGATTTCTGGATGAGAGTGTGATGTATTTGGGACCTTTTGGGTACCCATTTCCAGACATTCCTAGGGTTGATGGGAGTGGGGACAGTGAGAGGTGTAGGTATCTTTTCATTTTCTGAGTTGTTGGTCATGAGTGCTTGTGAAAGTTGCTTCATCCTAGTGCCTGAAGGTGAAGTAATTTGGGCTTGTAAGCAGGCCTTGGGCACCCATATCCGTCTAGCATTAGGGGTAGGCTTCATTGACCGCTTAGGGACCCAAATAGAAATGGTATGCCTAGGGGTTATCCTAGGGGGCTTCTTCACTTCGTTCCTTGACGGTGAGGCTCGTTTCTTGTCTTCTTGAGAGTCTGCTATTAGAGTTGTGGGTTTCCCATCCTTGCATATCCAGATCTGCTTCGCGCCACGAGGTGCTCTGTGTTGCACGGTTTGGCGCTCCTGCCTCTTGATCAGCAGCCTCCTTCGTGTAGAGTGATGTTCGATCTGCTCGTTTAGAATCTTCTTTGGATCAGTTAGGAACTCCTTATTAGCTCCTGAACCTTCAGTAAGATTGACATTCCTCTGCACCATAGAAGTTTGGACAAGCACAACATTGTTATCTTCATGTGGATTCCTGGGGGGACCAGGAGTTGGTGCCTGTTCTATTGGTTTGAGTGATTGATTTTCTAATTCAATCGTGAGACGGCTTTGGCCTACCCAAGCCTGAAGAAGTCCACTTCTTAGGTTGAGGTTGACTGCGTGATCATAGATCCAGTCTTGGCCTAAGACAAGAGGTTTGGTCAGATCCTCGTCTTCACACACTAGCACTTTTGCTGGCATGAGGACCTCTTGTATGTAGAGGGGAAAATCCACCTCTCCCATACAAGGGGTTTCAACACCTCCTAATCCTATCAGATATGCTTCTAGGGGTTTTACCTCCAATTGCAGCTGCTGGCAATAAGAAAGCCGAACTGCACTTGTGGCTGCTCCTGAATCAATTAAAGCCCTCACGCTTGTTGTGCTGTCTCTTTGTCCTATTTCTAGGGTCACAAAAGGTCGTCGGTCCACTATCTTATGGGTACGTTCGCCTGAAGTCTCACACATGGCCATGTGATAGCCTGGAGACTCTGGATTGTCAGTCATAGGCTGATCCCTCCCTTGTCTCCTCAACTTCATTCGTCTGATACGCTCTAAGGCCTCTGCCTGTGCTTCTTCTCGAATTCGTTTTTCCTCCTCTTTACGTTGCTTAGCAGTATTGAGTCGGCTTAGCATTTCCTCCGTGAGGGGTTCCTGATAAAGCTTGACTCTGCATCCGCTAATATAGTTTGGGAGGACATCCCCCTCTAAAGTGGCTAGTTGTACTGCTCCACTCGTGGAGATCCTATTAATGATCATAGGTCCGTAGCCTCTCTTTTCTAGCTTTCTTGCGTGTTGTTTCAATGTGTAGACTAAAACTAGATCTCCTGCTTTCAAGCCCTTATCCTTCACATGGGCATCAAAGTATGCCTTTTGTCGCTTCTTTGCAGCATAGATGCCTGCTGCTGCTCGTAGCCTCGTCTCACCTAAACGCTCTAGATCCAAGATCCTAGAGGACAACTCATGTCCATTCCACTCATGCTCTTGTGCTACTCTTAAAGCTGGGATTAGGAAATCTAATGGTAGCACCGCATTCTGTCCGAAGACCATCTGAAATGGGGTGGCATTGAGTACCGTTTTGTAGGCAACTCGGTATGCCCAAATAGCATGATGAAGTTGTTTGTCCCAATCAGAGCGTTTATTATTTACAAGTTTTGTCAATACGTTACACAGGATCTTATTCGTGCTTTCGGCTTGTCCGTTAGCTTGTGGGTGATAGGGTGCAGACTTCTTATGTGTCACCATGAATTCTTGAAGGAGATTTTCAATGACCTCATTCAAGAAGTGCGTACCTCTATCACTAACCAACTCTATTAGTAACCCATATCTAGTGAACACATTTTCGAATAAGAACTTAGCCGTCGTTTGAGCATCATTCTTTGTCGTGGCTTTTACTTCCACCCACTTTGTGAGGTAATCTGTGGCTACAATAATGTATTCTGCATGGGAGTTTCTAGCTGGGGGGTTGATGGGACCTACAAAGTCTATACCCCACTTTGAAAATGCACGTCCTCCCATCATTGGCCTTAAAGGCATTTCATCTTTTCTTATCGGATATTGGGCACGTTGGCATGTGTCACAACTCTTCACATAAGTATGTGCATCCCTATGAAGAGTGGGCCACCAAAGTCCTGAGAATAGAATGGTCTTAATTACTCTGTCAGGCCCAAAGTGTCCACCTGCAGCACCGCTGTGTGCAGTTTCTAAGACTTTCAAATAGTCTGATTCATGAACGCACAGTCTTAGGTAACCATCCTTGCCTCTTCGATATAGGTTGTCTCCTACTAAGGCATAGTCTTGAGCCTCTTGCTCCATGCTCCGTTTTCTTGCAAGACTAGCCTGATTGGGTAATGTTCCCGATCTCATGAACTCGACCAATGGAGCACTCCAATCTGGGATTAATGACACGTGATAAAGAGTGGCATGTTCCATTGGGGGTCTCTTCTGGCACACTAGACAATTGTGGATCCACTCCTGTATTTCTTTGTCCATGCTAGGCCAATACACTCCTAAACGTTTTAGATTCTGCAATGTTCGTTGTTTAGGGTAGTGATTTCCTAGCAGTCCCTCATGGGCTTGTTGCAACCAACTAGCATGTTCATCATCCTCGACACAACAAGCTAATACGCCCTCGGTATCTTGCTTGTACATACTTCCGGCCAATATTTGATACTTTAGTGATTTTACAATTTCCTCTTTGCTTGTTTTCACATTCTTATTTGCAGGCCCGAAGGTTAGGACTGGTACCAACTTACTTGCCCATTTAGGAACAACTTCTAAATTGAACAGATAAGCATCGGGCAATTCATCAGACACTCCTTGCGGTGGCTCTCCTGAAGTGATGCGAGAAAGATGGTCTGCCCTAAGATGGGTTCTACCTTTCTTGACAACAACTTCAAAGTCGTATTCCATTAGTAAGAGGAACCATCTTACTAAGCGGCCTGTATTGCAAGGTTTATTGACCAAATATAGTAAAGCTTGATGATCAGTGAAAAACTTGAACTTATTGGCTAATAGATAGTGTCTAAACTTCTTCACAGCATATACCATGCCTAAGCCTTCTCTCTCCGTTGTGGTGTAATTTCGTTCAGCTGCATTTAATTGCCTACTAGCATATGCTATCGGCAAATCTAGGTTTCCTTCACCTGTGGGTTGTGCTAGCACACATCCTATTGCATGATTGGAGGCATCTACATGGACATGAAAGGGTTTGCTCCAATCCGGAGTAGTCAATATTGGTGCTGTGCACAAACGTCTCTTCAGCTCGTTGAAGGAAGTCTCGCATTCCTCGCTCCACTCAAAATTTGTTAACAACATCATAAAGAGTTTTAGCTATAATGGCATACATGTGGATAAATCTACGGTAATATCCACAATGGCCCATAAAGGCTTGTACCTCTTTAACATTCCTTGGTCTGGGCAACTCTGCTATTGCTCTTACTTTGTCTTCATATGTTGAAATTCCATTCTTAGAAACAATGTGACCTAAGATCTTACCTTGTCGTACCATGAACACACACTTCTCTGGGTTCAGACACACTCGATAATCTCTACACTTGTTGAAGATTTGCCTGAGCTCAGGGATGTGGTAACTTCTTTCTTGGGAATGAGCGCATAAATCATCCACATATACTTCTAAGCTCTTTCGCAAGAACTCTTTGAAGACATGACACATGAGTCTTTGGAATGTTGCAGGTGCATTGGTGAGCCCAAATGGCATCACACGAAATGCAAAGATTCCCCATTCTGTGGCAAAGGCCGTTTTGTGTTGATCTTTGGGGGCAATGGCTACTTGGTTGTAACCTGAAAATCCATCAAGGAAGCTATAAACTTCCTTGCCTGCCACACGCTCCAAAAGATGTTCGGTGATTGGAAGTGGATAACTATCTCTGATCGTAGCGGCATTAACTTTTTTAAGGTTAATGCACACTCGCAATTTCCCATTCTTCTTGGGCACCACTACAATGGGGGACACCCATTCAGTGTGCTCAATCTCATAGATGAATCCAGCTTCAATCAGCCTGTCAATTTCCTCTTTTATTTTGGCTGCATAATTGTCATTATATGTGTAGGGCTTTTGTTTGGTGGGCTTGGCATCAGCGGTCATCGGAATCGTATGAGAGCAAATCTCTGGATCTACTCCTTTCAAGTCTTTATAGTGCCATGCGAACACATCCCTATATTCCCTTAATAGAGCTACAAGCTCTACTTCTTCTTTTGCACTTAGGTCATCTCCTATGTACGTACATCGTTCGTCGTTCCCTTCAATGGTCACTACAATTTTTTTGGTCTTTTCTTTATTGTCATATGCTTCTCCTACAATGGCCTCTCTCTTAGGCATCCGTACCAAAATTTTTCGGTCTTCCACTTCATATTTCTTGAAATTTTCTGGTACTTCAAACAATGATTCTTCCTCCTCTTGTTTCACCGCTTTTCTTTTCTTTTTCTTTTGACCTCCTTCACTTCCTTTCTTTGAATTTATCGTTTTAATACTTGTGAGGGGTTCTTCTTCTTTTTGGGTTAACACTCCTATATCTTCCAAATAGTGTTCCTCTGAGTCAAAGTAAGTATCCATTACAATGGATTCTAGATCATCGTCATTCTCTTCTTCTTCTATGAACTTGTTGGTGCAGGCCAATCACCAATTGAAGGCTTGGGAGATCAAATGATGAAGGAAGAATCAATTCCTAAAGTGTGGAAGAAGATTACATTCAGAGGACAAGAGAAGTGTACACATATGTACATTAGCATAGTCATAGATGACTTAGATCTTTTGTTCAGTAAAGAATCATGTACAAATTATCTATAAATACTTGAGAAAAGTCGGGGCATGTATGAGAGCATATGTAGAAACCAAGATTGAGGAAGTTAGGAGTCAAGAGATAGAGAAAAGTTAGTTGAGTTAGCTCTCATCACTCAGTTGTAATTTTCTGAGTTAATGAAGAAATATTGCACCCGATCTTTTCGTGTCTGCTCCTTCTGTGTTTGATCAATTGTGAAATCCTTTTGAGGATATCTAAGTTGTTAGTTAATGAGCCTGTGACCTGAATTTCAGAGTCCAATTGTAAACAGGCTAGGAGAATTGTGAGTAGGAACATTCATATGTGTTGAGTGTTTACAGTTCTCTGAAACAGGCGCAAATTTCGAGTTTAATCTTTTGGTCAGTGCTCACTCCATAGTTTAAAGTTTTGTGCAAGCAAGCACTTAATCTTTAAGTTGGAAGGTGATCTACTCGTGGCTAAAAGCATTTGGCAAAACGGGTTAGATATTGTGAGAACCAAAGTTAAGAAGTTAGGGGTGTCTAAATCGACTTCTCAGAAGTGCAGATTCAGACATAGGTAACTTGTGAAGACAATTTCTCAAGTTATACTAAAGCTTATGAAGTAATTCAACTTGGAGGTGATGCGCAATCTCTAGGAGATGATTCGTACAAAGTTTCATCAAAAACTTTACACATTTGATAAGTCAATGTGAAGAAATTCTGCAGCAGACTTTTTTGTGTTTCATCTTCTTCACATATTTTCTCAGATTTAATAATTTGGAGATTGGACCTCTAATTAAGTGAAGGTTTTGACTTACTCTTGATATAGAGGTGTTCTAAATTCAAGAGTAGGTTGTTCTTTTGGAGATTAACACTCTCCATCAGTGGTATCAGAGCAGGAGACATCAATTTGAAGAAAGAAGGATCCCGACTGCTGCAGATTCAAGAAATTCAACACTTGAAGGACTAAGAAGTGAAAGCTTGGAGTCAAAGCTCGAGGAGAAGACTATTTGACATCAAGAAAGGCAAAAGGAGTTCAATTCGAAGTAAAGGTACATACATTGTTTGTAAAGATTGAAGTTTTCAATACACAGGTGGATACAAGATGGGAGAAAGCTTGCAGATTGATAAGCTAGATAGGGAGAACTATCCAGCATGGTCCATGAGGATGGAAGCACACCTCATGAGCAAAGATCTTATATCATTTATTACAGGAGATGAAGAAAAACCTGAGTTTGCAGATCCAAGTATTCCTACTAGGGAAGAACTTGCAATGTTGAAGACTTGGATGAGAAAGGATGCTCAAGCAAGGAGTATCATCTACATGGCTGTAAATGATTACCTTTTACCTCACATCAGAGGTTTGGAAAGTGCTACAGATGTTTGGAATGCCTTGGAAGAGCATTTCCAAAATACAACTAAGTCAAGGAAGTCCTCACTATGGGCTGAGTTCACAACCTTCAAGAAGAAGAGCTCACAATCAATTTCAGATTATGTGGCAAGGATGAAAGATATTGCAGATAGCTTGGGAGCAGTGGATGAAGACATTGAAGAGGAAAAGTTGGTAAGACAAATACTTACAGGTTTGAGAGGAGATGAGAAGTGGAAGCCTTTTATATTGTCCATAGAGTTGTCACTTCATCACTTTACTCCTGACCTTAATCAATTGCTAGGACATATGCTAACCTTTGAGCAGGATCTTAAAGGAGACAATGATAGAAGTACAAGTCAAGCTATGTACTCCAAGGACAAGAAAAAGAATGGCAAGGGAAAGCAATCAAATGATGATGAAGGGAATTCAAATCAAGCTAACTTCACAAAAGGGAAGACAAATTTCAGAGGTAAAGGAAGAGGAGGTAAGAACAAAGATAATGCTAAAGCTTGTTGGATTTGTGGCAGAACAAATCATTTGGCAAATGATTGTTGGTATAACAATCAAAATGGAGGATACAACAATCAGAATTATAGTCAAAGAGGTAGAGGAGGCAGAAACCAAAGAGGCAACTTCAGAGGAAGAGGTGGTAGGACATCATATGGTAGAGGAGGTGGAAGAAACTTCCAATCTCAGTCCTACAACAATAATTATTACAATTATGCATCAGATCAGAAGGATGACATGACTCTTATCTTGAATGCAACTCATGAATCAATGGGAGAAGATCAAAGAGTGTTTTATATTGACTCAGGGTGCAGTAACCATCTGAGTGGGAATCTATCTTTGATGACTGATATGGAAGCTAGGGTGAATGGACATACAGTTCAAACAGGTGACAATACCAAACATAAAGTGGAGAGCATTGGATCAGTGAAGACAAAGAGTGGAAGTACACTTCTGAGCAAGGTACTTTATGTTCCTACTATTCCTAAAAATTTGATAAGTGTAGGGCAAATTGTGGAGAAAGGATATGAAGTAAGATTCACAAATGATGGTGTCTATGTACAAGATCCAAATCAGGGATATAGAACCATAATTGCAGGTAAAAAGGAAGGAAGATTGTTCACTCTCAAAGTCCAAGGTAATGTGGGACATGCATTGTTTACCTACGGAGGTCAAAAGGTGTCTGAATTAGACCTATGGCATAAAAGGCTAGGTCATTTCAATGAGAGAGCTATAAAGGAGATGTCAAAGAATCAGGTGGTGCTTGGATTGCCAAATATTGAAGGGCAACATATGGTGTACAAGTGTGAAGCTTGTCAACTAGGTAAAGCACATAAGAGTTCTTATAACAAATCAGGGTACAAGTATTCAAATATGCTTGAATTGGTTCATACAGATGTATGGGGTCCCTCAAGGGACTATAGCATAAATGGATCCAGATATTATGTGTTGTTTGTTGATGATGCAACCAGGTGGATTACTTTGTATGTAATCAAGGATAAATCAGAAGTTTTCAAGACATTCAAACATTTTCATGTTTATGCAGAAAGGATCACAGGACAAAAGCTAAAGAGGTTAAGATCAGATGGAGGGGGAGAGTATTTCTCAAAAGAGTTTGATGATTATTTGTGGAATGCAGGTATCAAAAGAGAAGTGACTTGCAGGTACTCCCCTCAACAAAATGGAGTAGCAGAAAGGAGGAATAGGACTCTTGTAGAGTTTGCAAGAGCCATGATGAAGGAAAAGAATTGTCCAAATTACTTATGGGCAGAAGCTATTAACACTGCAACATATCTTGTGAATAGGTTGCCTTGCAAAGCTTTGGATGGAGGAACCCCTTATGAAGCATGGTGGGGTAAGAAGCCTAGTCTTGATCATTGTAAAGTATTTGGATGTATTGCATATGCTTATGTTCCTTCACAATTAAGACATAAGCTAGAACCAAAGGCAGAGAAGTATGTGTTTATTGGATATGATGATAGACAGATGGGTTATAGGTTGTGGAGTCCATCCACAAAGCAATTTCTTGTTACTAAAGATGTGACATTTGATGAGCAAAATATGTGGTATACAGGATCACCAAATGAGTATACAGGTGTTGAAGAAATTCAAAGGAAAGGAAAGGCAAAGGTAAAAGTTTGTGAAGAAATTGTTGATGAAGTTGACTCTAGATGTAGAGTGCAGGATCATGTAGAAGAAGGGCCAAGATTTGATCCAGAATCAAATGAGGCTGAAACTTCAAGAAGTGCAGAAATCAGAAGATCTACAAGGGAAAGGAAAGAACCTATAAGGTATAGCTATGATACATCTTTCCTAACAACAAAAGATTATGCCTACATTGTGAAAACAGAAGAAGATCCAACCACTTATGAAGAAGCCAGAGGTAAACAGAATTGGGAGAAGGCAATGCAGGAAGAGTATGATGCTCTACTTGAAAATGAAACTTGGGAACTAGTACCAAGACCAAAGAATCAGAAGGTCATTGGATGCAAGTGGGTATATAAAACAAAGAGGTTTGCAGATGGTAAGGTGTCTAGATATAAGGCTAGACTTGTGGTCAAAGGTTATGCCCAAACTTATGGGGTAGATTATGATGAAACCTTTAGTCCTGTTGCTAAGATGTCTACAATTAGGACATTGATTGCTATTGCTGCTTGCAAGGGATGGAAATTATCACAATTGGATGTGAAGAATGCATTTCTAAATGGATACATTGCAGATGAAGTATATATGGAGCAACCAGAAGGCTTCATGGAGTCAATTGGATCAGATTATGTGTGTAAGCTCAAGAGAGCTTTATATGGGTTAAAGCAAGCCCCAAGAGCTTGGAATTACAGATTGGTCAAGTTCTTGAATGAATGTGGATTTCAAGCATCAAAGGCAGATAGTAGCTTGCTAGTGAAGGCAAGTGAAAATGGATATATTTACATGTGCATTTATGTTGATGATATTATTGTTACAGGAACAGATGCTCAAGGAATCAATGAACTCAAGAAGCAAATAGAGAAGGAATTTAAGATAAGTGACTTGGGAAACTTATCTTATTTTCTAGGAATGCAGATTGTGTATACTCAACATGGAGTATATGTTTCACAAGAGAGATACTTGAAGAATCTTCTAGTCAAGTTTAACATGGAAGATTGCAAGATCTCAACCACACCATTGGAGGTAAATCATAAATTAAGCAGGTATGGAGGTGAAGAGTTCAATGACATGAAGAAATATCAGAGTTTGGTAGGTAGTCTAATCTATGCTACCTTGACAAGGCCAGATCTATCATATGCAGTAGGTGTGTTGTCACAATTCATGCATTGTCCAAAGAAGACTCATTGGATTGCAGCCCAAAGGGTACTCAGATATATCAAAGGAACCCTAAGTGAAGGTTTGTATTATGGTTTCACTTCTGACACAAGAATCAAAGTGTTTAGTGATGCAGATTGGGCAGGTGACTCAGATGATAGAAGGTCTACTCATGGATATCTATGTTATGTTGGAGATAAGTTAGTTTCTTGGTGTTCAAAGAAGCAACATACAGTTGCTTTATCATCCACAGAAGCTGAGTATAAGGGAATGGTAGAAGCTGCAAAGGAAGTGATATGGTTGAAGACCTTGATGAAAAGTTTTGAGTTTGATCATAGTACTCCAATAATTTTTGGAGACAATATGAGTTCTTTGTATTTGGCAGCTAACCCTGTTTTTCATGCCAGGACTAAGCATATAGAGATTCAGTATCATTTCTTGAGGGAAAAGGTACTAGATAAAGAAATTGAAGTGATGTATACTCCAACAAAAGAACAAGTGGCAGATATGATGACAAAGAGTCTGGATGGACCTAAGTTACAAAGGTTCAAAGACATGGCAAGTATAAAGAAGACAGAGAAAACCTCAATTGATAATTGAGGGGGAGCTGTTGGTGCAGGCCAATCACCAATTGAAGGCTTGGGAGATCAAATGATGAAGGAAGAATCAATTCCTAAAGTGTGGAAGAAGATTACATTCAGAGGACAAGAGAAGTGTACACATATGTACATTAGCATAGTCATAGATGACTTAGATCTTTTGTTCAGTAAAGAATCATGTACAAATTATCTATAAATACTTGAGAAAAGTCGGGGCATGTATGAGAGCATATGTAGAAACCAAGATTGAGGAAGTTAGGAGTCAAGAGATAGAGAAAAGTTAGTTGAGTTAGCTCTCATCACTCAGTTGTAATTTTCTGAGTTAATGAAGAAATATTGCGCCCGATCTTTTCGTGTCTGCTCCTTCTGTGTTTGATCAATTGTGAAATCCTTTTGAGGATATCTAAGTTGTTAGTTAATGAGCCTGTGACCTGAATTTCAGAGTCCAATTGTAAACAGGCTAGGAGAATTGTGAGTAGGAACATTCATATGTGTTGAGTGTTTACAGTTCTCTGAAACAGGCGCAAATTTTGAGTTTAATCTTTTGGTCAGTGCTCACTCCATAGTTTAAAGTTTTGTGCAAGCAAGCACTTAATCTTTAAGTTGGAAGGTGATCTACTCGTGGCTAAAAGCATTTGGCAAAACGGGTTAGATATTGTGAGAACCAAAGTTAAGAAGTTAGGGGTGTCTAAATCGACTTCTCAGAAGTGCAGATTCAGACATAGGTAACTTGTGAAGACAATTTCTCAAGTTATACTAAAGCTTATGAAGTAATTCAACTTGGAGGTGATGCGCAATCTCTAGGAGATGATTCGTACAAAGTTTCATAAAAAACTTTACACATTTGATAAGTCAATGTGAAGAAATTCTGCAGCAGACTTTTCTGTGTTTCATCTTCTTCACATATTTTCTCAGATTTAATAATTTGGAGATTGGACCTCTAATTAAGTGAAGGTTTTGACTTACTCTTGATATAGAGGTGTTCTAAATTCAAGAGTAGGTTGTTCTTTTGGAGATTAACACTCTCCATCAGAACTCACTAGGATCACACTCTTCCAACAAGGGCTGACACATGAACACTGAAATATCATAACCCTCCTCATCACAATGAGGTGTCCATTGTTCTTCATTGACTGCAATGTCCATGGTAGCTAAAATTTCTGCCCAACCATGAGGCTCAAATTCCTCATCTGGAAATATCATCGGTGTATAGGCTGGGTCTTTTATTGGTCTATCTCCTGGGGGAGTTCCTTCTTCTCTCGCTTTTAGGCGCTTTTCCTCTTCCTCCGCGACCTTGCACATCCACAAGTGAGTATCTTCATGCAGCCAGGATGGTTCAGGTGAACTTCCAGAATGCACGGAGATAGAATCTTCTTTCACTTTGTGGATAGGATTCCACTGTAGGGGTGGTACATCTCTGAAGGTGTAATCCTTCAGATTGACCTTGGTGGTGACCCCTAAGTGCTGTAAGTACAAGGAGTTGGTTCCCCAATCCTGTACTATTTGCAATTGTCGTAGGAAGGGTATTCCTAGGATCATCTCGTAAACATTATTCTTCTCAAAGTCACATATAGCAAATGTATGTTCAAACTCTACACCACAAGTGGTTAGAGTTATCCCTTCAAGCAATCCGAGAGGTCTTTCAAAATGACCATCTGCCATTTGAAGTTTCATTCTCGTTGGTCTTAAGGTGGGTTTGCCCCATCGCTTCCACAAGGAGGTGGTCGCAATAGCAACACCAGCACCCGAATCCACAATTGCTTTGGTTGTGTAACCTTGATAGGTGATCGGAAGATAAGTGTTACCTTCTTCACCTTCGCTCATGTCTCCTATCTTGTCGAGAGGTATCTCTGGTACTTTTTGCTTAGAGCCTACTTTTGGTGTATTGGATTCAAGTTCTGGAACCTGATCCTTTACATGATTCCAGAGCTCCGGTTTTGCCTTGAGCAGCTCCTCTACAGTGAGATGACATTGAACCTTAGTGTTCTTCACAACATCAGTGTTCCTGGGAATCACTGAGTCTTCATTTCTCACCAATATTGTGGGAGCTCTGATCTGGAGAGATTCAGATTCCCATGGGCCTATGAAATGAGGCAACTCTTGTAAAGAATTAGATTCAAAATCTAATCTCTCATCCTCTTGTTGCTCTGTTTGATCTCCATAGATAGACGGAATGTCTTGGGGAAATTGATCACGAAGATCATCAATCTCAGGAATAGGAGGGGAATCACCCTTCTCCTTGGCCCATTTCTCTTCTTGTATTTCCCGCAAGAACTCTTGAGAGTACTATTGAATTGAAGGAGGTATTCCAGCATCCGTGGAATTAGGAACATAAGCTCCCTTTGGTGGTGAGCTTCCTCTTTCAACAACTGGTTGAGCCTGTGGAGGTAAAGAAACTTGTGATTTGTTTACCAACTGCTCTAATCTTTCTAGTAAGCCTTGGAAATGCAAATCCGGCTTGACAGAGTTTGTCTGATTGAACTTTTGACTAGTCTCAAGTATAGCTTGAGCTTGTTCTACCATTTTCATGCACATTTTCATCCGTTCAATCTCTAAATCTGCTCTAGGGTAACTCTTCTCTAGGTTTGCAGCTGTTGGCCCTTCTTGAAGTCGAGCCTGGTAGGCCTTGAACATCATGTCCAAGCCTTCAGGAGTGGGGTCAGCTAATACTGATCCTACTCGGGGTGGTGGGTGGGTTACGTGGGGTGTATTAGAGGGTGGAGGAATGGAGGGTGATGGGGATGGTAGTGGTGGAAGTGTGTGGGAGTGCGGTAGAGATGTGATCTCTGTGATTTTTGCCTTGGTTTCTCTCAAGCTTTCTTCAAGTTCGTTTATCTTTTTTGCCCATTGCCTCTTCATTCTTTCACGACTATCCTTCCAGGCTCTAGTCCTCTTTTTGGTTATGCTCTCTGTTTCACTCACCTCGGGGCTCTTTTCGGGACCAACACCTTGGTGTTGTTGAAGTGCCTGGGCTCTTGTGATCACCTGCACAGGTGCAGTGGAAGTCACACTCCCGGTGGAGTCTACAACTAACCCAACAACATTGATAGGAGTGATTTTAGGCATGTTATTAGGGTTCTTTGGGCAATCTCGTAGGAGATGCTCTTTCCCGCAGTCTTGACAGAAACCTTGAATGGTTACTGGTTGAGGTTGTGTAGGGGCAGGCAGTGGACAATCACGTATAAGGTGATCTCCCTGACATCTGAAGCATGGTCCTCTAGGAAATGGGGGTCGTACCTGCCTAGGTTGAGGTCTAGAGTTGGGGTTTGAGTACATGACATTAGCATACTCAGGTTCCCCACTATTTTCACTTGGGTCCTCATAATAGTATGACTCGTTATGCTCGGGTGACTGCATGTAGTAAGCCTGTGGGCTATCCATATGTGTGGAGTCAAAACTATGGTCACTTGGATCACTGTCTGATAGAAATGGGGTGACTGGGACTATGGCTCTATTCGGATTTTCTTCAGTAGATGCATATTTCACTGGGATCACATTGGTTGGAGCAGGGGGTTGCTGCACTAGGACTGGTTGAGGTCTCTGCTGCCCTTGATAAGGTGGCTGATAAGTTTGCTGTGGTCTGTTGTATTGTTGTGATGGGTACTGATTCTGGTATCTACCATGTTGTGGGTATGGCTGAGGGTAATTTTGCCTAACAGTTTGTTTGTTATATGGGCAGTCTTGTGCAGTGTGGTTGGTGTACCTGCGCTCTATGGTGCAGTACTGGCTACTAGGATTCGCTTGGGGTTGGGCCATAATGGGACATACACTTGCCATATGTTCACCGCCACAATTGTAACACCGCTTAACTGGGGCAAATCTCGGAATTTGCTTGCTAGAGACACCTAGTTTTTGGGCTACCTTCTCTGCAAGTTCCTCGATGGATGTGGATTGACCAGGTGTCATGTTACTAGAGCTATCAGAATCCTTATAGATTTTTGATAGTTCTAATTCCTCACCTAGATTGTCCTCAATGTCTATGCACATGCGCACGCACTCTTCTATCGTTCTGGGGTCCTTCAGGTACACATATGACCTGAGCTTAGTGCTCAACAATCCATCTAGGAACAAGGCCACTTGTTTGGCTGGTGTGGGTAACTCCGGCATCGGGCATCTCTCTAGGTACTGTCTAAATCTTCTTCCAGCTAGTCTGACCGTCTCTTGAGGTGTTTGTTTGAAGTTATGAATTAGTGAGGAGGTGTTATGCCTGATTCCACTCTTAGAAAACTCAACAATAAATGCCTCTAAGAGCTGGTCTATGTTTCTGAAATGCCTCTCATTTAGTGGTTGAAACCACGTAAGGGTAGTGTTCCTAAGGGTTAGACCGAAAGCATTATATTGTGTGAATAGGTCCTCTACCTGTTCAGCTTTCAATACCTGCCGAAATTCTGCCACATGGTCATAAGGGTCTCCCGTGCCATCGAAATAATTCTTCATGGACTTCACCAGTTGAGTTGGTCGCAGGGTCCTAGTGTGTTCTCTGGGTCTTGGCAAAGGAAAATCGTCAATATTCCTTTGATTCCATGGGGTTCTATGTCTCTCAGGTTCCACTGTATTCCTTTCTGTTCCCGTTCTTTCCCTTCCCAGGGAGTTGGAAAAACTTACCTCAGGTTTGTCTCTACTTCTATCTCTTTGCGCTCCATGAGCTTGGGAGGTCCCAGCTCCTTGGTGACTGTATGACACATTAGTCCGAGGTTGGGGAAAAACAAATTCACCCTTCCATGTGTAGGCATGTCTGCCATTCTCGGTGACCACGAAGATTCTCTCTGATGCATTGTCTAGGTAGGTTACTTGGCCTGGGCTATCAGGGTCTTTAAACTCATAGATTGTGAGGGCACTCACTTCCTGAGGTTGAGCAGATTTGTATCTCCAAAAAACCTCATCGGTTTCTCGGTTTAAAAGCAGATCTATGCTTTTATTATCCTGTGGAATCCACTCTGGAGTCATGATTCTGGTCAAGACAGATTTACCACGGGGAGTTCTTGGCTCTCTCTCTAAGTTCCCTTGCTCTATATCACCCATGTCGGTCTCCGCAATCACATTTCCAAACTCATCAGTTCTATCAGGAAGGGTGGTGACTACATATATAGTCCCCTCTTTATCTAGGTATGCTCCATTCTCAAACTTGACTACTGGGTGGTCTAATCCATGGGGTTGATCGGGGTTCTTAATCTGGACCACCGATCTTCTCAGTCCGTCTTCGTAGATTCGAGCACCTAGACGATTCGTCCTGATATATTCCAATTGAGTCTTGTAAGGTCCCTCTGGCTTTTCTAGATAAGCCAACCCTGAACTACCTACTGGTCTCTCCATGTGATAGGACATCTCAGAATCACTTGTTTCTGATCTGGGAGTGTATGGGTAATCACTCAACTGTTGGGCCCAAGACCTGGCAGTGTGATTGACACTAGCTTCAGAAGATCTGAGGCTTTGTCTGTCTCGGCCTAAGTGTCTGCCTGATCTAAGGTTCATATGCCTGATTTATCTACCCCCTTGGACTCAAGCACACTCTCGTTGCAAGTTAATTTGCACCAATCACTTTGTTCTTTTGAGTTGAATATTATGTTTATGGTCTTGTCTGAAATCGCGTCGTCAGGAGTACTTAAGTGAATTTCCGCACTTGATAAGTGATCGATTCCCGTTTACCTTTTGTCCCTTAGGGTTTTCGCACTTAAGACCTATTTACTTCTTGCACTTGGTTGATTAATACTCTTGGACTTGATTTATGCCTAACATTGCCCTAATTAATTTCCACACCTAAGTCGTACTTAGCCTAGGCTAGGAATTGACAAAGGAGGGTTGAGAAATCTTCCAACCTCAATTAGCTGGTTGACCAGACTGCTACACAAGCCCAGGAAGCCTTCTCCCAAGCTTGATACTCACCCTTGCTAGCTTGCTTTGGATTGCCTTGAGTGCACACAAAGTTCTTGCAAAAGCTCACCAGTTAGTATAGCTTTATTACCACAAGTAATTGAAAGACACACATCAATAATTTTAGTCCCCCTGGAGTACCTCACTGTACCCCCTGAATCTGAGGACCACTTAGTTCCACCTAAAGGTCAACTTAAAAATGCATGTTCTAAAACTCCGCGTATGATTCTTACAAAAACCAGTCGAGGTCCACGTAGGATTCTCAACGAGCTTTCCAACGAGAGCAAAATCTCATCAATCGGAGTTTGTATGGTCAAGTTATGACCATTCAGGCACTAAAGGGTCAAAACAGGCTCTCAGGGTTCAGGAGATCCCTCTCTGGTTTCTAGGCCTTTTGCCCACTTCCAAGGTTCTAAAGTTATACCAAGGTGCCTAAAATTACGCTCAACTACCCTTCCAATCACTCAAAAAATAACCCTAAATTTTCATGCGTTAAAGGCCGTGTATCGCGATAGGTTGGGTCGAGGTGTCACGATAGGTGGGAAGTGTCGCGATAGGTCGAGGTGTCGCGATAGGTCGAAGTGTCGCGATAGGTCGAGGTGTCGCGATAGGTGGGAAGTGTCGCGATAGGTCGAGGTGTCGCGATAGCTCGTGAGGTGTCGCGATAGCTCGAGGTGTCGCGATAGGTGGGAAGTGTCGCGATAGCTCGTGAGGTGTCGCGATAGGTCGTGAGGTGTCGCGATAGGTCGGAGGTGTCGCGATAGGTCGTGAGGTGTCGCGATAGGTCGTGAGGTGTCGCGATAGGTCGTGAGGTGTCGCGTGTCGCGATAGGTCGTGAGGTGTCGCGATAGGTCGTGAGGTGTCGCGATAGGTCGTGAGGTGTCGCGATAGGTCGTGAGGTGTCGCGATAGGTCGTGAGGTGTCGCGATAGGTCGTGAGGTGTCGCGATAGGTCGTGAGGTGTCGCGATAGGTCGTGAGGTGTCGCGATAGCTCGGGATATGGTGAATTTTTCTGTTCTGTCTAGTGATCCTGGGAGCTCTAGGCCTGCGCAGTGTCGTGGTGCACTCAAAATCGTGATTGGGTGAAATTTTCGGAGTGTCGCGATAGCTCGAGCTCAACGCCTCGGGGACTGTGCAGACAAATTCTGTACCTGCTGAGCTTGTTGGAGATGATGATGGAACTGCCACCTGCAAGAAACATGCAAAAAACACACAAAACAAGCACACACACTCGCTCTCTCTCAAACTCGCACACAACAAATGAGGGAATGATAAGGAAGAGGGAATATGTAGTGGAGAAGGAGGTGGAGGTGGAGATGGAGAAGGAGGTGAAGATGAAGATGGAGATGGAGAAAAATCAAAAATTTACCTACTACTTACCATTCCAACGCGTCCTCTCTACGTCTTACCATCACACGCTCGTCCTCAAAGCTCGATCCCCGACAACGGCGCCAAAATTTGGTGTAGCTCAGTGATGAGTAGCACCTCCTTTAATGTCAATCCGGGAAGACGTGAGGATGGTATGACGACCACGAGCAAGTGGAAGCACAAGTGCGTGAGTGAGAAGCACACAAGCATGCACACACATACACGCACACGCGCACATACGGCAAGAACAAAGAGAGTAAGACAATGGAATCACTTCTATTGCAACCAAGTTCTCATACAAGCTCAAACTACAAGAAGCTAGCTCAAAAATGAGCTCTCTAGCTCTATTTATAGTTTTTGACTAGCTTTGGCCCTGTCCAGACCTAGTGTCCGGCCTAGTTAAAAATTAGGTTCCAGGGCTTATTTGAGGGCCCAAACGAGATCTAAAAATTATGAAAATTGGCAGGCAGCTACTTCTAAGGCTCCCCAAGCTCGAGGACTCCTCGGCTTGTACAAAATGGAGCTACAAAAAGGTGAAATGATATTTACAAGGGTTTGTAGTGATGAGAATCACTTTAAAATGATGTGAGGGTTTTGAAAAAAATGAAGGGTTGCCTCAGTGCTATATCTGCATGTGTGTCCGTACTTGCTTCTTCCCGTATACTGTCAACAATGTGCCACCAACTGAACGACCTGTGGAGCTGCAACACCTTCAGCAGATCCCGGTACCGGATCCACCCACAGGGATCACAGAAAGAGTCCATGCCAATTCTCATTGGTTCAATGGCATGCCAGGTCCATTAGGAGAGGCCAAGTATATATGGGAGTCTAAGTGCGAGTATGACAGATCATGGGTTCGATTCCAATTTTTCTCCAAGGAGTTTGAGACTCTACAAAACACAGAGGATCTCCAGACCATATGGCAGCGTGCAGGGCTAGCAGAATACTTTGAAGCACCACTACCTAAACCGGATCTCCTCCGATGCTATTATTTGGTCTCCACATTACAAGCTAATGAAGAAAAGGACAAACCAGGATCATTTGTTCTTCCTTCCTTGCTGGGCAACGAGTTAAAGAGGTTTGAACTTACCTTGGAGTCGGTGAGCTCTGCTTTGAATATGCACGGCACACATGTACCTTCTGAGAAGGATGCTCTCGTTCCTACTAACATGAAGGATAGGAAACTACTGAAGCTTAAAGACATGGAAGCACTCACACCAAACGTGTCCATCCCTCTCCGTATGTGCATGCAACATTTTGCTTTCCCCGGCCAAGACCGCTTCACACAACCACACAAAAGAATCTGGTTCGCTCTCTACTTAGCGGAGACAGGTGCGTTACCAATTAAGCTGCCTGTATGGATTATAGATCAATTGTATGAAGCAAATAAAAGGTCTTCTAGGAAATTAGTGGTGAACGGTTGCTGTGCAATCACACGCATTATTTACCGGTGCCTAGCATACGATGTTCCCATTGAACGTGCCTTAACTTGGGCACAATTACAAATGTTCAAGAAGCTCAAGACGTCCACACATCAATCCTAGCGCATGAGGGGTGCCATCCCTTGTGTCCAGACAAGGGAAGTTCTGACTACTCTTGAAGTATCGCCACGAGGGGAGACCACTATACCTCCCTTTACCATTAGGATACCCAGGTCTGGATCTGAAACTACGACACAAGCTACCCCTTCAGCTCCTCCTGCTCCATCTCAATTTGAATTTGCTACAACTGGAGATGCTGAAGGAATGGATCCCCAGGACTTCGAAGCATTCTTACAAAGTACACAACTCTCTGATGTAGAGTTTTATTCAGATGCAGAAGAACAAGGCACATCTTCACAAAGAAGAAGAAAATCTACAGACGGCCGCCATGTACATTGGAGTGATGCTCAGCAAGGCCAACAACAAGGACACCTAGAAGAAGAAGGAGCATATGAAGAGGAGACCACTGAAGCCCCAGCCTATACAGCAGAACTCCGAAGGCTGTATCAAATCATGGAACGAGTGCGATCGCAACAACTGCTCACCGAACAGAGCAGTAGAGTACTCATGACTCAGCTGTTGGAAGAAGTAGGAGTTGACTTAGAATATAGTGAAGGTCTCTTATTAATGGCAGAAACATATGGGGTAGTAGAAGCAGTTCGGACCGCCATTAGGAGATCGCCAATTCAATATGATCCACGAAGATTCCACACACGACCATGGTCAGGTAAAAACATCCAAATCCCCATTACAAAGGTAGAAGGGCCGATTACTACATCCGAACCCTTTGGGACAACTTCCCAAGCAGCAGAAATAGCTAGCCAAGAGCACCCAGTCACCCATGAGGAATCAATCGAGCCACTACCACCCACAACCCCACCATCGCCTCCTAGAACAGAAACCGTGGAAATCACCTTGACCACTCAACCCACCGAACAAACCTTCATCTTCCGTACTCCCATCTCTAGTTCAACCCTATTCTCCACCTCTGATAACCCAATCTATGAAGCAACCACCATAACTACACAATCCACCGAATCGCTCATAGAGCCTGCCCTAGGACAACCATCCCCCATGCCCTCAGCCATAGGTCATCCTGACTCCAGATCCATATTCATGGGTTTCCCTACTACCACACCACCCTTCATGCCCTCCTCAACTCTACAACCTCAACCCCCAACCTCCATCTCTCCACTTCTCCAATCCCTCAATAACTTCCTTGCTAGAACTTTTCAACCCAGGTCTCAACCATTCCCTTTATTTTCAGCTCCCCACCCCACTTCTCATCTATTCACCACTTTCACACACACACCACCTACCATCCCAATGTATATGGTAGACCCCACACTCGCACCCACTCCTGAAGGTATGGACATTTCACCACCCACGGCACCTCCCCCTCCCCCCACGCTTCCACCTCCTCCCATTCCCCCTCCACCAATTTCACCCACACACACGTCTTCAATAGACACATCATTCACTCTTCCCCTTCCCCAATTCCCTTCCCATGCATCTTCCATTGTAAACACCACCCCCTCATCTATAGGCAATGCATTGGACACCATGCTAGCGTGCATATCAAAATTAAGGACAGAATACAATCAGCTCCAGCAACAGAATGAACGCCTGCAAGAGCACTCGGAGACACTACAACACCGCCTTGCTGCACTAGAAGAGGAAAATGCTCGCCTCCACACACAATTCCAAACTCTCCAAGAGGCTCATAGCATATTGGAGGTACAGTTACAGAACACAGATCAGGAAGCAATACAAGTGGTAGAAGGTCATCTACGGACACAGCTGGAACGCAATTCAAAGCTTCAGCGAAATATGGCCCTACTCAAGCGCCACCTTGTTGCCGCTCATGAAGAGAATCGACGCCTGCAATTACAAAATCAGGAAAACTTAGAAGCAGCTATCGAAAGCACACCTGGGGCACCCATCAGCCCATCAAAGTTTCAAGCAGTGACCCCCGACAATATCAAGATCATATTGGAAGACTATGCCATGCTGCTTGAAGCACATGACCAGCTATCAGAGGAACTGGGTCAACTGAAGCAGAAACACCAAAAAGAAACAACAGCTGCCCCTCAAACCACCTCCTCTGCGGCTCCACTTTTCACAGACTCAGAGACCTTAAAAGATCTCCAAAAACAGGTCACCGAATTGCAAGCACGTCTACTACAATATGAGAGACCACTTTCCCCTCCAGAGGCTCCCACCGACGAAGAAGTAGTACAAATTCCTGTGGAACAAACATTTGAAGAAGAATACGACCCACAACCCTTCCCAGGAGGCCAACAAACGGAAGAAGCTCAGGACACATTCGAAGCACCACGGCCTCCATGGCTATGTCAAGTGAAGGAAATCGAGAGTTCTCATGAAGAGCGCACAGTAGTGCAAAATCAGGCCATGAGGGTCATAGAGGATACCGTGCTGCAATCTGATTACTTCAAGAACCTGTCATCAAGACGCCTTATCCTCTCATCCGAACTCCAATACAGGCCTTACTATATCATTTTGGCAGATTATAACGCAGAAATACAGAGAGTCATAGGGAAGATACCTTCCTTCGCAACCCAATTTCAACCCGAAGACCTTCCTCTAGAGGTGCAAAAAGGCAAGATCCGTCAACCAACATGGCGGCAGAAACTTCTTGAAACCTATCCTGAAATGCTCCGCACCTGGAACAATGCGCCATTACATCTCCTCTATAATCCATGCTATGGCCCTGTTCCACAACGCCGCTCATGGAAAGCATTCAACATAAAGGTCCAGAATAACGCACAATGCAAGGAATGGCTCAATTATCCATACATTGCGCCACCACAAGGACCACCGTCAGTAGCGTACATGATGGGAACAATTCGACATTGGATGCCGCGATTGAAGCCCATGCCAAATGTGGCGGCCCAAATGATGCTTAAGATTCTAGATATGATGCAGGTAGTACTGAAAACCTTTAGAAATGCAGCAGCACCACAGATACGGCTACCGGGGTTTACTAATGGAAACTATGATTTGGTGTACGACATGAGCACCACCCCCAGCATTCGAGTAGCTTATGCCTAGCATGCACGGATAAAGTATCTTCCCGCATGCTCCAAACAGACATTCGAAGAAATGTTCAGATCAGGTTTCTGGGAGTATCACTCGGAGGTCTTCGCACCGAAGCCAACACACGTGCTCCATCTCTTTGCTTGTGAACAAGCCATGTACTCTGAGTACTACACCACACCGCAACCCGAGGTCCCTGGTGCAATAAATTGGGATGCATTGGAAGCTGATTTAGCAAGAGGCTTACGGATAGGAGAACACGAACTTGCCACCAATGTCATCCAATACTATATCGACCACCCGATAGAACAGAGGTCTGTCAGGGGCGACAGACGCTAGGAAGGGGGGAGTGTTGGCATACAAGTCAGATGAAGAGCATACTAGCACAACGGAGCAGTCATGCACAATACGGCAACAAGGCCCAATCATTTTTTCCATGGACCATTTACAACTCAAGTGATTTTAATCACTACACAAACATTGTAAATTCCGTTTTTGATAGAATAGACTCCATTTTGTTCAAGCCGAGAAGTCCTCGAGCTTGAGGAGTATTAGAATTAGCTACATAACAATTTTCATAATTTTTAGACTCCGTTTGAGCCCTCAAATAGGCTCTAGAACCTAATTTTTAACTAGGCCGGACACTAGGTCTGGACAAGACCAAAGCTAGTTAGAAAATTATAAAAAGAGCTAGAGAGCTCATTTTTGGGGTAGATTGTTTGTGAATTGAGCTTATGTAAGAGACTTTTTGACTAATGCAAAGAACTCCATTATTTCTCTCCTTGTTCTTGCCTTGTGTGCACTTTTTCTGACTCCGACTGGGCTGGTTGCTATGACACTAGTGTGTCCATTAGTGGCTTTTGCTTCATGCTTGGTAGCTCATGTATATCTTGCTTGGGCACGAAGCAGCCTACTGTGGCCACTTCCAGTTGTGAGGCTGAGTATAGGGTAGCTTTCACAGCTACTGTTGAGTGTGTGTGGCTCAGATGCCTTATGGCTGATTTGGGTGTTGGTCAGTCCTCTGCCACCACCATCTTCATTGACAGTCAGAGCGCATTGACACTTGCGAGGAACCCTGTGTTCCATGCTTGCACTAAGCACATTGAGGTGCATTATCATTATGTCAAGGAGAGGTTCTCTGCTGGGGAGATCAGCTTGGCATATGTGCCCACGTAGCAGAACATTGCAGACCTTTTCACGAAGGCTCTGCCTAGGGAGAAATTTGAAGCTTTCCGCAAAGCTTTGGGCTTACTTCCTTTCGTGGAGTGATTTCCACATAGCTTGGGACTTCCTTATACATGAGTGCTAGCTCCTTGTTCACTGCATCACTCCCAGGGGGGATTTGTTGATATATTTAGGTAGTGATGTGTGTGAACACTCTAGGACCGCCGAGGCACTTTTTTCCCTCTTTAGGAGGTTTTTTTCCCCCGGCTTGTATATACGCCTATTTCCCTAATGGGCTACTTATCTTTGTACATTCTCTAGTAATACATTCAGTCTTGTGTGTTGTGCTCCAAGCTTCTTCTTCTTCCTTGTGTTGTTCACGTGCTTCCGCAGACATCTAACTCCAACAAAGAAGTCATTTGTATGAAGAATGCTTAGTAAAATGGAAGAATGGAACTAAGGAAAACTCTACTTGGGAAAATGTTTCCATAATCTAGTGTTTCCAACTTTCCAGTTTTAAGTTGCTAAGTGACATAACGAATATCCAAAGCATGTTCTTCAAGTTTTAGAACATGAGTCTTGGGGGACACCTCTAGACTTAAAAATGGCTATGTTTTCCAAGACAAAAATCTTTTCAAAGGGGAAAGAATGCTATAAAGTGTATGATCTAAGTGTCTAGCTACTGCAGATAGATCTAAATTTGGACATTGATTGGTCACTTAACTGTTTGGTCAAAGAACTCAAGGTTTGACTTATGTATAGGCTCTTATGCTCTATAAGATAAGAAATCCACCTATCCTAGTTAAGAGGGGCAAGGAGGAGGTTTTGAGTTTAAAACCTTAGGTAGCAAGGTTTTGCTCAAGAACTCCATGAGCCGAAGCATTGTGGAGCATTCTTTCTAACTAGCACCTTTCTAGATAAATGGTCGTGGAGAATCAATCCACAAAAGAGTGGCATGGATAGATTCTAAAAAGGATGGTTCTCAACTCATTCCACTTTTCAAAGGAATGGTTTTCAAGTAAAGCTGCTTTTGAAACGAGTGACTTAAAACCAAGGTGGTTGAGTCCTCAGATTCTATATATACAAGGCTAGGTTGGGTGCAGAGCAGACATTCATTCAAGATCTGGCTAAGTGAAAACTTTGTTGCTTGGAGAGCAATGGGAAAATGCATGCAAGAAGTTTGGTGCAACATACCAAATATAGTGAGTGATTTTTGGGATAAAGGTGTACGAAGTGCATGGTAAAAGGGGGAAGTATGATTGTGGAAGCCTTCCAATGATTTTGGACATGAGAACAAATTATGCTCCAGGGTTCATATCACCAAGAAGGTTCGAAGATTAATTTGGAAGTTTGCATTTCGATTTTGTTGGAGAATAAAAGGCAACAATTAGCTTGAGCTTTGCCTTCTTTGATTTTAAACATCCTCAAACTATACTTATAAGACAAGTTTTATTCTCAAACTCTTTAATATGTAGAAAGTATGCTATCTCTTAATGCACAAGAGAAAGGATGCTTATCTTATGATGCTATGGAATATATATGTTTGCATAAGTGCATTTGAGAGCAATTGGAACCACCATCATATTAACTCTACTACTTTGAGCAAACGTTTTTGTTATCCAAAGAATCTACTGTTTTCTTTATGTCGCAACTATTTCACTACTTTTTCATTGGCTTATATCACCACAATTTACTCTGATGAGTATCATAGCTTCTAGCTAAAGTGGAAATTCTGAATTTTCTTGTATATTCATGAGCCTCTATTGATTCAGTGACCATTTCTTTATCTATTATGTGCGCATGCAAAAGTTTATGTAACTGCATTCCGCACGTTGATAAATGTGTTGTATTTGATAGAATTCAACCTTATGTGCTCCATTTAAGGTTAATGTGATCATGTATGTGTGTTGTTGAATGAATAAGGTGCACCATTCTAGAAGAAGAAGAGAGAGATTTTATGTTAAGTTGACAGTGCTTTCATATTTGTAGTGTTTTAATCTTGCATCTCTAAGAGAAGTATTTTGCACAACAATCGACAAAGACTTCTGAATGCAACCAAAATATTTTCATGCAAAGAAAGTAAGAAAGTAAGAAATATTCTCTCTATAAATGCTAAAGTATGAATGTTGAGCGCTATCTTAGAAGAACCGTATATTTGCAATTAGGTTTCATTTAAAGCCCACAAACTATGGACTTGTAGAATGCTGATGTTGCAGATGTTGTTGTTGATGTTTACAGATCCACAAAAGTCGCAAGAATTGCACATATATTTTGATGCTTCTGGTCTTCCTCGTAATACATACTTCACACAATGCTTTCTGGTCTTGCGTTTTGTTAGGTTGATGTATGTATACATGGAAATGAATGAAATTTGTTGCTCAAAAACTGCTTTCGTTATGTATGTGTGTGTATAAGTGTTGAGTGTATTATGTGTGCATGAAACCTTTGTGCATGTGTACACACATGTTTGTGAGGCTACTCTTATATGTTGTATACGTATGCATGAATAATTGTGTTAATGGCATTGTGCTCATTCATCATGTGTTGCTCACATTTATCTAGTGATTTTAAATAAGTGACTGCATATATAAATTGCATTTGCATCTATGTGTTTGTGTACATTTTTTCTAGTCTTTCGAGGCTTTAAGAGTAGTTGAAGACAAAGCAAAGTGCCACAGAAGAACACTCATCTCTATGCAAATAAGAAAAATGATATAATTTCAATTTACACACAAAGAGATAAAGAGCGAGCGAGAGAGAGAGAGAGAGAGAATTTTAATTCAATTTTGACGTATCCACATTGACTAAGACAGAAAGAGAAACCACGTGAGTTGTTATTGTTACTTCTCATCAATTCCTCATTTTTTATTTAATGATGTTTTATTTACTAAGGTTTTTTCAATCCATTGAGGAAGTTTAGAGTAGTTAAAAGTTAATCATTTTATTGCACTTGAACAAAGATGCGTAAAACTACAATGTGGGGGAAAAAAAATGAGGTGAAGTTCTCAATTCTACATCAGATAAAATTCCTCAACCTGATCTCTCTACTCTTTTTCATCCTATATTTATATGCACTTTTCTTCTTGCCACAGAGACAAAACAAACCAAGTTCTTAAATTAATTTGAAAGATTTTCCCTTACATGATAGCTTTTTTATTGGTTTTGAAGTAGCAAAGTACAGACATCCTTATGCACCTAACACGTGGGCCCAAACTTTCTAACATCGTGTTGTTCACATCCTTCTGTGGGTGCATGTGGGCCCAAGCTTGCTAACGTCATGTTGTTTGCATCCTTCTGTAGTCCTCAAACTCCAATAGAGGTTTGATCAAGAAATCCACACCATTTGGTGTTGTCAAAAAGGTCCAACTAAGTTAAAGCTAGTCCGATGGAGCTAGTGGGCAAGAGCCAATAAGTTAGGATGTGTTTCAATGTATCGGAGAAAGAATCTAATAGTATGGGGCAATAACATTGAATTTTGAACTCAAATGTCTCCAAAGATTGGAGAACGGATTGAGTTCTTAAGTTTGGAGCTTAATATAGCCACAATGAAGTTCCCAAGTTTTGGGACTTATGACTTGGGAATTTGTTAAGTTCAAGACATGGCAAGTGCTCTTATAGAATAAGAAAAAGTATTTGGTTAGTCGGTTAAGAGTGCAAAGGAAGAAGCCATGACCATGCTCTCTCGTGTAGATCATGGGACTCGAGGGAAACCTGTATATAAAGGCTATAATATGATACATATTTTTTTAGATGAAAATATTCTTCAAGACAGAAAGAATGTTATAAAGTAGGCCTTGGCAAAGATAGAAAATAAGTTAAGATCTCCAAGTGATAGTGGTTAAGTTAATGGGATGGAAAGGAGGAGGTCATGGGTTCAAGTCTGACGAGTGATGTGGAAGAGTACTCTCCTCAAAAGGCCCTCCAACCTTCCAAAAATATGTTAACTTGAGTAAAATGGGACATATGATGAACTTAACCTTCAGCAGACTTACAAGAGCTAGTAAACATGGCATACATGCATACTTGCCAAGAAAATACCCTTCAAGCTCATGGCTATGTAATAGATGGCCGAAAGGTGAAGAGCGCCTTTTCTCAATCGTATATGCACGTTGTCTATGAATCTATCCATCTATCTATATACATATATACACACACATACATGCATATATATATATATATATATATATATATATATATATATATATATATATATATATATATATATATATATGTGTGTGTGTGTGTGCGCGCGCGCTATATATATATATATATATATATATATATATATATATATATATATATATATATATATATATATATATATATATATATATATATATATATATATATATATATATATATATATATATATATATATATATGTATGCATAGATAGATAGATAGATGTATATCTATCTATGTATATGTATAGATAGATGTATATCTATGTATACCTAGGGACAATGCAAACATCTAAAGCAGCCTGGCCTATACAAATAGCATTGTTTCTACTTCTGTGCATACGAGAAAGCAAAGGAGATCAAACGGAAGCTCCCTATTACCGCCATAATAATCATGCCACAAAGCTAGAAATAATGGGGTAGAGCTGCGTGGGATATAACGGCAGAAGTAAAACCATTCGAGTATCATACGATGAAAATGGCATCTGTAAAAAACATGACTAATCCGTTCAAATCAATAAAGGCCTTGACATTCTATATGATGTAAAGTTTTCGCATTTCAGGGCGCGCTGGATAATGGACACTATTTCGTACTGCGTTCTAACTTCATTCTCAACTTCTACACGGTACATCACTTGCTGAACATGAAAGCCTTCACTAAGGGCTGATAACTGCAGCATATCAACATCTTTCACTGTAGAAAGCACACAAACATGATGATAGCATTAAGACGACACGAGCATCGTCTCGCAAACATCATGAATTCTTCATCAAGGTTCCCTTCTTATCCATGCCATCACCCTTACCTGAATGCAGAGCTTTTTAATATCGTAGGAAGTGTCACATTGTGGGTCTTTGGTCTTCAAATGATGGACTGCAGTTTCAGATACCCTCGAATTGAAGAACTGTTCTTGCGTAATGTCCCTTAAGCCCTTGTGTTTAAGCGATCGGGGCTTTCCTCATGAGCAAAGATGCTGAGATTTGACTCAAAAACTCAAGGAAGATTCTTTTAAATGATGCAAGCATTGAGACGACAAAGCATGTGTTGGAAACATCATCTATAACCAGCATATTTCAGCAATTTTGAGATTGTCGTCTCATAATTATGGAGTTCTCAGGCTCCATCACGAGTTCACAGGTGAACAAAGATGCGCATAGAGAGAAAGAGAGAGATGCATCCTCTATCACATGCACATAAGTCTGCATGTTCACGTGTAGCACATGCACGCACGAGTTCGGTTGTGGATCCGTTGAACGATATCTATTGATCTAAGTACATTAGCTTTGTCTCACTGTTCAGTCCCATATTGAACCATAGTTAGTCTGCTGCCAGGAGCAAATTGTATCTTTAAATTACAAGGTCATCGCTCTGTTTATCATCAAATCAAACAGTTTATGCACCCACATTTGTTATTGGCAGAAGAGTGATTGGAAAATTTTAGCAAGGTAATTGATGGTTTCTGTACATTCTCTGTTGTTAGTACTTGATTATCGTAGATTTGCATATTATGTATCAAAACTATGATTCGTAGCAGTGAAACCACCATCGACAATAAGATTTAGGCCACTCACAAACGCTGCATCATCTGAAGCCAAGTAAAGAGCTGACTTTGCAATGTCTAACGCAGAGAGTGAGTAGCCATGTAAGTTGGAGTGTGCATCACGAGAAGCTTTGGCATCTTCTTCCGAGAGTGTAGGATCTTTTATTGTATCACGCAAGTAATTAACCAACATAGGTGTGGCTACGGCCCATGGTGACAAACAATTCACACGAATCCCATGCTTACCAAGACCACTGGATGCAGCCCGCACAAGACCAAGCACTGCATGTTTGGATACTGTGTATGCAACAGGTGCCATGCCGGCCAGCACACTTGACACACTCGCTGTGCATATGATGACACCCTTTGTTCCTGCATTTACCATTGCCCTGCTTGCATATTTCACCCCTAAGGCCATGCCACGAACATTTACAGAAATCACACGATCAAAGTCAGCCATGTCCAGGTTGTGCACATCCTCATTTACAGCTGTTCCAAGAATGCCTGCATTATTGTACATAATGTCAAGCTTTCCCCACTTTGAAATAGTGAAATCCACAAGGCCTTCCATGTCAGACTCGACAGTAACATCACAATGTCGGAAGACACACACTGGGGCACCCATTTCTTCTGCTAAATTCTTTCCTATCTCATCTTGGACATCAGCAATGACCACCATGGCCCCATTTTCAATGAACAAACGAACGGTAACCTCGCCTATACCACTTGCCCCACCAGTTATAATGGCTACTTTTCCTTCAAGCCTAAAAATACAAGCACAGCAATGAGTTGACATGGGCAAATTGATAAACAGAAAAACAGACAATGTGAGCATTTTCTCACAGTCCAGATATTTGTTGATGTCCTTATGAACCGTTGTACAAGCATTCCGCTCAGATGTAAAGTCAGTTCTAATCACTAATTAGAGAATCAGTAATAATATCCGGGATGTCTGTTCTAGTCCAGTATTGATTAAGTCCGAAATCTCTCGGAATTCATTCGATGAACATCGAGACTTTACTTATGTTTGCTAATTTACATGCGTTGGATTTACTTGGTAGATCCATAGAAAATAAATTATTAAACTTTCCCTCTTCAAATCGGATGAAATAAACTGTAGGACCTTCCCGTTATAAAGCGTATTCCAGAATTATTACTACACAATAACAATAGAGCAACAAACAAACTAGACATATCTGTAAGTTTCTAAAATATCATCATAAGGTATGTGCTGAGAACTACGATCATATATTCCTGCCAAAGCTTCAAGGTTGATAAATTTTACAATAGGAATTTCCTATTCCCATTTTGTTCAGCTTTTACATGTTACATTTTGCAACTCTGCTGGAGTACCTCAGATGCGTCATGGCATTTCACCTAACACAGATCCTCGAAATATGCCCTATCGAATAATTCTAGCACCACGGACAAATCAGAGAATCAGAACAGTGATCGGATCGGCTACGCTTGTGAGAAGTCGCTGATCAAACCTCCACATTGCATAAAGCCTTGTGCTTGAGAAAATGGTTTGAAAATTTTATCCCGGTGTTCTAGATTCAGAAATTGCAAGATCATAAAAACTAATCGATATAAGTGTGAAGGAGAAGCGCGACTAAGACGCCATTCTCGAAGCCAGCTAACTTTGATCGACCGCACATGGACTTAAAAAAAGGTAAAACGCTACTATGTAAGCTCAAAACTTCCAAAGCTGATTTCTGTGCTGTATTGACCAAAACAAAAAGAAAAATTGAGCCGAAAGTTTGAGGTACAAGTGTTAATTCTGAAATTATAATCAAGTATGAAAAGAGCCGTAGCCCGGCAAGGATCAACACTGCTCAAAATGGATAATAGGGGCAACGGAGAGTTCATTGAATGGACAGCCAAACGCACCTCTTGGATGTACTTGCCATGAATCAGCAGATACGAGTTCAGATGGCGCTTCTTTCTTCTTCTTGTTCTACTAGATTACTTCCTCAATCTCTCTCTCCCAGAGTCCCACCCGACGCACGCACTTCATATGCACTACGTACGCTTGCGTAGGTGGCCGCAAACCTTACTTCCTACCTATTTGTCAAATCGCAGTTCAGATCTTCGAGAGACGCTGGAAGAAGCGGACAGCATTCTCCACCTGATCTGCTAAATTCAAAACATAAGACAACATCGCACCTGCCAGCGAATGTATAAACGTCTCAGAATCAATAGAATGAGTGAACAATAGACCCATGAACAGACTAAAAAGGGGTTGCCAACAATGGATCCGGATTCCAGATTCCGTCCCTGCAAGAACGCTACATCCCTCCAATAATGTTGCATAGCAAATCCCGCAATAAACGCGGGCGAGCATGTTCAAGGGACTAAGAAAGGCTCGCCGCCCAAGATGCCCCAGTGCCCCACTCGCCTCCCGAGTTCTGACCTCGACTGCTTTAGCTCCAGCGGTAGCTTCGTAACATTTTAGTGGCTATGGCTTGGCCCCTTGGGCCCGTTGCAACAGTATAAAGCTTCCGGGGGAACTCAAGTTCAGAGGAGACTTAGGGTGTAAACATGCTGATTGCCCAGTAAAGTTGGGTCCATCAAATCTGTGTCTGACTAACGAGATCTTCTTCCGAAAATCACGCACTGTGGTCTCCTAATCACATACATAAAAAGGTTTAATTTAGTACCTAATCGAGGTCTGAGATCATTCTAGAAGAAAGCCTATTTAGAAGGAAGTCTATTTTAAGGAGGACGAAGTAAGGTCAAAGCTTCAATGTTTTTTTTAAAGAAAACACCGTTCTTTTTTTTTCGAGAAATACAAAAAGAATATACGAATACAAAGCCTAAAGCACCATCGAGGGGATGAGTCCGGACTCCCGAGGGAGCCCATGAGATAATGGTAGACATGAGTCGAATTGATACGTCTTTTTTAATTGAGAGTACAATGAATTGGAAATACACACTCACACACCCAACCTCGTAAGGTAGACGCACTCATCATGAGAATCTCATGGACAGGTCCAGCAAGACTTGAACTCAGGACTTCCGCCCACAGCTTCAAGGCATCAGCCACTAAACTACACACGCTCATACTATTTTTTTTTAGCATAAAACAAAAAGTATAAAATTGATGCAGAAAGAAACAAATACACGGACTCAGATTAATTGATATTTCTTATACAACACAATATTAAAATTTTCTGGTTCCATAGGTTGGGTTGAAGCAAAGACATCATTTCAATACAGAGTGAAGAATCCCCTAATGTTCAACACTCAAAATACATCAGCCTACTATTAGCTACAAGGGTGGCTAATCCTTCATGGAAGCTTAATACAAGTTAATAAATCATTACAAGGAGCCATAAGACATCTAAAAGCCGAATATAGGGAGATGGCCTTCAACCTCCAGGTGGAATGCTTAGTATCTCTCAAAATTTCACAGATGCTTACACCAGGGGCAAGGCATCTATCATGGGGGGCAGCCATTGAGAACCAATCTGGTGAATTCTAGACACATATGGAAGACATTTTTATTGTTGAAGACTTCGTAATTTTTGGTGCACCAAATGGTCCATAAATTATGGGCCCTCAGCGGTTCCAGAGAACTAAATCAAGTCTATTACATTCACCCAATAGCACCTCTTTCAATCCAATTTTTTTTTTGTATTGAAAACAGAAATTACTAATAGGGAACCAAATTCTCTGAGCAATAGGGCAATTCCAAAACAAGTGGGCTAAATCCTCCAAATCGTCACAGAAAGCACATTTTCCCTCACTGAATTTAAAAATTTGGCCTTGTTGCCAGTCCACAGACCATTGTGGATGATGAGCCATAGAAGAAAGGAGTGCTTGATTGTAACAGGGAAGGACCAAAGGCAAAGAAATCTATATCTCCACTAGTGAGGACTCCAAAAAACTTTTCATCTATCATTAAGTTTGTGGAAAATATGAGCCACATATCCTCAGCAATCTTTTACAAGCTAATCTCTTTACTAGAGTGATAGTTCTCCATGCGGGTGGCTAGATGACCTATGTGCCTCATAATGATCTATTTACAAGCAAGCGCAAAGGTGTTAGAGAGTCAATTAAAAAATCAGACCCATACTCACCATTCACATGTGATTGGGAACATGTCTTGACACCAATTTTAAAGAATTTATGCTCTTTAATGCCCAAGTACTCGTTTTCCCATAAAGAGGGCCACCATGTCTAGATCAACTCCTGCAAAAAGAAAGACTTATTAGTTATAAAACCACTCTACTTTGGTGTATGCCAACTTAACTTGCATCCATGCCTCCCACGTTCTACTACTAATGCCACTAGCTGCAATGGAAAAACTTTGAGGGGAAATCATAAGGTCCCAAATAGAATGATTATTCCAATTCTTAAACTCTTTTAAATGAAATAGTTGAATTTTTATTTTAATCGGATAGGTCCAAAACGCAAAAGAGTGAGTAGCTCTGAGAATCCATTTAGAAGACATGTTCAACGCCATTTTGGAAGGACATATGATACCCAAACCCCCTTCTTTTTTAGGAAGACAACATATTTGCCAAGCCACTTTGGGGATTTTATTTTTATGAAAGTTTCCTCCCCAAACAAATCTTCTGCAAAGCGGTATAACTAAGTTGAGCTTCTTCTCGCTACCCTTCTAGAAAGAGATAAAGTAGGTAAGGCTAGGTAAGATGAAATGGTTTAAAACAAAAACCCTACGGCTTAGAGAGTTTTGCATACAACTCTTTCAAAAAAAATGGATAAGTGTTTTTCTTTTAGCAAACGAGAAAAAAAAAATATATTGATAAAGTGTATATATCAATAGAACATGATGGCCCTATAAAGATAACCATCATAAATCTATGAGAAGAATATAACATCAAGAGAGTGTCCCTTGAACAGGATCGAAAATTGACATCCCATCACAATGCTATGGATTTGAAGTTTCGAACATTGAAGGAATGGCCAACAAGTTGGTGGTAAAGTGAATGATCAAAGCATGGATGAACGACAATGCCTCCTAGGCCAGACTTATTTTTAGAAACAAAAGTGTGCTCGTGCTTACCAGTTTTTTGCATTGGAAAGGTTTGTATTTAGTCACCATTATTTTGTCTCTTTTTTTAATGACCTCCAGAGGATCAGAGGTGATGTGCTCCTTGTGAAAAGGATGGAAGAAGATGAAAATGTACTACAAGATCAACAATCATTAGAAGTACGATACTAGACTAAACAAGGTTTATGAAATATATAGTACAAGAATATACAACTAAAACGAGAAGTCCCATAACCCGAGATTGATAAGTATGAATAACTAGACTAATTAGGGTAAAACAGATTCCACAATCAAGGATATCAAAATTACAAGAACTCCCTTGATGGAGATGAACTAGATACAAGATACAGCTAGATAGGACCTCATACTACAAGATACAAGATGCCAAGACCAGATTTCAAAAAACGAGACTAGACTGGAGTAGAATAAAGAGCTAGACAACAAAAACAGGAATTGGAACTTGGAAAGTACTTAAAATGAGATCATTACTCCTTAAGCTCCCACGAATGAGGATCTATGCAACCAAGCCCTCCTCAAATAGGTCTTCAAGGGTAGTGCTATTAATCTGGATAAGATGATGATATCATTGATGATATTATCAAGCCAAAAAATGTTATTTGGATGTTGAAACAAGGCAAGTAGATAGTAATTCCTAGGGTTTGTGATGGTGATATTAGAACTACCAAATTCTTCACCAATCATGAGATATGCTAACTCATATGAAATCTGGGATGTAAGATGATTTCTTTTGTGTCCATGACATCAGCTTGTTGGAAATCAATGTACATATGGTCCATTTCCGGCAAATCCACATTTAGGACTTAGCATTTTTTTGTACAGTTTGGGTAAAACTTTTTTAGGCTAGATAGATAGAGCTTGGTGAGAGTTATCTAGTCATATGCTTCATTTCTTCATCAGAGGTCAGATTTGGGAGAAAAGTAAGACCCTAGTTCTACCCAAAATGGAGGACAAACAATTTTGAAGGGTCCAAACTCAAAAGCAGCTAGATTATTAAGTCAAGGTGGCAAAAGCTTGTTAACTTCAACAATCAAATTAAAGCTAGAGCAAAAAATAGCGATCCGTTTATTCTTTAAGCCAAAAAACAAAAATTTCAATAGAGTTTTATTAAAATAGCGATAGCTATTTTTTTTGCCAATGAAGAAGTTTTTTGCTAAATCTTGCACAACAGCTTTATTTTGGGAGTAAAAACTATATAAGGAGGTCATGGGCATACTCTTGGACAATCTTGGAGCTAGAGTTGATGCTTACTTGTGTCAATTTTGGAGTTTTGAAGCTTTGGAGGTGAAGGAAGGTGAAGGAGAGACTACTCTCTTGGAGCACGGAGTCTTCTACAAGGTGGTGGCAGCTATCTTTTGTAAGTTAACCTTATTTTTTGTTTTTAGGGTTTTTGAACCCTAATTTTAGAATTAGGGTTTTGTGATTTTCATATTTTTTGCACTTTCTTGAGAGGTTAGGTTCACTTCGTTGCTCATTCGCTTCACGCACACTTAAATTATAACAACATAATCTGAATTCTTTACATCATCATCTTCTTGGCTATTCTTCCATCTAGTGAGTGTACAATTATATGGTTGAGTAGTACTCCCATGTTGTAATTCGGCTATCTATATTTAGTAAGTAAGCATTTTGCTTACGTTAGTTACTCTTGTCTCAAGATCTCTTTCTATCTCTATCTTATCATCTTGTATAATTAAGTGTGTATGCTCAAAGGTTTTTAGTATTGGAAGATCTTGGGGCCCCAAATTCCAACACTTGGTATCAGAGCATAATTGACATACACACTTGGTTAAGATGAGTGACTATAGAATTGAGATTGAAGACAAGTTGGATGGATCTTCTAATTATCCTATGTGGAGTTTCATGATGATGAATTTGTTAGTGACAAAGGATTTATGGAGTATCATCAATGGATCCTTAACAAGACCAAGACTAGAAGGCGAAGAAGAGGATACAACAACTTCAAGAGGTACTGGTGTTGCAATCATAGAACCAACTGAAGAAGAGGTAACCACTTCTACATCCAGAGTCACAAGTAGATCCTAACCCAGAGTTCCTCCTCTTGAAGAACAAGCAAGATGGGATTCTAGAGATGCGTTAGCACTTTCATTCATATCAATGAGTGTCAGAAAGCATATTCTACCACAAATCAGATCTTGTAGAAGTTCTAGGCAAGCTTGGTTGAAGCTTGAGAATCTTTCTCAAAGCAAAAATCCTGCTAGGAAAGCTCAGTTGAGGAGACAACTAGCAAATACAAGGATGAAGGTTGGTGAGTTGATTCAAACCCACATTACAAAGCTTGTTAACTTGAGAGATCAACTTCTAAATGTAGGAGTTGAGATATCTGATGAAGAAATGGTAAATACGTTGATTAATTCACTTCCTATCTCATATCAGTCTTTTATAACCACTCTTACGCTTACAACAAGAGATAGAGAGGTTACATTTGAAGAGTTAGAGTTCTTGTTACTTCAAGATGAAGATCAGTAAAGGAAAGTAAGTCCCTTTCACCTTCTACTTCAGATTCTATTTCTACTACATCTAAAGAGAAGTCTTCTAAGAAGAAGGAAGAATTATGTCACTATTGCAAGAAACCTGGACATTTCATAGTAGTTTGTCAAAAAAGGATTGCAACAGAAAAGAAAAAGGCATCAGGTAATGTTGCAAAAGATGATAAAAAAGGGAAGTCTCAAGGTGATTCTTATGCCTATATCACCATTGAGGAAGTAGCTTTTGATCAAGCAGCTTTACAATTTCTTTCAACAGATCCTTGGATATTTCATTCAGGTGCTACAAATCATATGACAGGTTGCAAAGATTTGTTTCCTTCTCTTTTCGATTCTTCAGGTAGAAGAGTTACTATTGCATATGGCAATGATTTGGATGTTGTCGGAATAGGTACAGTAACCCTAAAGTCAAGAGAAGGTGGTAATTATCATATTTCAGATGTTCTATATGTATCTAATATCAAGAAGAATTTGCTATCTATATCTTCATTTTTAGGTGATGGATACAAAGTTGTATTTGAGAGAGATCTTTGTAAGACCTTGTCACACAAAGAAGAGAAGTGTATTTTGCAAGGTGATCATAAAGGAGGGATTTTTATTTGGTCAAAAATCAGTCAAGCATGTGCTGTCAAATCTTCGTCACCGGTGGAAGATATGAAGTTATGGCATGAAAGATTTGGACATATCAGATTTGGAGCTCTCAAGAGTATCAAAGACAGAGGTATGGTTGAGAGTTTACCCTCATTCGATCTATCAGATGATTCAGATATATGTGAAGGTTGTCTTGAAGGTAAAATGCATAAACTACCTTTGAAGAAACATGGTAATATTATAGCTACCAAGAAATTGTAGATTATACATTCAAATGTGAATGGACCTATGAGACCAGACTCTATTTAGGGTTTTAGGTATTTTTTTCTATTTGTTGATGATTTTACGAGATATTCATGGATCTATGGTCTTAAGTTTAAGTCAAAAGTCTTTTCTATGTTCAAGAAATTTGTAGCTATGGTTGAAAATCAAAATCAAGTAACTATCTAGATTCTTAGAAGTGATAGAGCTGGAGAATACTTGTCAAATGATTTCCAGACATTTTATGAAGAAAAAGGTATTACTTGACACCTTACTAGTGCTTACACTCCTTAGCAGAATGGTGTTGCAGAAAGGAAGAATAGAGTACTTGTTGAGATGATGTGAAGCATGATGGCATCCAGGAGGCTTTCACCAAAATTCTGGTTTGATGCAATACATACAACTAATCACATTTTGAACAGGTCTTCTACAAAATCTTCAAAGGTAATCACACATTATGAAGCATATTATGGTAGAAAACCTAATGTAAATTATTTCAGAGTATTCGGATCACTTTCTTATGTACATGTTGAGAAAAAGGATCGTGGAAAACTAGATGTAAAGGCAAGGAAAGTTGTTTTCATTAGATATCCTGTTGAGAGTAAAGGATACAGGTTTTATGTTCTAGAGACAGGTGAAGTTATTCTTTCACATAATGCATACATTGCTGAAAATAAGGTATATGATAAAGAAACAGAAATTCCAGAGTTCATTAGTGAAAATGACTATGGATTTTTTAGAAGAAATTTGGATGTACATGTTCAACCATATCAGGAGGGAGTTAAAATTCCTAGGATTGAAGAAAGAGTTGAAGAAAGAGGAATTTCACAACCTTCTGTAGAGTCAGTTCCACATGAGACTTTAGTTCCAGAGATGGAAGAAAGTACTAGAGTTCCACAAAGTCCTAGTACCTCAGAAGGACAAGTTCTAGAAGCTGTGGAAGCTGAAGGGTCAGAAAGACCACTATTTAAGGATACACCTGCTTGGTTATATCAGACTTGGAAAGATAGTGGTATAAAGACTTTTACAGGAAGAACAAGGAGTCAGACTAGACAACAACAACAAAAAGATCATGTAAGTTTTGCTGAAGACTTTTAGATTCATGATATTTTAGCTCTTACGATAGTTGAAGATGAACCTACATGTGTTAAAGATGCACTTAACATCCTTATTTAGAGAAAAGCTATGCAACTTGACATAAAGACTGCTTTTCTAAATGGTGATTTACATGAAGATGTATATATTCAGTAGCCAAAAGGTTTTGAAGAAACAAGTAAAGAACATTTGGTATGTAAGCTTATAAAAGCTTTGTATGGATTAAAACAAGCACCTAGAGCATGGTATGAAAAGATACACACATATCTTTTATCCATTGGTTTCCAAAACTCAGGTGCAACTCCAACTCTTTATGTCAAAGTTGAAATAGGTATGATGATTATAGCAATCATTTATGTGGATGATATTATAGTCACAGGTCCCAGAGATGAAGATTTGCAAATGTTCAAAGAACAATTGAAGAAAACATTTGATGTGAATGATTTAGGAATCTTGCATTTTTATCTTGGGATTCAGTTTTTGTTTAAGGATGAGTGTATCTTTATGGCACAATAGAAGTGTATTGAGAAACTATTAGAAAGGTTGCAGATGACTGATTCTAAACCTATGCAAACACCTATGGATCAGAACTCCTTTACAAATAGTAGTGAAGTAATTCGATGGCGTGCACCACACTGGACTCTCCTTCTCGAGAGCTCCACGACGATATGCTCAAAGTAGAAAACCGAGCTCCTGTCGCCACACACAGTACTCCGCACAGATGTTGTAGAATACGCAGAAAACGCAGTACACAGGGAGCACGAAGACAGACTTCTTAGGTCTTACAAATGCGGTCGAACTTACAGTCTGTGACTGACCAGACCACTATATGTTTTATTAAAGAACATATACAAAGAAGTGTCCGGTGGCCATTTGGCCTTTCACATGGACACTAACGGTAACAATCTCCCACTAAAGGCCAATATGGCCAGAGTAACTATGGGAGAAAAAAGAAAGAATGATAAAGAATACCTGAGTGTAAGTATACAAACTATACCTCCCACCTGATGGGCATGTTACACAGTATACAAGTGACTGCGTAAGATCAAGAATCAAGTAACCCCCATCAAGTGACAACAGTGTCGAAAGCTATCCTGTGGTAGAGCTTTAGTCAAAGCATCTGCAGCATTATCTCGAGTGTGAACCTTCTCAAGAATAATGCTCTCAGTGGCTAAGCAATCTCTAATGAAGTGATACCTCACCTCAATGTGCTTGGTCTTTGCATGATAGACCGGAATCTTAGCCAAAGCAATGGCACTCTGACTATCACTGAGCAAGTGAGGTACATGCTGAGGCAAACCCATATCACAAGCAAGACGAGAAAGCCACAATGCTTCCTTACATGCCTCACTTGCTGCAACATACTCTGCTTCTGTGGTGGAAACAGCTGTACATTCTTGAAGACGAGATCTCCAAGAGATAGCACCTCCAGCAAAATGAAAAATGTACCCTGATGTAGACTTACGATTGTCTACACAACCAGCATAGTCAGAATCTGTGTAACCAATAATGGATGCTTTCCCTCTACCTAAGCATAGACACTTGTCCTTAGTGCCACTTAGATATCTCAAAATCATTTTGACCGCTTCCCAATGTTTCTTGCCAGGATTAGACATATATCTGCTCACAACTCCCACTGCAAATGCAATGTCTGGTCTCGTAGCTACCATAGCATACATGAGACTACCAACAGCAGACTGATAGGGAATTTTGGTCATGAATTCCTTTTCCTCATCTGATTTGGGGCAGTCATCCTTGCTCAATTTCACATATGTGGGTAAAGGTGTACTCAATGCCTTTCCACCCTGCATATTGAATCGATGAAGTACTTTGGATATGTACTCACTTTGAGACAAGTATATGCATCTTTTACTCCTATCACGAGTAATGCGCATGCCAAGAATATGTTTGGCATCCCCCAAATCCTTCATATCAAATGTCTGACTCAACTTCTTTTTGAGAATTGACAAATCATAAGAGGACTTCCCAGCAATCAACATATCATCGACGTAAAGTATCAAGCATATCAAGCTGCCATCAGAACATCTCTTTGTGTAGAGACAATGATCCTCATTGCTCCGAGAATAGCCTTGGGACTTCATAAAAGCATCAAACTTTTGGTACCATTGTCTAGGAGACTGTTTAAGTCCATACAAGCTCTTCTTGAGCTTACAAACTAGACTTTCCTTGCCAGGAACTACATAACCCTCTGGTTGTTCCATATAGATCTCATCTGTAAGATCTCCATGCAAGAAAGCTGTTTTCACATCCATTTGGACTAGCTCTAAGTCCTCCATTGCAACGAATCCAAGCAACATGCGCAAAGTAGTCATCTTGACCACTGGGGAGAAGATTTCCTCAAAATCAACACCATGTTGTTGCTTAAAACCCTTTGCAACAAGTCGTGCTTTATATTTTGGAGAAGCACTATCTGATGTGAATTTCAGCTTATATACCCATTTACATGGTAAAGCTTTCCTTCCCTTTGGCAAAGGTACTAAGTCCCAAGTACCATTCTTGTGAATAGAATCCAACTCACTCTTCATGGCACGCTCCCACTTGACATGATCCTCTGTCCGCATAGCCTCTTTGTAGCAAGAGGGCTCACCGGCATCTGTTAGCATAACAAAATCTAAACCTGGAACATATCTATCAGGTGGATATGAGACACGTGCAGAACGTCTCAATGGTTGCTGAACAGGAACATGTGCAGACTGATCTGAATGGACATTCTCTTGAACATCCCTATGTGCAGCATTTTTATGCATGCTAACCGGAGGACTAGTATCCTCAAACACCACTCTTCTCACTTCAACCTCCTTAATCGGCTGTTTATGCATCTTAGACTCATTAAAAATGACATCACTACTTCTGATCACTGACCGTGTTTCAGGATCCCATAAGCGATATCCAAATTGTCCTTCTCGACCATATCCAAGAAAAATGCATTTCTTTGACTTATGGTCCAACTTCTGTCTAAGATTCTTGGGTATATGAACATATGCTTCACACCCAAAAACTCGAAGATGATCATAATATGGTGGTTTCCCTGTCCATAACTCTTGTGCCACTTTCAGACCTTTGGCAGTACTAGGTGAAAGGTTAATCACATGAACTGCAGTCAATACTGCTTCTGCCCAAAAACCTTGTGAGAGGTTTGCATGATGCAACATAGAGACTACTCTATCTTGAATAGTTCTATTCATCCTCTCAGCTACACCATTCTGTACTGGGGTATAAGGAGCTGTAAACTCTCTACGAATCCCTCTACACTGACAGAAAAGGCTGAATTCATGTGAGGTATACTCACCCCCATTATCTGAACGTAAAGCCTTAAGCTTAGTTCCTTTTTCAGTCTCAACTGAAGCAAGCCATTTTCTGAAAGTAGGGAATACATCATCCTTCGATTTGATAGGATATACCCAGACTTTTCTAGTAGCATCATCTATGAAAGTAACAAAGTAAAGAGAACCACCTAAGGACCTAGTGGGCATAGGACCACACACATCTGTATGAACAAGATCTAAAGGCTGAATTGAAGAGTCAATGTGCGTTTTATGCACATTTCTGGTTTGCTTTCCATATTGACAATGCTCACAAAATGAAAAATCAGAGAAAGATAACACAGGTAAGTAGCCAGAACGAGAAAGATTTTCCATTCCACTACGAGATATATGGCCCAAACGACCATGCCAAATACAAGCCATAGGCTGTTCAGTAACAGCTAACAAGTGTTCTTTCTGTGATACAAATAAAGGGTAAAGTGAGCCAACTTTCCTTCCTTTTGCAATAACCATATTGCCCTTTGATATACGAAAGGACTGAGCATAGAAGACCACCTTGTAACCAAGGTCATCAAGTTGACCAACTGACATCAAACTGCGTGATAACTGAGGTACATGGCGTACATTATGCATAGTAAATTTTGAACCGTCAATGAACTGCACAACCACATCTCCAATCCCCACAACATCACACTGGTAAGAGTCACCAAGTCTCACGGTACCAAGAGACTTTGCTGCATAATTAGAGAACCAGTCTCTATGTGGTGTCACATGGAAAGAAGCACCAGAATCTAGCAGCCAGGTGTGGGAAAGAGAATCAGCCATAAGTGCCTCAGATGGCACAGTACTATCAAGTGTCAACACATCAGCATCATCAGAAATAGCATTAATTTCTTCAATCTTCACAGTCGAAGTAGATGGTGCAGGTAACTGTTTAACATGCCCATCAACATTCTGTCCTTTACCTTTAGCATTCTTTAATGCATAACAGTCTTTCTTCATGTGTCCTTTCTTATGACAATAATGGCATTCAATATCCCTCTTCCTTGATTTACTTCTGCTCTTATTCCGTTGACCATTCTTTTCCTTGTTCTTGCTCCTGCCACGTTGTTGATTCTTTCCTTGGTAAGAATCACGAACATTATATGCATCTCCACTCTGAGTGCCAACCATAGATTTTCTACGAATCTCCTCACTCAAGAGTGCTCCACATATGTCATCATAGACGAGTTTACCACCTGGTGCACTATTGCTAATAGCTGTGCAAAATGTATCCCATGATGATGGCAGGGTGCATAACAGCAATACTGCTTTCATTTCATTGTCCATATCCATTTTCTGAGCCTGTAACTGGGAGAATATGGCATCAAACTCATTTAGATGAGCAGCAACACTATCTGTGTCCTTCATACGAAGGTCGTATAATTTTCTCATCAGATATACTTTATTTGATGCCGTCTCTTTTTCATATGTATTGCATAACTTCTTCCAAAGCTCCTCTGCACTTTCACAGTCTAATACTGTAAAGTAAACATTATCTGCTAGGTGCAAGCGAATGGTAGACCTGGCCATTTCATCTAACTCATCCCAATCATCTTCATCCATGTCAGCAGGCTTCTTTGAAATCCCATTTACTGGCTTCCATTGCCTTCTTTGAATCAGCACATCTTTAATCTGATTCTTCCATAGAGCAAAGTTTGTGCCATCAAATTTTCGGATCTCAAAATGGTCTTTGCCCTGCAAGTTATAGCTCCTCCTCGGAACGCTAGCACTAGACCCTGATCCACCGGATGTGCCTGAGACCTCTGATGCCATGATCGTAGAGAACTGAATAGAATGATAATGGAGCTAGAAGAGTCCAAACACCAACAAATAAGTGTATCAAGGAGTAAATCGACCACTATATAGTTGACTAAACCAGAAATCTGGAAAAATTTTGCCAGAGTATCCTCTGCAAAATTAGCATATGACCAGTGTCAAAGTATCATAAAACTGCAAGTACTAACATGTCTACCTGCATAGTGAATCACTGACTCCACTGCATATAATCAGTTACCCAATAGAAGCCAACTAGGCTTATCGAGCACCTATGAACAACTATCATACATCTCCTATGGCGAGGCTGGGTAAGTCTTCCACCTGCATCACCGAAGAGACCCCGACATCTGGGTGTCTCCCAGTTAAGAAAACCTCACCACGACCCTCTTTATCAAACGTAAAAGGCTTTATGCAAAGAACGTAACCGCTATATCAATGCCCACATGGACGTACATAAGCGGTATCCACAGAAGCATACATGGTGTGTATGTGCTCAATATATGCAGTAAAATGACACTGAAAGGCTGAATACACAGCCCAAAAGACTGGCCAATAACACCTGCAAGTGTCTGTCAACTCTGATGTTTTAGGCTTTAAAAACCTGCATAAATTTGCAGCGACTGCTCCCACCAAAACTGAAAACCCCTCGAGAAACCTGTAGTTTTACGAGTGTGGCTGAAAATACAGCCCCAAAGGTTGATATTTATTGTCTGAGAAGTACAAGGAACACTCTTCTTGATGTTCTTGGACCTGTGTGAAGAGAACTACGTGCGAAAGTACTCCAAAATGGCTCCAAAAACACCCCAAAATTGCTTCAGAAATAGGCTTTAAAAGCAAAAATGAAGCTTTTGAGGGACCAAAACTTGTTCAAGGTAATGCCAACCTTAGTCTTTCCCCTTCTTCAAACACCACAAGAGTGTAGCTTAGTGGCAAGAGATTGCCGCAGTTAAGCGAGCTCTGGGGGGAACAGTACTGGGATGGGTGACCTCCCGGGAAGTACCGGGAACCTCTATATTCCTTCGCGCGCAGCCAACGGCGCCAACGGTGACTTCGGTGACTCGGATGACAAGGTATGCCTTGGTCGCCGCCTTAGTCGAAAGCCTTGGAGAAAACCTGGGGGGGGGGGGGGTTCGCTTCGCTCGCACAAAAGGTACAAAGCTTTTTGCCTCGAACTGCTCTGATACCAGTGACGTAATTCGATGGCGTGCACCACACTGGACTCTCCTTCTCGAGAGCTCCACGACGATATGCTCAAAGTAGAAAACCGAGCTCCTGTCGCCACACACAGTACTCCGCACAGATGTTGTAGAATACGCAGAAAACGCAGTACACAGGGAGCACGAAGATAGACTTCTTAGGTCTTACAAATGCGGTTGAACTTACAGTCTGTGACTGACCAGGCCACTATATGTTTTATTAAAGAACATATACAAAGAAGTGTCCGGTGGCCATTTGGCCTTTCACATGGACACTAACGGTAACAAGTAGCAGATGAAGAGTCATTTGATGTTACTTTATATTGTCAAGCAGTTGGGTGCTTGATATATCTTTGTAATACACATCCAGATATACAGTTTGCAGTTTCTCAAGTATCAAGGTTCATGCAGAATCCGACAATGTTACATTGGAAACTAGTAAAGTGGATCTTTAGATATTTGAAGGTAACTTCAAATTATGCTATGGTATTTTTGAAATCTACACATTTGTTACTAAAAGGATTTTCAGATTCTCATTGGGCAGGTGATAGATGTCATGGACACAAAGGAAACCATCTAAAACCTTAGATTTCATGTTACTTCCCATATCTCATGACTGGTTCAGAATTAGGAGAAACCAATGCTTCCATTGCGTCTGAAACGTGCCAAAACGCTAAGATTGACCGCTTATTTGCTAAATTCTGACATTCTGAGCTCCTGATTGATCTGTTGACATCATTGATGACATCATCACCTCGCAACCGCCCTTGGGAACCGCCCTTGGAAACCTATATAAGGAGGGGTTGGCCACATTCATTCTTAGTCTTGCCAATACTAGTTGTGGAAGGAGTCGTGACCACCAAGTAAGTACTCTCCAAGTTCCAGTTCCAATTCTTGTCTTGTTTCTTGTTCTAGTTCTATCTAGTCTAGTTCTTCGACATCCTCTCTTGTTCTAATGTAATCTCATAGTACGAGATCTTGTCAAGTTCTTTCTTGTATTTAGTACAGCTCCCAGAAGGGAGTTCTTGTAATCCACACATACTTACGATCCCCGGTTGTGGGATCTCCTGTGTCATCTCTAGTCTAGTTTTTCATACCTATTGGTCCCGGGTTGTGGGATGTCTTGTATCAACTACATCTTCTTGTATTATTTTCCCTACATGGATGTTGTTGTAATCATAAGTGTATTTTTGAAATCTTGTCTAGTGTAGTCAGAGCAATCTAGTGCTCCCCTGACATTTTGGCAAGAATACCTTCATCAAGACCAAGAACCATGGAGATTATTCGAGAAGAATTTTTTTCTGCACTTAAAGTAATTCAACAACAAGTCGAAGAGAACGAGAGAACCAACAAAGGATTCAACAACAGAGTATTCAAGATGTAATCAGAGAACTTCAAAGGCAAATTCAAGAGCTACAGATCATCGTAAGTCAATCTTCTTCAAGTACCCCCATGACAAGTAACATGAAGAAAAGTTTGAAAGTGAGCATGCCTGAGAAGTTTGACGGGACAAGATCAAAGTTTCGAGGATTTGTGCAACAAGTGAAGCTATTCATAGGGATGCAACCAGACAGGTACCCAGATGATGCTTCTCAAGTAGGACTCATAGGAACTCTATTATGTGGTCCTGGTCTTTCATGGTTTGCACCTATCCTTGAGAAGGACATGGATATTTTGCATGATTTCAAGGCCTTTATTCAAGAGTTCACATCTTCATTTGGAGATACCAATTGTTCACGTGTTGCAGAAACAAAGCTAAAGAAGCTACATCAAGGAAATAGACCTGTGTCTACCTATGCATCAGAATTCAGACAAATCATTTGTGATCTCACATGGCACAAGGATTATTTTATCAACCAATTTTGATGGGGCTTACGTGACGATGTCAAGGACCTCATGTTAACCATGCCCAAGGTAAATACTTTGAATGAATTCATGAATCAAGCAATTGAGTGTGACAATAGGTTGTTTGAGAGAAAGCAAGAGAAGAGGATTTCTGTCCATGATCGAGAATACAAGTTTACCTTGGTTCCTCAGCAACATATGTTGGAAGAATCTGAACTAGAACCCATGTAGTTGCATAACATCAGGGTAAGATGACTTACACCAAAGGAAAGAAAACATAAAAAAGACAATGGATTATGCTTTTATTGCGGAGATCATGATCATATGGTATTCGAATGTCCTAAGAAGAAGAAGCAAGTTGGAATTAGGACTTCTACAATCACCATCCCACATCAGAATTAGGTTTTCCTGATTTTCAGATTTGTTGCACTTTCTTGAGAGGTTAGGTTCACTTCGTTGCTCATTGACTTCATGCACACTCAGATTATAACAGCATATTTTGAATTATGTACATCATCACCTTCTTGTCTGTTCTTCCATCTAGTGAGTGCACAATTATATGGTTGAGTAGTACTCCCATGTTGTAATTCAGCCATCTATATTTAGTGAGTAAGCATTTTGCTTACGTTAATTAATCTTGTATCAAGATCTCTTTCTATTTCTCTCTTATCATCTTGTGTAGTTAAGTGTATATGCTCAAAGGTTTTTAGTATTGGAAGATCATGGGGCCCCAAATTCCAACACAACTCCTCCTCAATTGACAAGTTCCATGAGGAGTGGCCATGTTCTCTAGCTTGGACTTCTTGGATTCTTCTCGTGAAATTGATAAATCTTATTTATTCTCTCTAAAGATTTTCTATAAGTTCCCGAGTATGATAATTGATGCCATTCCAATGAAAAACACATTATAATAGTCTTAGAGAGATTTTGGAATCTGAAGTGCTCAACTTCAAATTCTTCATGAATCTTGATAGTTGGTGAAAGGCTGATTCTCTTCCCCCTCAATGGTGAAATGTGATGTGGTTCCAACATGGATACATGGAAAATTGGATGTATTCTCATGGTATTTGGTAACTAGAGTGTTGAGAGAATCTTCTAAGATGATAGCTTCCACCAAGTGAGAACAAATCCATGTATCCACCCATCCAACTCGACCTATTTGCAATTGGATTAGTGGAGTACACAGTTGGACTCTACAATGGTCATATTTAAATCCTTTTAATCGCTGACAGTTAGTTTATTTGCCTTTTAACTCCACAACATGACTTTTGGGAAAGCATGAAGTGGGAAGATAATTTTAATAAACAACGTAGTAGTTTAAGGTGCTGACAGAGTCTTTTTACATTGAATGAATTATTCATATTTACTAAACCTATCAACTATTGTCCAAATCATGTCATTATGAGATGAATTCATAGGAATACTAGTGATAAAATCCATTGAAATTTGTTTGCATGGTTCAATGGGAATAGGAAGTGGCATTAACAATCCAAATGCTTTGCCATGATGATGTTTAATATGCTAACACACAATGCATTGGGAAACATAATGTGCAATATTATATTTTCCCATATGCGGCAAAAGAATGTGCAATATGGTTTTCCATACGCTCAAAGATGGGATGCCTTGTATAGGCTCTTGGCCTCCTCATGGGCTAGCATGAGCTCAATCCCCAACTTTTGCACGCATGGAGGCATGCTTTTTCAGGTTCTATGTTCTGATACCACTGTTACAGGATATTATGGACATGCATACATAGAGAGTACAAAATCTAAAAAGTTGAGTAGAATCACCCTATCAAGCTCTACTAAACATGTAGCAGACTTCGAGCGTAGTTACAAACCAAAACATGTATATATCTTTGGCACAAAAGGATGAAATTGCCTACATAGGCACTACAATAGTGCATTTGGAGGCTGAAATGAGCTTAGATCAAAATTTTGATGCCACATAGCAAAGCTTCTTTGGACTCTTAATCACCCTAAGTATGTTCACCAATTTTTATGTGATTTTGAGACGGTGACCCCAGGAATGTTGATGATGCTCTAGGTGAAGTGATGACCTGCTTTGCTACTAATTGTTTTGATTTTGAGGTCTGCACAAGCACACCAACAACACAAGGAAGAAGAAGAACCTTGGTGCACAACACAACATAAAATGAATTACCAAGTGAATGTATAAAGATAAGTAACATGTTAGGGTTATAGGCGTATATACAAGTTGGGGGAAAAACCTCCAAATATTGTGCATTGTCTCATCTACTACATATCTCTGTTTAGGGAGTTCATCTTCAAAGCCTAGTGGTTGTGCCATATACACCCCTCTGATATCCAAACATTCAAAAAAGCATTCTTGACATCTAATTGATATAAATTCCGATTCTTGGATACAACAAGACTTACCAATACTCTGATCGTTGGCATCTTTGCAATAGGAGAAAATGTTTCTTCATAATCTACTCCATGTGTTTGGGCAAATCCTTTTCCCACTAATCTTGCCTTGTACCTATTTATAGAACCATTAGGATTCTTTTTAATTTTATATATCCATCTTGAACCAATTACCTTCATATCCGGTTTCTTGGGATCTAGGTCCCAAGTGTGATTCTCCAGCAATGCTTCCACTTCTTCTTGCATAGCATCTATCCATTCTTTCTTCTTCTTGGCCTCTTTAAATGAAGTAGGCTCCTTTGCCATTGAATCTTTAGTGATGTACACATAGTGCTGTGTGACTAAGGATGTATCATATCCATACCTTATGGGCTTCTTACTTTCTCTTTGTGACCTTCTTAAAGCTTGATTGGAAGACTCAGGTAGATCCTCTAATTGCTTGTGTTTGAACTTGCCTCTTGACTTCCAAGCTTTGAAATCAACATGCTCCTCATCTTCTGAGTTGATGTCCTCTGCTTGGTGTTGGTCTTCTTGAGTTAGGGTTGGAAACTCATTTTCCAAGTCATATGGTAGTTTAACCTTCTTGCAATCATCTTCAAAATACATCCCTACTAACTATGAATGCCTTGATAGTGGGATTATAAAGTCTATAACCCTTTCATTTTGATCATACCCAATGAGGATGCACTTCTCTGCCTTAGGGTCAAGTTTCCTGTGATTTGTGATGGGATGTGTGCATAGGCAATGCACCCAAATATCTTGCAATGATCCAATGAGGGTCTCCTGCCATTCCAAGCTTCATATGGTGTCATGCCATCCAATGACTTGGATGGAAGCCTGTTAACAAATAAGTAGCTGTAGAAATAGCCTCTGCCCATAAATAATTAGGTAATTTTTTCTCATTTAACATAGACCTAGCTGCCTCAACAATTAACTTGTTACTTCTCTCTGGCACTCCATTCGTTTTAGGAGTATACCTAGTTGTTACTTTCCCTTTTATGCCTTTGTCCTAGAGGAATAAATCAAACTCATGTGAAAAGTACTCAGCACCTCCATCAGAGCTGATTCTCTTCAAGCTTCTCCCTGTTTGGTTTAACACTAATGCCAAGTATTTCTTAAAACATGTAAACACCTCATCCTTATGCTTCATAAAATAGAGAATTGACTACCTATTGTAATCATCAATAAAAGAAACATAATACCTTGATCTTGAGATGGATGGATCTTTGCTAGGATCCCACACATCAGTCTGTACAAGCTCCAAATAATCTTCATGGATGTGCCCTTTCCTATTAAATGGTTGCCTATGAGCTTTGCCAAATTGGCAAGCTCTACATTTGTAGATCATATGCTGCTTGGTCACATTAGGAATCCCGAGCACACTTTGATCCCTGCAAATTTGCTTCAAAGTTCTCTCTCGAATGTTCCCTTTCCTCTTGTGCCATATTTCCAACTCAGGTACGGTTCGGTTTCTATAACTGAATAGTGCTATGTTCCTTGTGTCTTCAATTTGGAAAGTAAACAATCTACATGTCTTCTCACCTTTGGCTATTGTTTTGAATCCTTGTTGGGGGTCTTCCACATATGCTCCATGCTTTGTGAACCTGACTTGTAGACCTTTCTCTACTATCTGCCCAACACTAATTTAATTTTCGGTTATGGTCGGCACATACATAACTTTGCTCAAAAGCTTCATACTACCATCTGATGTCTTAACATTTCCAATTTGCTTGATTGAATGCTTGGTGTCATCACCTGTTTTCACCTCATGCTTTCTCTTTGGTTCTTCTAGGTCAGATAAGAGTGCTACATTCCTGCCACATGATTTGAACAACCTGAGTCAATGTAAAAAAGGTGCTCATCATCTTTACCTTGCTTGGATGTCATTTTCATAATGAGCAGAGAATCCTCTTGATGTTCAGTGTAGTTATTAAAGTCCCTTCTTCCTCTAAAGCCTCCTTGATTGTTGTTGTTGTAGCTTTGATTGTAGTTATGATTGTAGTTGCCTCCACCATTGTTGTACGTGCCTCAGCTTGTTTTACCATAGCCTCCTCTCTGGAGTGAAGTATTTTGATGGTGATGCACCACAGTCCACTCTCCTTCTTGTGATCTCCATGACGATATCCTCGAGAAAGAAAACTGAGCTCCTAAGGCTGGACACGGTACTCCGCACAAAGACTGCAGAATATGCAGAAAAACACAGTAAACAAGTGTTGAGCCCATAAAAGTCATATTGGTCAAAGTCAACCACAATCAAAGTCAACCATAGTCAAAGTGAGAAGGGGCCAAAGTCAAAGTAGTCAAAGTCAACAAGGTCAAGGTCAAAGTCAACATGGGCAAAGTCAAAGTGTGCAAAGTTCAGGTGTCAAAGTGCACAGGTAGTGCACAAGTAATTGTTCACAAAGGTTGTATTTTGTAGAAAGTGGATTACAAGTTGTAGAGTGTCTTTCTGTAATTTCTCTAAGGTTCAAAATTGTTTTTAAAGTGAACTCTCTCTTAGGTGCACAAGTGAAGAATTAAAAGGCAAAATGTGAAGGTATGTGAAGCGGCAGTGTATGCAGAAGTGAGAGTATGGCCCCCCAATTAAAATTTTTATTTTACTCTAAAGTCACTACAGGACAAAACAGGGATTCATTGGTTGCCCACTTTTGGGAGATAATCTTGGGACATCAAAGTGAGCACCAAGATACTCTAGCAATTAGGAGCGTACGTGAATCGACATTGAAATCAAGGCAAAGACTATTCTTGGAGGACCAATCAAGGTGAGCATAGTCTAAGCTAAGCAAGAGAGAGAGGTGCAAGAGACACATACTGTGCGATGAAGAGAGAGAAGTGCAAGAGACACATAGTATCCGATGCAGAGAGTGAAGTGCAAGGTGTGCATGAAGAGTGACTAAGGAAGTGTGTAGAGAAGTGCTAAGCTAGTCACCCCAAGGATCCCAAGGTCCCATTGAAGCTGTGTGCGTGTCGACAGAAGGTGTCCATCCCTCCCCCTTATTGGAAGCTTGGTGCAAGGTGTGCACAAGTGTAGGCTTGGAGAAGGTGGAGGTCTGGTGCAGAGAATGCCGGCAGCAATAAGACCTTGGGTATTTGGTATTTTGAGCCTTTGAGCACTCTGTGGGATTTTGCACAGAAGCATTGGGTTGTATTGTGCATCACCATTGTATTTGTCTTCTTACAATCAATCGACAGAGGCTTCTAGTGTGTATCTTTCTTCTTGTCTTTCCCTTTTCTCCTACAAACACTCAAATCCCTTCTTGTCAAAGAATCCTCCCCAATAAAATTTGGCATGCACGATGGGACTCCAAGGAGATTTGAGCATAGGAGAAGAAAAGTGCAAAGTGTAGAAGAGTTCAAGTGCCGATAGTGCTACTTCATTGGGTTAAGAGGTAAATATTCTTATAAATTATCTCATACTAAGAGGATTATGAACAACTCATGACCGCAACCCGGTCCCAAATATTGAGGGTCACCTGCAAGAAAACAACAAGGAAGGCTGTTAGAAGATCCTCCAATCCATTATCGTCAACCTCATCAGTAAAGAGCATGGCAGGTAAGGTAGATTTGGAAACCCTACCATCAAGATTAAATATAAAATTTCCTTCTTTCAAAGGCTTAGCTCAAGAAGATCCGGACGAGCATATTAGGAGGTTTTTAGCACTATGAAAAACAAGAGGCTTGATGGGAAGAGAGGGTGCCTTTTTGATACTCTTCCTTGCCACATTAGAAGGGTTAGCATATAAATGGTTCAGCCAGTTTGCTAAGAACCATTTCACCACTTGGGACTTAATGAAAGATGCATTCAAAACTCAATTCGAGCATGGAAATACTACAAATATCATCATGGAGGAATTAGAAAACTTGAGACTGGGTCCAAGTGAAAAGTTTCTAGAGTTTGTAACTAGGGCCAAGGCACTAATGGCTAAGTATCCAGATCCTCCACATGATTTCTTTACTAAGAAATGGTTAGCTAAGCCACTTCTAGTGACCACACAATGTAAAATCAAGGAATTAGTTTTGCCAACAACCTCCATAGAGGATTTTATCAATACAACTACACAACTAAAGCAAATAAGGCAACATATGGAGCAATTTCTTCTCAACTACCCTATTCTACAGAACTGGAGGATCTAGTAATCTAGCTAAGGAAAGAGCTAGAGGGCTTAAAGAGGAATAAGCCCCATAAAGAGGAAGAGAATGCTATTACTCAATTGAAGAGGGATATTGAGGCTTTGAAGCTACAAAAGGAAGAGGAAGCCCAAGCAAAAGAACTGGCTCAACTTTGACAGGAGTTGCAGGAACTCAAAGGGGGTGGCATCAAGAGTGGACTATGATGTACCATGTGTAGCAAGCAAGGTCATATAGTAAGTGAATGTCCTCTGTTAAGTGTAACTTGCCAATTATGCACGAAAGCTGGTCATGAGGCCCAGGAATGTCAATCAAGAGGAATGCTTGCAACAACATATTGGACACAAGGAGGATCCCTACCACTAGCTAATGTGATGGCGGCTGCACCTAATCAAGGTAACAATTACAACCCTAGACAGAGGAATAACTTTGGAAATGGGCCTAGGAGGCCAATTACTTGTTTCAAATGAATGTGGGCACTATCAAAGTAGGTGCACTCTACCAGAGAATGGCCCTCCTTGCAGGAACTACCCAGAGGCTAGAGACCACTATACTAATTGTTGTCCTAAGAACCAAGCATCTTCATTTGGGCCCCACATTCAAATGATTTCTGTGTAAAGAAGAAATAATAGGTCAAGTCAGCCTGCCATCTCCATCTACCAGGGTGATGCATTTAGAAGAAATTGAATCGTTTACAGTGCAGACAAGAAGCAAAGCGAAGGCTCAAGTAGATATAGGTCAAGAATCAAGAATTAATTGATTGAACAAAGACAAAGAGACATCTGAAGACAAAGCCACCACATGTGTAGATACATGGCAAAAAGAAAACATCATAGGTACCAATGAGGCCATTGGACATGCATTTAGAAGGACTCATGAAGAGGTTGATAAGCCCATTGGATCCCATGCTCTTAAGTAATCAGAAGCTTCATGCCTACTCAAGTCCATGAAAAAGGAGGTTAGTATTTTTTATTTAATAAAGATGGATGGGAAATTCAAGTCAGAACTCTTGTAGATAATTGATGAGGCTTCCACAACAACTTTAGTGGCAAAGCCTATTGTTATGCATAAAGAGAAAATTGCAGGGGAAGCACCCCTCATAGATTACAAGAGCCCTCGGCTAACAGTCTCTATCAAAGGTCATGAGTTTCAAGGAGTTATTGTGGACGGTGGTTCTGGCATTAACTTGATGCCTAAACATACCATGAAAAAGATTGAACTACATCCTTCAAGACATGCCAACTTCACTGTAACACTGGCAGACCAAAGTAGAGTCAGACCTATGGGAGTAGTCCCTAACATTCAGATGGAAGTACAAGGTAACACTTTTGTCTTGGACTTTGTAGTATAAGACTACCAAATGTGTAGGGAGGGTTTCCTCTATTCATTGGAAGACCTTGGCTAAGGGATGTTAGTGTAATACATGATTGGGGAAAACATACCATGTGGGTCCAATAGGAAGGTGGTGAATTAAGACAATTATTGTTGAAAGAAGGTCTCGATCAACAAGGATATACTAGCATGATGCAATCAGTTGGTATACACATAGATATGGACTATATAGACAATCAAGAAGGTAAGGAAGTGGATCTATATGATGAAGACAATATGCTCGCATGGTTAGAGGCAAGGAATTCTTTTCCTTACTTTGGAATTTTTCCATCTAACTCAGATAGAGAAGAGTACTTAGAAAAAGGGGAAAAAATTCAAGTAGCTAGGCTGGGAGAGCCAGCAAAAGACCACAGAAGGGGAAAGAAGCCTCCTTTATACAACCATATAGAGGAAGCTATTTATGTGGATTGCAACCAAAAGGAAAGTTCAGAGTTAAAAAGTAAGAATAAGAATATAGAAGAGGATTCATTACCACTTCATGAGATCCCTCTAGGATGGATTCAAGAGGAAGAAGTGCAACTAGACATCCAAGATGTTCCTACTTATGATACCGAGGCTATGTGGGACAATGTAACTAAGGATGCTACTCAGGAAGGACTTATAGATAGCATTGTAAACAAACATCCAGTGAAGGAGGTTTATTTGGGCAAGGAGGATCAACCGCGTCCCATTTTACTAGCCACGTGGATAGGGAATCATCCGGAGGTGCTCTTAAAGGTAATATCTTTCATGAAGTCATTTGTAGACATCTTTGCTTGGCACTATAAGGATTTAGAAGGAGTACCACCTAGTTATGGAGAGCACAAAATCCCTGTCATTGAAGGAGCAAAACCAGTGAGAGGTAAGAGTTATAGGTTGAATCCTAAATATGCCGATGCTGTTTATTTGGAAATTCAGAAAATGGAAGATGCAAAAATTATCATCCCTATATAGCATTCAAAATGGCTATCTCCTATGGTAATTGTTCCAGAGAAAAACACTAACAAAATCAGAATTTGTGTGGACTTTAGAGCATTGAACAAGGTCACGATCCCATATGGATTTCCAATCCCATTTGTTGAATAGGTCATAGAAGAAGTATCTGGGCATACACTTTACAACTTCATGGATGGATTCAATGGATATAATCAAATATCCATCCACCCTGAGGATCGAGAGAAGACTGCATTCATTACATCTTGGGGAACTTATGTATATTTAAAGATGCCATTTGGATTGAGAAATGCCCCAGCTATGTTCAATCAAACAGTTAATCTCATTTTTGGACCATTGCTGCTAGAATCTCTCAGAATTTTCATGGATGATTTTTCATCCTTTTCAGGTACTCTTCCAGAGACTCCATAATTTGGATTGTTTAGAAAAGCATCTGATTCAATTACAACAAGTTTTTAAGAGGTACAGAGAAACAAAGTTGAAATTGAACCCAAATAAATGCCATTTTTTGGTGACTAAAGGTACCCTCTTGGGACATGTGGTATCCTCCAAAGGTATGGCATCTGACCCAGACAAAATTATAGCTATATTAAAGTTACCTAGACCTAAATCTCCAAAAGAGATTCAAAGTTTTATAGGACATACAGGGTACCAACGGAGGTTTACTAAGATGTATGCAAAAATAGCCCAGCCATTGGCTAGGCTTAAAGGCAAGGAAGTACCTTTTAAATGGGAGGAAGAGGAGGAGAAAGCATATAAAAAATTAAGGTCAAGGTTAGTAGCTGCTCCCATTTTGATCACTCTTGAGTGGTCAAAAATTTTTCATATACATGTAGATGCTAGTGCATATGCGGTGGGGGCAGTTTTGACATAACACAGTAAAGAATACAAAATGGACAGACCAATTCAATATGCGAATCGAATTTTGACCAAGGCTGAAAGGAATTATAGCACCAGAGAAAGGGAGGCCTTAGCCATGGTTTTTGCTGTCTAAAAGTTTCGAAATTACTTACTAGGAGTGAAATTTGTTATCAGAACTGATCATTAACCACTTAAATACTTACTAAACAAACCACAAGGTACTGGTAGGATATGGAGGTGGTTACTACTGTTCCAGGAATTTGATTTTTATGTAGTCCATAGACCAGGTAAAGAAAATGTTATGGCAGAACACTTATCTAGGATCAACATGCTGGATCTAGCAATTGGAGTAAATGATGATTTTCTAGATGCTAATCTGTTTGCGGTACAAGCTCAAGGTTGGTATGAGGACATCAAAAATTTTATTAAAACCGGATTGTATCCGAAGAAGGCAAGTGTTGTGCAAAGAAAGAGACTGCTGTTGACCTAAGTACCAACTTAGGGACTTGTGGAGAAAAAGACTATACCTCAATCCCCCTCAAGTGCATATAGTGGGGATTCACGCTTTAATTATCAATCCGATGAGTATACAAACCTAGCCGAGTGTATGAGGACATGCAATCAAGTGATGATCAATGCAAATGAACTACTTAAAGAGTGCAAACAAGGCAAAGACTAATCCAAACAAGCTTCAACTGTCAGTCATGGTGTCACGATATTTGGTGCAGCAGCCGTCAGTAAATTGGACTTTTCTCTCAGCTCCAAACTCCAAATATAGCAAATAGCATATGCGTTTCGAAGCTCTCGAGAAGACGCATCCAATGGTAGTGGTTTCACTCAATTCTGACACTCCTACTTCAAGTTATGAGCAAAATACTGAGTCGCGGGAAAACCTTCCTACACTTCAGCACTTTCTACACTTCGCACACACCTTAACAACAGCAAACAAACACTTTCATGGATAGACAACACTTCCTAACACTCTTTCCAAGCAATACACATGCATACAAGCTCACAAAGAAGAAGATACATAGTGAAGAAGACACAAATTCGAATTTCTGTGCTCTCTATTCTCACAATGGCAAAAAGTCTTTACAAAGAGTCACAAATTGACTTATATATTTGTGCCCTAAAAATGGTCCTTTCACACAATAGACCGGCACTTTATTCACTAAAAGACTAATTTCCTATTATTTTACATGGGTAAGTTTCTAATCTTCTGAGGGGATGCATCTAGAGGACTCCTCTAGTGCCTTTACAACGGAAAATATATACAAGAATGGTTATGATACAAAAATATGATGTCCAAATCGGAAAAATTTTGGGGCCCGTCTTTTTCTCTGCCTTGTGCTCTCTTTAGCTCTGCAACACTCTCCCCCTCTTTGTCTCTGTCGTCCCTTGACAGGCTTTACTTCTTGTTTTACATCCTCTGGGCCTGATACATTTGTCTTGCTTGATAATTCAGGTTGCCACGCACGCCACCAATGGAAGGTGTGAGGATGAGGTGCTACAGTCTTCGATCTGGACCTGCCAAAGATCAAGAGGTTGTAACACCCTTTTGGGCTGCGTCCTTTCCTTGGTGTGTGCGCCCCTGCGGGGCTCTATGCAGAGATATATCTTCAGATATTCCTTTTTAGTGAAGCTTCTTTCGTTCTCTTCGTCTTTTCTTTCTTTTACTTGATTCTCCTTCAACACTGCCCCCCTCCTGGACTCTGTCATCCCCGACAGGCTTTGACGAGCGACGGGCATATGTTCTATAGATTTTCTACTCTGTTTCATTAAGCAAATTGGCTTCACGTATCATTAATTGTTTCCATTGTTCTGCCTTTACACCGTCATTGGGTGGCTGTCTGTGATCTGCGAAGAAGCTAAGTTCGTATGCCACTAATCTGGCATTCAAATTAGAGGACATCTTCAAAAATATTTCTGAATCAATTTCAAAAAATCATGTGTCAACCATTTGTATCTTCATACGCGTTGGTCTTAAAGCTAGTTTTCCCCATTTCTCCCAGATTTCTCTAGTAGCAATGCCTACACCAGCTCCTGAATCTAAGATGGCTTTGGTTGTATAACCCTGGAAAGTAATTGGAAGGCAAGTGTTTCCTTCATCTCCCTCACTAAAATCTCCTACCTTATCCACTGGGATCTTTACTGTGTTTACTTCATCAGATATCTCTTTTTCTTCCGTCTTGATCTCCCATTGACTGATTAATTTCTCCTTCAAATGTGGTTTAACCTTCAACAATTCTTCCAATGTTAGGGTACAAGGGATTTTTACCTTTCTAAGGTGTATGATATCCCATGTTTGAACTGATGGGTTCGGCTCTTTTTTCCTTATTGAGGGGATGCAATACAATTCTGAATTATGTTCGTACTCTCCTGTGTAATTTGGCAAAGCCTTTACTCCGTCATCTCCTTTGTCACTTGGATCCATTGGTAAAATTTCTTCTGGATTTAATTCAGGTATTGAACCCTCTATTTCCTCTTCCGCTTCTAGTTCTTCAAAGGGTGGTTCAATTCCTTCCACTTTCTTCCATCTGTCTTCTTGGACTCTAGCCCACAAATCTTTAGGCCATTCCTCTTCTACTTCGGGAACAATGGATCCTTCCCTTTTATCCTCACAATAATTGCCATTCTGTGTCTTACTTACTTCGGGTTTTTCATGGTCATGAATGATGACGCACTCTTGGAATTATCTTTCGGAAATTCGGGTATTGGGTAATGGCAACGCAGGTTTCTCTAAGGTCTGTTGAGCAACTTCTATTAATTTTTTGCAGATCTCCAACCTTTCTTTCTCTAGGTCACCTCTAGCATATTCTCTTTCATGTTGTTCTATGGTAGGTCCTGCTCTTATTCGTGCCTTGTATGCCTGAATCCACATGGCTAATTCTTCAGGCATGGGATCTGCTAAAATCGATCCTATCTCATCCTTTTTATGCTTTTCATTTTTGTTTTCTTCTTCAATTTTCTGTTCCTCCTTTGGATTTTGTCCGTTCTTCTCATTTTCCTTCTTCTACAGTAACTTCTTTTCTTTTATCCTATCTCTACGGTTCTTCAGGTTTTTCAGGTTTTTCTGGGGTCTCTCTAGCTTTGGCTCTTGTTATCGCCTTCAATGGTATAGTGTATTCCTTATCACTTCCTGATGACTCGATTACTTCTATTTCGTTGATTTGCACGTTGGATGTAACCTTGTTGGGGTTCTTGGGGCAATCTCTGAAAAGGTGTTCCTTACCACAATCACTATAGTAGCCTTCCCAGACTCGTTGTGGTGGTGGAGGGTTTGGCAATGTGCATTCTCTGATATAGTGATCACCTCCACATCTGTAGCATGGTCCTCTGGGTACAGGCGGTCTGTTCATGGGTCGGGGTGGTATGGTTGCTCTAGGGGCTGTGTACATTAATGACACATAGTCTTGCTCATATCCGTATGAACTATCTGGTACTTCCATGCCATAGGCATATGGTTCGTACAGTTGTCCATATTCTATCATAGAGCTTTCATAATTGGGATATGCTCCTTGACTATGGTCGTAAGATGAGTCATATGGTTCATTACTAGCCAATGGTGTGGCTGGGACTATTGCTCTCTCTAGGTTTTCTTCAGGTTGAGCTATCTTGACTGGGACAACGTTCTCAGGGTGGGGCGGTTGTTGTCCTAGCACTGGTTGTGGTTGGGTGTATCCTTGATACGCATATGGTCATGGCACTGATGCCTGCTACTGATAAGTAGGGTATCTCCATGCTTCACCTCCCTGCTCTCTCTTCGGGTATCCATAAGGTCTCATATATGGCTGTGCTGGTCTTGATTGCCTATTGTAAGGGCAATTTTCCGTACTGTGATTTGTATATTTTTGTTCTATACTGCAATATTGTAGAGGTCCTGGGACGGTGGGTCTATTATAAGCATAAGCAGGTGGTGGGACTACTCCCCTAGTGCACAAGTGAGAAGGATGATCACCTCCGCACTGCATACATCTTCTGAGCATGGCCACTCTTAGAGGGTTACTGGGGTAGTTCCTCTGTCCTTGAACGTTGAGTTTCTTTGCTACCAATTCGGCTATTTCCTCTACATTGTTTTTAGGGTTTGATGTGTTGCTGGCCGAATCTTCACTTTTCGAGCTACCTTGAGGTATTTTCAAATATTCTGCTAGGTTGTCTTCTAGGTCTATACATTCCTTCATGCATTCTTGCAAGGTTTGAACTCTCTTTACATATACCAAAGATCTCAAGGATCCGTTCAACAATCCTTCCAAAAATAATGACACCATTTTATTTTGGGTAGGTCTCTCTTCTACTGGGCATCTGTCCACATACTGCTTGAATCTTCTTGCTGCCAATCTTACTGATTCTGTAGGGGCTTGCTTAAAGCTATGGATCAATGATGAAGAGTTGTTTTTAATTCCCGACTTAGTGAATTCCTCAATCATTTCTTGATAGACTTGTTCCATGTTTTGAAAATTATTAGGGTCCAATGGCTGAAACCATGCTAACGCAGTGTCTGACAATGTAAGACCAAAGGACTCATATTGGATCAAGAAATCTTCTACTTGTTCGGCTCTTATTACTTGTTTGAATTCAGCTATATGATTGTGTAAATGAAACTTTGTATGAGTAAAATAGATAGTAGGATGAACATGTCATGCTTTGAATCATGAAAAATGATGCACTACACAGCGAGAACCAGTTCATGCAAGATCAATGTTCTGATAGAGTGTGATAGAGGTATGAGAGTAGGAAGTAATGAACATGTATAGATTGAATCATGTACAAATGCAAGAGCATTGGCAATAATTGATTTCTCAATGAGTGCATGCAGGATCTTCATCTTCATGTTTTATAGCTTTTGATTGGAGCCAATTATTTTGAATTTGAATTCAAATCTCCACCTAAAAAGTCATCCTAAAGTATAGGATTGATTCTCCATTGACTTCAGCTACCAAGTGGATACGAATTAGATGCTTCCTAACTCCTCGTGGGTCTCGATCACTTTTAGTAAGAGTAATTGCAATCAATAGTTACAAGAGGTAGTACATATGGGCTTTGTCAATTGATGTGCTAATACATCAAGCTAATGTATATACATCAAGTATGTAGGCTTGGGATCAATTGCACCAACAATACCTACAGTGACTATGCCTTTTATTGATAATACTTTGATAAAAGATTGTGAGGAAAGAGTAAAAGTAGAAACTTTACATGTTTATGGATGTAGGAAATCTTTCAGAGACCATATCTATTATTGTGAAATGATTTTTGAGAGATCTAAAGAGCTAGGTACGATGTTTTCTCTAGGGAAATCGTTATTTTCTATCAATGAAGTTCTCATTGTAGGACATCTCTGTGGACATTATGGCCGAAAGCCATAGCTACAAAATGTTGAGGCTATTAGCAAACATTTTGAGGTGTGTCATAATGTCAGTGAAGTGAGAAGATTTCTAGTAGCCTATGTCTTCTATGTTATCTAGATCCCTCACTCCAATCATAATGCGAACCCTTTATATGATCTATTGAGAAAAAAAAGTTTATATAGACAAAGAAACATTCGAAAGCTATGCAAAAATTGGATTAACTATAATCAAAGCTCCAATGCTAAAACATATAGACCATTTAGGACAAAAGCGGATACTTTTGACTATTGATACCTCTCCTATTGGTATAGGCTAGGTCATAGGACAAAATGATGATGAGAGATAGAGATACATAGTTTGCTTTGGTGTGAAAATTCTACATGACACTCAAAGAAGTAGCTCAAAGAAGTGAAAATTCTACATGACACTCAAAGAAGTAGCTAAAAATTCTATGGAGACTTGTGAAAGCTTTAAAATGTGATAAAGAGTATTTCATAGGAGCAAATATAGTTGTTGAGATTGATTTTGGTCCATTGATAGAAATGATTGCAAACTACCCTCGTCCGGATAGTGCAACACTCGAGTGGATTTCTGGTGTGAACTTAACTAGACAAGCTTTTGTGCATTCAGTTGGAAAGCTAAAAAATATTATTGATATGATCTCACATATGAAATTTGAAGATAAGTTAGATGATGACGCAATGAATACGATGAAATATGTTTTGCAAGTATTTTCTTATGAGAAAATTTGAGAGAATGTGTATGAATGTGAATGGAAGGAAATAAGAAGCTATTTGAGTACACTAAGACCTTCCTTAGGCTGTTGCATAAATAATTTTAGGTTAATCAGGAAAACTTATTACAAACATCTTTCTAAAGAATGGATTCATTTTGTGACACATCAAAGAAAAGGTAAAAAATCCACAATGAGGTCTAGGCAAGAAAAGTATTCAAAGCAAAGTTATGACAGAAATGCATGAGATCTTATGGGCAAGTTATAAAGGGTCTGTTGTGATGTAAGAGAAGATTAGGGAAGCCTAATGGTGGCCAAATGTATATGTGAATGTTCAAGACTTTGTGGGAACTTGTGCCACTTTTCAAGTTCATTACTCAGTTAGGCATCGAGACCCATTACATCCAACTTACACTCCTATTCATTACAAATGGTTAGTTGACCTTGTAACCATGGCCAAAGGCCTTCATAGGGTGAGCTGGCAAGAGACAACTTGACTAATCATGTGGAAGGTCAAGCCCTCTATTCTAAAACTACTTATAGTGTATGCAAATTCCTTCTTGAGGAAGTGATTTCAAGCTTTGTTTATGTGGAAAACGTAGTTGCAGATTGGGATGAATCGAATGCTAGGGAGGCAAAATAATTCTTTGATCAACATGGAATTTGATTCTCTTTGACTACTGCCTATAACCCAGAATCCAATAGTAATATTGAAAGAGTTCATCCTTTTAGTGTGAACATGATTCCAAAGGCCTGTAATGGAGACGTAAAGTAGTGGGCTAAAAATATCTTCCATTTGCATTATGGGAAGATAGGATGATGTACAATAGGTCTACAAGATTTATGTCTATGAAGTGATGTACTATCAAAAATCAATTTTGCAAACTCAGATATTGGTGATGCTCCTATGGAATGATGAGAGAGGAACTCTTAGCTCTAAGAGTAAAACAACTTAAACAAGGCAAATAAAATTTAAGTGAAGTGGTGCAAAAAAGTAAAGGAGTCATGATTAAATAACAAAACATATTTTGACAAAACACATCAACTAAGGCTGCATCTGATAGAAATTAATGATTGGGTATTGGTTCAAGATAGTACTTTTGATACTCAATATGAAGCAAGAAGAAAATTAAAAAAAAGATGGTTTGGGCCATATGTGGTTGTGTCCATGTTTGATAATGAAACATATGAGGTTTGAGAGTTTGATGGAACTCCTTTAAGATCTTTCATTGCATGAAAGCATATTAAGGTGTTTACGAGAAGAAATGGAGATGAATTTGAAGTTGATTGGGAATCGCGATGAAGAGGATATAGAAATTTAAAGATCACATGAATGTGTTTTACTTTATTCTGTTTACTTTTTGTTATTATTTTGTTCTTGTTTTAATACATATCATTTGTTGCATTGCATAAACGTTCTAGCATGTCAAAGAGGATCTTACATTATGATAAGGTATGATTATGACCACTAGTAGGAATGTATACACTAGTGAGAATAGGTTGAGATGCCTTATAATTGTCATTGGGGCCTAGATAGGTCAGTCGGACTTGAACCTCTTAGTAAAAGAAATGCTTTATTTTATATAGATAGATTATGTAGAGGGTGTGATACACTTAGATAGTGAAGTCCACATTCCTACTAGTGCATGGCTCTACTTCCTCAACTCTGATTAGGGTATAGGCCTTTTCTCTTAAACAAAAAAATTATAAAGGTTCTTCTGTTTAGCAAGAAATTTTATGCTTTCTTCCACAAAAAAATAAGTAAAGAATAAATAAAGATGCAATACAATAATGGTTGCCACAAACTGAATACAACAATGAATAAAAGAAAAGAAAAAGAACAAAAATAGTATTCATGAATTACATGTGGTCTCGAAACCACTTCTAAGCATTTATATGCGGGCTACACAATAGGGAGTTATTTGTATTTCTTGATAGGTTTCTAAGAAGAACGAATATTGATAACTGACTTTGAAACGTGTTGATTTCTATAAGAGTGATATGTTAGACAAAACATTTTTTTTTATCATAGCTTACGTACTTTAAAATTTTCTGCATAAAAAATTCATATCCAATTTATCAAGAAACATTCATAAAAAGATAAATCCAAGTTCAAAAAGAATTTGATGCATCGAAAATGATGTGTAGGTTGAGTGGGATGACTTTCGGGAAGAAATTCCCCTGTAGATGGAAGTCTTTGAAAATTAAAAAATCTTTTGTCTTGACTTTTTTCTCTCTGTTTGACCTGTGAAATGGAATTGTTGATTGTGTGTGATTCTTTTGTAATTACAGGATGGACAAAAAAAGAAAGAAGAATATTGTTGATAAAAAGTGCATGATGTGTCGATGTGTGCTCATATGTAATTGCATGTGTGTGTTGTTTGTTTGTCTATATATGTTTGTGCCTCTTTGTGCTTTGATGTGTTTTTCATTTGTATGAAAAACCCCAAGTGCTCATGTGTGTGTTTTTTGGTTACCATATGTGCGTTATGTCTTCCTAAATGTTCTATAACATAATGACTTTATGTGTTGTGGTTACCCTAAGTATGTTGTTTGTTCATGTGTGTGTGTATGTATGTGGTAAGGGTGTGCATGTCTATTGTTTAATCTATGTGCTATGTGAATTTGATTTTTATATACATTGATGTGTATGAAAATATTTGTGATTATATGAGCATGTAAATATCCTAATGTGTATTTGTTGTGAATGTGTGAGTATATAAGTGTTTATGTATGGGTCTATGCGTTTGTTTTTGTGTTTTTGTGTTTTTGTGTTTTTGTGTATGTGAGCATGAGTGTATGTGTTATGTGTGTATGTTGTTTGACTGTATACATGTTTGTGTTATGTGTGTTTGTTGTTTGACTGTATATATGTGTCTGTCTATTTGTGCTTTCATGTGTTTTCATTTGTGTGGTAAAACCTAAGTGCTCATGTGTATGTTGAGGTTGCCCTACGTGTGTTGTGTTTCCTAAATATATATGTATGTGGGTGCATTAATATATATGTATGTATGTATGTGAATGAATGTGCTTAATGTGTTTTATGTATATGGTAGTATATAGTATACACATAACAAGTTAATATATTCTTACCTTGAACATAAAAAAAGTAAACATAAAAACTATACTAAAATAAAAAAGGTAATATAATATTAAGACTTAAGGAAAACAAAACAAAAAGAGAATAAAACGTAAGTAAACTAACTACGTGAATGCGCGAGAGTAATTGTGTGTGGTATGTGTGTTTTGAGTGTGTTAACTATATGTGGTTAGTGTCCTAAGAGAGTTTATGTGCGAGTGCGTGAGTGTATGCATGTGCATGAATGTGTATGTGAGTAGAGTGTGAGTGGGATGTGTATGTGTGAGCAATGTTGGAAATTTATACATGTGAGTGCCAATGAAACGATTTTCCTAATGTTCTTTTCATAGATATACGCTGCTTGTCCTCCAGAGAGAGAGAGAGAGAGAGAGAGAGAGAGAGAGAGAGAGAGAGAGAGAGAGAGAGAGAGAGAGAGAGAGAGAGAGAGAGATTTCTTTATATAAGCTACAATCAGCATTTTTATTGCAAGGATTTCTTTTGCACTAATGGATTCTAATTTAGATATTCCTTGGTGGAGTGACTGATTTCAATTGAGACCTTGTGTCAATGATTTCAGCTAATACTATTTTCAGTTAGCTTGTTTTATAGTAGAGAGTTACGTCTCATTGTATTGATTGATTGTATTGCTCATGGAAAGTATTCGAAGTAATATATCTTCACCGATAATTTCTCATGTCTCCACACCACCCAATGTTTTGATGCATCGAGTAGATTCCAATGTTTTGATGCATCGAGTAGATAGGAATGCACATGTATTGAAGTCATTTATCTTCACGATTATCCTCCCTCGTCCATCATTGGTTTCATTGAAATGCAAGAGAGGATCTCGTGAATATGCCTAGAAAGCAGCATGCATGCAATGTCATGATAGAATGATGGAAAGAAATGCTCTGCGCAGATATCCATTCACCTCCTTCTTCGAGACAACATCATTACTTATATGGTGCCAAGGTGATGATAGTGTTTGATTTAGAGAGCATTAAGTGGTTCTCTAATCAAACTAACCTTAAAGGTTGTGAGGCCCAGAATTTGAGTGTGAGCTTAGGTATAGGAAGGGAAAGTTTAGTTTGGTGCCTAACTTGCTTAGTTGCATGCCTATGCTCAATGATTGAGTTCTTACTGATATCAATAGTGAGTTACTTGATTCCATCAAAGGGAAATGTAGGCTTGATCTTGCATATACTAAGATTTGGGAAGCCATTGAGAAAGGGGATCTTGTTACACTAGTTTCCAATGAGTATGAAGTACCAATGGGTACTCAAGAAGGATTCAAATTGAACAATAACAATATCCATGCTTGATATCTGTTGTACAAAGGTTAACAATATCCATGCTTGATATCTGTTGTACAAAGGTAAGGTGTGTGTCAATAAAAATTTGAGATGAGACAACATATATTGCATGCGTGTTATGATACACCTAGTGCAGGACACTAAGGAGTTGACAAGACTTATGATCTTGTTAAGTTGTAGTTTTATTGGCCTAGAATTCATAAGGACATGCTAGAGTCTGTGCTTAAATGCACAAAATGCGAGATCAATAAAGCAGAGAGATTGAGGATAGGAGGTCTACTTTGCTGGTTTGATATTCCTAATGTGAAGTGGGAGAGTATCACCATGGATTTTATAGTAGGATTACCTAAGACATAGATAGGGCACTATTCAATCTGGTTAATTGTAGATAGATTGACCAAAATGGCTATGTTTATTCCAACACATACTACAATGCAAACACATGAGTTGGCTAGGTTATTTTTTGAGAACCTATATAGGTTATATATTCTTCTAGTAGACATTGTCTCAGATCAGAATAGGAAATTCACTAGCCACTTTTGGAGTGTAGTCTTCATGAGATTGGATACTAAACTTAGCATTAGCATAGCCGAGCATCCATAAATGGATGGGAAAATAGAGAGCATTAACCAAACCCTAGAAGATATTATTTCATTATATGTAAATGAAAGGAAAAATAACTAGGAAGGTTATTTACCTATAGTACAATTTGCATATAATAGTGTTAGAACTCTTCCAACACAAGAGTGAGCATAGTCTAAGTGAAGCAAGAGAGAGAAGTGCAAGAGACACACAGTGTGCGACGCAGAGAAGATAAGTGCAAGGTGTGCATGAAGAGTGACCAAAGAAGTGTGCAGAGAAGTGCTAAGCTAATCCTCCAAGGATCCCAAGGTCTCATTGAAGTGTGTGCGTGTCGACAGAAGGTATCCATCCCTTCGCCTTAGTGGAAGCTGGCGCTGTTGCTGGGGAGCCTTGCTCGAGGACGAGCGTTGTGATGGTAAGATCGTAGATTTACGACGTTGGAAGGTAAAAAATAGTTAATTTTTGTTATTTTTCTCATTTTTCTTCTCCATCTTCATGATCATCATCTTCTTCCATCCTCATATTCGCAAAAAGTTTTCATTTTTGATCATATATGCACTATTTTCACTTCATTTCTCATTCGTGGGTGTGCAAAAGGGAGAGAGAGAGAGAGGCAAAGTATTGGTGTGTGCAAGTTTCTATGATTTTTTTGACGTCTGTGCAACACACAAGCCTCGGCACTGAAGTTCGAAGTTCCTACCAAAAATCTCAAAAAATCGTGATTCTGAGGTGAAAATCGAGATTCTATGAAAAATTCAATTTCTTTGAAAATTGCGATTTTCTTAGTTCCAGAGTTTGCCGCCTAAAAGCTTTCTACAAAGAGAACACAATTTTGAGGTCATTCTTAGAATCGCAATTCTCAAGTTGCACTCAAAATTGCGATTCTCAAGGTTTTCAAAAACACGATTCTCTGGTCATTCTCAGAATCGTGATTTTTTGGTGATTCTTAAAAACACAATCCAGAGGCAAAATTATGATTTTCAGGTCAAAAACGTGATTTTGACAAAACACGATTTTCAATCAAACTCACGATTTTTAGGATACTTCAATATGCTTAGCTCTAGCATGCTAGAGAGCACTCGATGCTAGACGAATGCTACTCATATTGTCATAAGAGATTGGATATGTGTCAACATGAAAAATCTGATCAATAAATAGCTTTTTAGTCCACATAAGATCACATGTAACTAGATCCAAAGCTCTATACTCAACCTTGGTAGCAGACAATGCCATTATGGGTTTCTTCTTTGAAATCCATGAGGTGATCTTGCTACCTAGCATGACTAGGTAACAACTTGTACTCCTATCTTCCTTTGAACTCGCCCAATCAGCATCACAGTAAGATTTGACTTGCATATCATCATCAAATGAGTAGAACAATCCTTCCTTTATAATAGCTTTGAGATATCTTAACATTTGCCTTGTAGCTTGCATGTGTGTGGTCTTTTGACTATGCATAAATTGTGATAACACTTAAAATCCATATGGTAGGTAAAGAAGTTATTGTGGCATAACTAAAAGAGCCTACATGAAATTAATACAAAGCTACATCCTCTATTGTGCCTCCATCAATAGAGCTTAGTTCTACATTAACTTCCATGGGATTCGAAATAGGCTTGCAATGTAGCATCGCAAACCTCTCAAGTAGTTCCTTTGTATGTGCATAATACAACTCTATCAATTTCGATTTTCATTTGTTTATTCATCATGCTCCATAGATTGACGAATATCTCCCCCTCCATGGTGAGTTCATGCTTGAATTAGCTTCATTGATGGAACTCCTTGGGTTGCTTCACTCTAAGTCAATTTTTCCTTCATCATCTCCATGCTTTTCTGCTTCATATTCTTGAATATAATTATATTTCTTATACCAAGGGATTAGCTCATCAAAGGCTTCATCCCTTTATATCCTCAATTCCTTTGGTTTTGGGTTCAAGCACTTATAACCTTTATGATCATTTCAATTTCTTAGAAACACACACTTTTTCACCTTTCGTTGTAGCTTGTGCCTCGATTTGCTTGGCACATGAACATAACAAGAACATCCAAATATTTTCAAGTGGGAAAGATCAAGTTTCTTACCATCATAAGATTGATATGGTGTCAAGCCATGAATCCTTGATGTAGATTTACGATAGTATTGTTGATATATTTAGGTAGTGATGTGTGTGAACACTCTAGGACTGCTGGGGCACCTTTTTCCCTCTTTAGGAGGTTTTTTTCCCTCGGCTTGTATATACGCCTATTGCCCTAATGGGCTACTTATCTTTGTACATTCTAGTGGTAATACATTCAGTATTGTGTGTTATGCTCCAAGCTTCTTCTTCTTCCTTGTGCTGTTTGCATGCTTCTGCAGACGTCTAACTCTAACAATTGGTATCAAAGTACGTCTTCGCTTCATATAGGGTGTTGTCTACACCTCTCTAGTTGCAGCCTCAGAATCGCACAAAATTTGGTAAGCATATTCAGGGTGTTTCAGAGATAAAAACCGCTTCGCTCTATGGTGCTGAAATCGCGATCTGAGCTCGTTTCAGCCTCCGAATGCACTATGCCAATGCTTGTGCAGACTATTTTGTGTTTTTGTGTCAATGGTATATACCAATTTTGGTTTGCCAGTATAAGCATCTCGAAGTCTGCTAAAGGTTTAGCAAAATTTGTCTGGGTAGTTCTGTTCAACTTTTTGAGATACAATCAATTTTTTGCATCAAGGTATTTTAGTCATCGGCCATAGCTGAAAGCAGTGATGTATTTCATATGTTGGCTATTGAGGATAAGTTGGATGGTACCAACTACCCATTATGGGCTTATATGATGCGTCATGTATTAGTCATAAAAGGACTATGTTATATTATGCAGGGTGTTGAAAGACGTCCTATTACACCTGCAAATATAGGTACTACAAATACAGGTGCTAGAGCTTATGGAAATGGAGTCGAAGTTGATGATATTTTGCAGATTCTTGTTTGTGCTTCTGTTTGTGTTGCAGCTACTGTAGAGCAAATTCGTTGCGATGGTAGAGATGGTCAAGCACATGCATTGATAGCTTTGCATGTCAAACATGCCATTATTCCTCACATTCACTCTTGCAAAACAGCTAAGGATGCTTGGGATACACTTACCACATTCTACCAGGCTAGAAATGAGGCTCATGATGCTTACTCCAAAAACAATTGGAGAGTGAGCACATGAATGAAGGTAATTCTATGGACAGTTTTCTCACAAAGATGAAGGATTTGAAAGAATAGTTGATTTCTGCTGATGAAGTCATACCAGATATCTCACTTGTGTAAACCGTTCTCAATGGTCTTCCTGGCTCATATTAGAGTTTTGCTTCTACTCTTTGTTTGATGATGAAAGGCAATCCAAATGCCTTGTCATTTGAGGAGTTCATCTCTGTTTTGTTGCAGGAAGATCAGTCTAGGTAGAACAGGTCCATCATGCGTGTTGCAGATCAAGCTTTCTTGGCTAGTCAAAAGGGCAAAGGTAAATGGAGCTCTTCTATTAATAAGAAAAAATCTACAAATGTTGCACATTCAAAGAAGGAAGACAAAGATGAGAAGAAATCAAGAAAGTAGAAATTGTTTTACAAATATTGTAAAGCAAATGATCATGTCATTAAGAGCTGTCCAAAACTGGCTGCTAAAGAGGCAAAGAAGAAAGAGGCCAGAATGGTTGTTGCAGAGGCCTCTACATCGAAAACAGAGTCTGCTAATCTTGTGATGGATGAAGAATGGGTGTTTACTACTGTTTGCAATTTTGACCCATGTTCTCATGAGCAGTGCATGTCTACAATAGACTCAAATGTTTGGTACTTTGATAGTGGGGCAACCAAACATATTACCTCACAGCATAGTTTCTTCTCTTCACTCGAGCCTGCCCCTACAATGAATATTGTTACATGTGCCAACAACTCCTCTTATCCTATTAAGGGAGTTGGTAAGATCATTTTGACTACTACTGATGGTAGTTATTTCACTTTGTCAGATGCCTTGTTTGTGCCAGAGATCAAGAAAAATTTGTTATCAGTTTTTGCATTAGCCAAAATTGCCTTGGTTGTGAAATTTGTTGATGACAGATGTATAGTTCATGATCTATCAAATGGCGATGTCATTATTGCTTCTGTCATTTTTGCAAATGTTCTAGTTTAGCAACCATTGAGATGCTTTGCACGTGTCTCACATCCACCTGAGAGATATATTCCAAGTTTGGATTTTGTTATGCTAATAGATATTGGTGAGCCTTCTTGCTACAAAGAGGCTATGTAGACAGAGGATCATGTCAAGTGGGAGCGTGCTATGATGAGTGAGTTGGATTCAATTCAAAAGAATGGTACTTGGGATTTAGTACCTTTGCCAAAGGGTAGGGAAACATTTCCATGTAAATGGGTATATAAACTGAAATTTACATCACATAGCTTCTCCAAAGTATAAAGCAAGATTTGTTGCAAAGGGTTTTAAGCAACAACATGGTGTTGATTTTTAGGATAACTTCTCTCGAGTGGTCAAGATGACCATGTTGCAAATGTTTCTTGGATTCATTGCAATGGAGGACTTAGAATGGTCCAAATGGATGTGAAAACTGCTTTCTTGCATGGAGATCTTACAGATGAGATCTATATGGAACAACTAGAGGGTTATGTAGTTCTTAGTGAGGAAATTCTAGTTTGTAAGTTGAAGAAGAGCTTATATGGACTTAAACAGTCCCCTAGACAATGGTACCAAAAGTTTGATGCTTTTATGAAGTCCCAAGGCTATTCTTGAAGCAATGAGGATCATTGTATCGATAGAAAGAGATGCTCAGATGAAAGCTTAAAATGCTTGATACTTTATGTCGGGCCTCTCAAGATGCTATGGCAGTGAACATGATGAAAATTCCTAATCTAATGTATTTTTATCAAAAGAAAAAAATTCATCATATGAAAGAAAAAATTATACACATTCCTTGAAACATAGATCAGATAGTATGAACCTCAAACTCACTTAGAAAAATCATTTTAGTTCAAATAAAATCAATTATTTTGACTTTGTAAACCAAAAACAACAATTAGCTCTAAACATGGTTCAAACAAACTTATGGGAATCCACAAAGGTGTACAAATATTCCAACAATCAAACAAGGTATGAAGACAACAACCAAGGTATACACATATAAAATAAACTGCTATGACTCCAGTCACCAAAAACGAAAAACTAAATCCTACATATATGACTCAAAAGAATTTATGGACATCATCCAAGGTGTACACATTCAACTTAACAAGTAGAAAATGCGTGACATAACAAACCAAAGCTTACATATATGAGGCTAAATAATTTATTGAAATCCACCAAAATTTTCACGTCTTTGGGCAGAACCAAGAATCTTTGGTTGTGTGGGCATCAACCAAATTCTACAAATACAATCATGAATAGTTTGTGGACACATAACAAAGCATGTACAGTTATGGAAGAGGTCCAATTTCTTCACATGAAGAAAGAAAATAAGACATCAAACAAGGTGTACACATAAGGGAACTACCAATCTCTAAAAATCAACCAAGTTTTTCAGATTTGTGTTACACCAAACAAAGTAGATATATGTGTGGACACCAATCAATATATCCACATATATTAAGATTTAATTGGAATAATGGCAAATTACAAACATTTAGCTTGATATCCAAGAAAATAAACTAGTTCCTACCAAGAAACAAGAGCCACATACATATAGAATCAAAAGAATATATAGTTCTAACATATAAGTTAGTAAAATTATTTTTTTGATAGTTGTTATATGCATAAACACACAATCCCTTGCACACATCAACACATACTAAAAATAATACTCAAAATCTTTGATATAATCTTTGGTATCATAAAATGATAAGGATCATTTGAAAACATTTCATTATTTCCATCATGGATGCCATCTTCTTTTTGTCAAATGAAATATGTATGCCAATTTTTTTCATCCTTATCACAATCACCATTGCGGATCACATACTATTTGACGAGATTAAGAATGAAACATGGCATGAAAGCATATTTTACAAGGTTTAATACTTAGAATACTATATAAATAATTATTATTTTTTATCATAATTTTTTATTCCACCTTTGGAGCTATGTTCGTTTCATGAACATAGAAATATATGCTTTGCCAATTCAACATGAAAGTCAGCACCAAATGCAATGGCTACTAGTTCAAAGTGGAGGCCTTCAGTTATATATTCAGTTAGTATGAAGGTTATCCATTGATAACTTGCCAATTCACTGCGATCTCACTTACACACAAATTATAGTGAGCCATTCTTTACGGTAAATGGCAGTGATCTAGAGAAGACAGTTTTTGAGTCCATGTTTATGACTTAGGGTAGTGTTCAACCTTCTCCAAAGATCCCTAGACACTTCTGTTACACTGTAAAAGTCCATGAATAGCTTTCCATTTCCTAAAACATATCCAATTTGTTAAAATGTTTGAATTGTGTTATTTTTTTAGTTATGCTAAAAGTTCAGTTTTTAAAAATTCCCATTTTCTTCTTCATTTAATAACCCATGTGAAGTTGTAAAATGTTAAAGATTATATTTTACTATAAAAGTACATGATGTGGGCTATCAAATCCAAGTGAGTATTGCATCAAATCCTCAAGGGTGTCATCAAGAAAAATCAAACAATTTGGTGTAAAAGTAGGACACTTAAGTGTCCCAAGACACTCAAGTGTCCTAGTACAAAACTAGTGTTAATGTCTTTCCAACCTCTATCCAAGCACTTTGAGATGCTCTCCCAATATCAAGATGACATTCCAAACTTTACGTAACTCTAGCACTGCTATACAGTGTATTGGGGCCACTTGATGCCTTGGATATTTGCTACACCCTAAAAAATCACCAAAAAAACATCAAATTTGGCCCAAAAATCCGCTTACTTTTTCTTGCCTAATATTTTTTCTATCACAATAGACTAGATTGTCACGATAGAGGGTGTCTCTCATGATAAATCTCTCTATCGTGATAGACTGATCTATCATGATAGAGGGACTCTATCAACTTTTAGTTTATCTCGACAAAGGGTTTCTATTGCGATAGATAGGCCTATCGTAAATCTTTTCTATCATGATAGAGTGTTCTATTGTAATCAATTGTGTCATGTTGAGATGCTTTTTTGTGATCAAGGTGGTTTGTCATGAGAGAGGTGTTTTTTTGTGATAGATCCGGTCTACCATAGATAGATGGTGTTTGTCACGATAGATGGGCACTCCTTCAAGTTTGTCTATCGCCATAGAGGATCCTTGTTGTAGTAGATGGGGTGTATCATGATAGAGGGTCTTACCTGTGATCTTTGGTCTATCATGATGCATTATTCAATCATGAGAGAAGGCATCTGTCATGACACACATGCATTTTCATAGGGGTAGTCTATCATGATAGACCCGACTTGGCAGGATAGAGTGGTCTGTCATGACAAATGGTGTCTATCATTATAGAACTGATCTATCAGAGAATGACCCGTAGCGATAGAGTGAAAAACTCTGAATTTTTTTTATGCTTTTAGTGCATTGATAAGTGCTAGGGAGGCTTATTATCCTATGGTATCACAACTCTAGGAAGGTAGCATTTTCATTCTATAAAGATAGACTAGATGTGTATAGAGATCTGGTATGCTTATGAGACCTATTGGAGCTAATGATGCTTCCAAATCTGCAAGAAAACAATAAGAATATGTAGAATCACACACACTCTTTGGATCTCTCTCTCTCTCTCTCCCTCTCTCTCTTAGACACACACACACACATACACACGGAAATGAAGAGTGAATGGGGGAAGGTGTGTATATGATCTAGGAGGTACAATTTCAATGAAGAAGGAGATGGAGTAGGAAGGTGAGGGTTCATGAATGGAGGTGACAACAATAGAGATAGAGGTGGAAATGATCATGAAATTGAAAACAAATTACAAAGAAACTACTTACCAATTATTCTAATGCCTTTTCTTTACAATTTTACCATCCCACACTCATCCCTTGAGTAGCATTCTATGGCCCTCATGGAAAGATTCTTGAAAATTTCTAGATTGAAAAGAAACTTTTCCATTTCAAAATTATTGTTTTCTAGGGTTTAATGAGAGAAATTTTCCTTTTGAATATTGCCAAAGTATTTTCAAAATAAGAAGAAATATTTCCTAAACACTTGAGGACTATACCTTAGATGTATCAAGGAACTAGGAAAATAAAAAAGAGCAAAAGTTCCAAAGAGGAGAGCCAAAATTCTTGAGTAATCTTCTATTGCAACATTTAAGGGTTTTTAGCTAGATCAATAAAGGAGAGATTCCTCAAGGCATATATATAAGTTATGCATAGCTATAGGGGGATGTTGTGAAATCCAATTGCTATGATGGGCAATCATCCTTTACAAATTGAGTGAAAATTGCATCCGTGAGGCACACATTACTTGGTAGACATCGAGTATATCATTGAGCTTACTTAGTATATTTGGAAAGTCTCAAGAGATTTTCATGTTCAACACCTAGGCAAGGACAAGCATTTCTTGAATAGTGCTAGTTGGAACCAAAAAATCAAATAGCAAGATGAAGACCAATTGAGTAAAAACAAATAGTGGGAATAAAACTAGAAGTCTTGTACACTAAGAACTATAATCCATTTTTCATCACAAGCACTTGTATATGTGTGTGTGTAGCAAACACTTTTTCAGGTGTATTCTAAATCAAGGAGTTAGTGAAATGATCTTGGATTCATACCACAAACATTTCTTGGAAGAAGAGGTCATCTATCAAGGAAGCATTTAGGTGACATCTCTTACACATATCTAAACCTTCTTTGTGAATACTTTCAGAGCTCAGCCTTCAACCAATGTGATGGTAGAAGCGCCGAATCAAGGTAACAATTACAACCTTAGACATAGGGAGAACTTGGGAAATGGACCAAGGAGACCAATTATTTGTTTCAGATGTGGATAATGTGGGCATTACCAAAGTAGTTGCACTCTACCAAAAAATGCCCCTCCTTGCAGGAACTACCCAGAGGCTAGGGACCATTATACCAATTGTTGTCCTAAGAGCTAGACATCTACATCTGGGCCACATATTCAAATGATTTTTGTGAGCAAAGAAGAAGTATTAGAATAAGTCAATGTGCCATCACCATATACCAAAGTAGTGCAATTAGAGGAAATTGACTCTTTTGTAATGCAGACAAGAAGCAAGGGGAAGACTCAATTATATATAAGCCAAGACTCAAGTCCTAGTGTACTAAACAAGGACAAAGGGACATTTGAATGCAAGGCCAATACAAGTGAAGATACAAGGCAAGAACAAAATCTCATAGGTATAAGTGATGCCATTGAGCATGCATTCAATAGGGGTCATGAGAAGTTTGACCAGTCAAATAGATCCCATGCTCTTAAGGAATCTGAAGCTGTACGACTACTCAAACCAGATAAAAAGGAGGTCACTATTTTTTATTTAATAAATATGGATGCAAAATTCAGGTCAAAGGTCTTGCAGATCATTGATGAGACCTCCGAAACAACATTAGTGGCAAAGATTGCCTATTTGAGTGAGGATAAAAATGTAGGGAAAGTACCCCTCATAGATTAAAAGAGCCCTCAGCTAACAATCACTATCATATGACATGAGTTTCAAGGAGTCTCTTTTTAAATAAAGGAAGTTTGGCCTTAGCCTACTCTCTCGAACTTGAATTAATTAAAAGAAAAGTACAAGAGAAGGGGTCTAGTGCCCACGGGATCCCTCGAATCCCACAGAGCAGGGGTAGCTTTTACAGAGTTTAAATGGCACTACAAAGAAGGTTAATCATCCTCTCATCACCCTCATGCAGGGCCCACTTGGGTTTAAGCTTGTTGTTGATCAAAAGGAGAACTTGATGATGCCTGAAGGGGGGGCTAGCCATGAACTTCATGTCCCACCAAAGCCGCATCCACGACAGGCACCACTTCTTGTTGAGGTTAACCTGATAATCAATGGTTTCTTTGATGTTCGGGATTTTTGATAGGTAATTACCATCATGCCATCTGAGACCAAGCGAGATCGGTGTGTCATGCCCCATGAGAAGGTGAGCTTTAGAGCGGTCCCAGGCAAGATGTCTACTTTGCAAAGTGTTCCATTCTTCATAGGCAATGTTGATGCTAGGGTCAATATCCTCAAAGTTGATCCACTGGTTGGTGTCTTGCTTCCTAAGATGTTTCCATTTTTTGAAGCCTTTGTTCCATAGCCTCTTGGCATTTCGGATGTTCCAAGATTCCATGATCCGGATGCCATGGATTGGAAACCAGATAGAGTCATTTTTTCTAATACTGGCTGCCCACTTCCAATATTCACTTATTCTTGTGAAGCTTTTGACTTTATTCCAACTCTTCCATCGGGAACACATAAGATTCGAGCCTTTTGGGAAGAGAATGTCAAGATTCTTCCAATTCGGGAATCCCATGAGAACCAACTCGTTCTTGTTTCTGAAGATCAACTTGGCCCACGAGGCCTCCTCGTCGCACCAAGCCTTAATCATCCATTTTGCTGCAAGCTTGTTAGCCATGCACCCATGTAGCTCAGTGATGAGTAGCACCTCCTTTAATGTCAATCCGGGAAGACATGAGGATGGTATGATGACCTCGAGCAAGTGAAGGCACAAGTGCGTGAGTGAGAAGCACACAAACATGCACACACATACACTCACGCACTTGTGCCTTCACTTGCTCGAGGTCATCATACAATCTTCGAGCTCCCTGCTTGCTCTTTCTCCTTGTGTGTCCACCTCTTCGATATGCTTTAGTGTCCTGAAAAAATATTGGCCTACTTGCCAGATCGTCGTTGACTACCCTGTCTGCTTGTGCCTTCTCTCCTCTCTGACTCCCTTCGTAAGCTTCCTTGCCTTGTGAGTCCTTCAGTTCCAACACCCCCCCCCTCTCTCGCGTCTGTCGTCCCTGACAGACCCTTGTTGGGTGGGTCGTTGGATGTAGGATTCTACAACGTCTTGTGCTAAGTGATGTTCTGCAATTCTCAACCCTTTGGCCAAGTCCGTGAGTAGAGCATCCCAATCTACCGGCCCGGGAACCTCTGGATATGGTATACGTAACTTTTCTGAATGGAGAGCTTGTTCCACTGCAAACAACTGCAATAAATGTGATGGTCTGGGGATGAATATCTCTGAATGATATTCCCAGAATCCCGTGACAAACATTTCTTCAAATGTCTGTTTGAAGCAGGCTGGTAGATACTTTATACGGGCATGCCATGCATATACAACATTAATAGATGGTGTTGCGCTCATGTCGTAGACAAGGTCCTGATTACCTTCATTAAATCCAAGAGCTGACAGATGAGGTTCCTTGACATTCTTGAAGGTCCCAAAGGTGACCAACATGAGCTCAAATATTTTAAGACACATTTGGGCCATGACATCTGGTACATTTTTGAACCGGACCTCCCAATGCCGAATCGTCGAAATCATATATCCTATGGTAGGTTGGCCTTTAGGTGGTGCTAAGTAGACATAATTGAGCCATTTCTCACATCCTTTGGTTGTCAGCACAGTTTTTGTGTATTCCGGCCACGACCTTCTTCGAAATACAGGGCAGTAGCATGGGTTGTATTTGATATACAAAGGCATGTTATTCCATGTCCTTACCATCTCAGGGTAGGTTTCCAGCAGACGAATCCTCCATGTAGGTTGGTGTATATTTCCCTGCTTGGCACTTGCTGGGATGTCGTCCGGTGCAAACTGTGTAGCCGAGGTTGGTTCTTTTGAGGTGTGGTGCTTGATTTCAGCATTGTAATCCGCCATTAAGACACAAAAAGGAACATACAAATCGTCGGATGTGCTGATCCACCTATGATGGGAGAGGTTTCTAAAGTAATCCGATTTTATGACTACCTCTTCCAAACATGACATAGACGCTATCTGAACTGCCACTCTGTCATCATGGGTTGTGGCCACTTTCTCTAACCTCTACATCCATTCAGGAGCCTCGATCTCGATGGTGTCCATGCCCTCTTCTGTTTGCTTGCCCCCTGGTGCAGGCATGGGAACGTATGGGTCTTCGAAGGTTTCCTCTATTTCAATTGGCATTAAGTCTTCAGGCTCGGGCTCTACAAGGGGAGAGGGTTGACGCTCGTATTGCATGACTTTACTTCGTAATTCTTCTAGTTCTGCTCTGAGTTTTTCGACTTCTTCAGACGTGTCAACTACGGTTGTGAATTTGCTTGGTGACTCATGCTGGGTTGCCAGCTGCTTTAATAGGTCATCTCTCTGCTTTAATAGGTCATCTCTTTCTCTTTCTAATGCTGCATGGGCTTCCAAGAGGTCGGCATGGGTTTCCAACACAATTTGCATATTCGCTGAGGGTATGGCCTTGAATCTATCTGGGTCGATTTCCTGTGGGGAACCCTCCATGGTTGCTTCCAAGTTTTCTTCGTTTTGTTTCTGTAGTCGTTTATTCTCCTCGAGTGCAGTAGACATGTGTTTGCGTAAGAGGGCCAGGTTGCGTCAAAGCTTGAGATTCTCTGTTATCTGGGAGTGTTGCAGATCATCCATTTGTTGTTTTTCTTCTGCATCTGACTAGGGTGGATTGGCTACTAACTGCTCATGTTGTTCCTGTAAAGTGACATACTGTTGTTGTAGTAGCCGCTTTTCCCTTTCTAGATCAATGAATCGTACTTGAAGTTCTTCATGGCTTCGGAAGAGTCTCGTATGTTGGTTATCAAGATGCTGGTAGTGCTGTTGTAGTTTAGACATACACTGATACATATTATTAAATACATTATTAATAGGGGTGGATGCGGGAAGGGTGTTGAATGTAGAAGGGAAGGGGAAGGGGAAGGGGAGTGTGGATGCGGTGCTGGAAAATGGTGAAGTGGGAGGTGGGGGAATGGGAGATGGTGGGTATAGGGGCGGAGGGAGAGGTGTGGAGGTGGGTGATATGTCCATAAAATCAAAAGTGGATGCAGTGGTGGGAGTGATTGTGAACATGGGAATTGTGGGTGCGGTGATAGTGGTGAAAGTGTACAGTGGTGTGTGCAATTGTGAATACAAACTGCCAGGAAGCGTGATCGGGGGAATGAGGTTTTCCGTGGCTGCAGTTAGAATTACTGTGTCAGTGCCCGTATAGACAAGAGAGGTGGAGATAGGGTGTCTGGGTTGTGTGGGTTGACTGACGGTCTGTGCTTCGGTATGGGTAGTGGACTCGGAGGCGGTGACAGTAGTGGTTACACTGGTTGTGGGAGGTGAATGTGGTGGAGTTGGAGGTAGGGGTGGCAAAGGGGGTGAAGGAGGTGCACTTGATGTATGGGTTTCCTCAGTATCATGAACGGTGTGTGTAGTACCCGTGGTTGTGGATGTTCCTTGTGGTTCTGATACTAATACATTCATCTATTTTCCTGATCGAGGGGGGCGTCTTCCATATCTTCGCTTCGTTCTTCGTGATTGTGCAAGGGCGGTATGCACCGTCTCAGGTACTCCTAAAGCATCAGATATCATATCAAGTGTGGTGCGGTATTGCTCGTCTACACCTTCCTCCTCAAGGATTTGGTTCATGAGAGCTTTTCCTGCTGCGAGGGACAGTCTATGTTGCTCTTGAACCCTGTTGATGGTATCATAGAGCTTTTTCAATTCCTTTGTATAAGCCGGGGCACCCTCAAGTACTTGCAGAGCTTCCTGATCATATTCTTGCTCTTCTTCCTCGGATTGTCCACCATGTTCTTCCTCCTGTTCTTCTTCTTCTTCACCCTCCACATTGACGACCTCTGGTTGTCTGGGATGGGGTTGGTATGTAGCAGTTTGTTGTCCACTAGCTTGCTCTGCCTCGACTTCCGCGTTAACAGCTTTGATTATTCTGGCTACCTCCTCATCAATTAGGTCTTCTAATGTGAATCCGTGAGGAAACTCTAGGTCGGTTGGTACAGGTGGGAACACCAGATTCGGTCCATCAGTGCTGTGTATTGGTAATCTGATAGTGAAGGGTTGTACTCGCCTTGGAAGTCGTGGAGTTGTCTCTGGTGTCAATGTCGCACCCCGGGGTTGTGCACAGGGCATCTGAACTGCACCTCTCATTTTCTTAGATGGCGGTCCTGCGGTTGATAGTCTACGTTGGAATTCCTGTACCCTGGTCCAAATTAATGCCCTCTGCACTGGCACATCATAAGCCAAACATATATACACAATCCGGGTGAGATCACAACATCCATACAGTACAGACTTTTGTTTTTTATACCACCTTTGATGAGCCAAGTGGATTTGGTCGATAATCCAGTGGGGCATATTGATTGTCAAATCGAAGGTGTCAACCAAGTATAGACTAAACCATATCTTCTTAGGTGGCATTGTGAGCCTCTCTTGAGCAGGAAATGCAAAATGCTGCATGACCATTCGCAAGTGAATGGCAATTGTAGGTGTCATTGCCACCATGTCCTTTAATTTCGTCAGATTCCTGTTCTTCATATTGTCGGGGACCATAGTCTCTTTCTCCGTAGGAATGTGCATACCTTTCATGTCTAGAGCTTCCCTCACCAAATTGATAGTCAACCTGAAGCGCTTCAGCTCATTGCCCCTTGTGAGAGATGGGAGGACAAAGGTGCTGTATCCCTTTTTGTCTTTGCTCGGAGTGAGGGTGCTAATCAAATATGAGCATCTTAGAAAGTCGGGCTTTGGCATTTGGAATTTGAAGTAATCGTAGAGTCCCGCCTTCTTCCATATAGGTTTCAATCCTTCATTATTTTGCAGTCTCTCAAATTCCCTGGTGAAGAAGTGATACCTGCCCCAGCGCCCGTTGAATTCTATCTCGGCCTCCCACATGTAAGTGCCTTCACCCAGAGATCCTGCCACATCACTGAACCAATGTGAGTTTTTGCTGACCGGCATTGTGTGCCCCTGTGGAGGATTCTGAATCGGTATGGCGTGTAATGCCCTCAATGCCACTGGGCGTTCCTTCTTTCAATGTCCATGACTTGGGGGCTGGTGCCTGCCTGGGAGCTAGTTCTTGCCATATCTGCCATGTTACTTCTTGCCTGCTGACTCTGTGAGAATATAGAAACAGGTGTTAACATTGTAAAGGACAAGATAGAACCATTTTTGTCCCCATTACAACATTAACATGAGGTTCGGGAGAGATTAGTAGGCTATTAAGTGCTCGGTGCTTGTGTGTGTAGTTAGGAATTGGGTAGACCTAGAAGCTAAGTGGAATGATGTAGTGGGAGAGTGATGTAGTTAGTAGGTGGGCATGGATTTACAACTGGGTCTGGGGGTTTATTACAAGTTTTAGGTTGCCAAATGCAGTGGATGGGCTTTGATCTTGATTTTGTGGAGACTCTGAAGAGTTTGATAGGGGTATCTACTTGAAAATGAGGCTTTTTAGGGACCCATTTACAAGTGATTCTACTTGTGCTCATGGAAGAATATGTGCCCGTGCATGATGTATAAGCATGGGCATCTGATGTTCGAGTGAGTGAAACATGTTGTACCGGGTGTGGCCTCAGTGTAGCTATTTGAGCCCGCAAGCAAGCCTTAGGCACCCAGATTTGTCGTGATTGTGGGCTGGCCTTCATTGACTTCTTGGGTACCCAAATAGACTTCACTTTCGCAGAAGAATTTATGAAAGACTTCTTATTAGTGTCGTGTTGTTGATTACTAATAAGAGGTTTTGGCCGTGGGGTTGGCATGGTCGCAACAGTGTGTTCGCCTTTCCACACCCACACTTGTTTCAATGGCTGAGATATTCTGCTTTGCACGTGTTTTAGGCCTCCCGTATAGGCAGTACTCTGCTCCTTCTGTATTTGATCTGCCTTTGGTTGCTGCATCCCTCTGGCCTTTGGAACAGAAGGGAGTGCCGTCTTATCCTTGACTCCGTTGTTGAGACAATCCTCTTTCTGCATCATACAGTTTTGGACAAGAATAGCATTGTCAACTTCATGTGTGCCCCTGGAAGGACCAGGAGTTCATGCCTTACTTAGTGCCTTGAGTGCCTCATTTTCCAATTCAACGGTAATTCGACTATGATTTACCCATACCTGAAGAAGTCCACTCCTTAGGTTTAGGTTGACTGCATGATCATAGATCCAGTCCTGACCCAAGACAAGAGGCTCAGTGAGGTCCTCATCTTGACACACTAGTACTTTGACTGTCATTGCTTCGTCTTGAATATAGAGGGGAAGTTCCACCTTGCCCATGCAAGGGGTTTCCACACCTCCCAATCCTATGAGATATGCTTCTATAGGATTGATAGTTTTCAACTTTTGACAGTAAGAAAATTTAACAGCACTAGTGGCTGCACCTGAGTCAATCAAGGCTCTTACAGTCCTTGCACCCTTTCCTTGTCCTATCTCTAAGGTTATAAAAGGACGTCGATCAATTATCCTATGAGAGCTAACACCTGAAACTTCACACATAGCCACATGATATCCTTGATCTGCATATGCATCTGTCCTAGGTTGCTCTCTACCATGTCTTCTCAACTTCATTCTCCGGATGCGTTCCAATGCTTCTGCTTGAGCTTCTTCGCGAATTCGTTTTTCTTCTTCTTTGCGTTTCGTAGCAGTGTTGAGTCGACTTAGCATCTCTTCCGTCAGAGGTTCCTGATATAACTTGACTCTGCATCCACTTATGTAACTCGAGAGAATATCACCTTCTAATGTGGCTAGTTGCACTGCTCCACTTGTTGAGATTCTATTAATGATCATGGGTCCATAGCCTCTCTTCTCTAGTTTCCTCGCATGTTGTTTCAAAGTATATACTATCACTAGGTCGCCTGCCTTCAAACCTTTATCCTTAACGTGGGCATCAAAGTATGCCTTCTGTCGTTTCTTAGCTGCATATATCCCTGCAGCCGCCCTCAGTCTTGTTTCTCCTAATCGTTCAAGGTCAAAAAGTCTAGAGGAGAGTTCATGAACCGTCCATTCATGCTCTTGTGCTACTTTCAATGTAGGTATTAAGAAGTCCAACGGTAGCACTGCATTTTGGCCAAATACCATCTGGAAGGGGGTGGCTTGGAGTACCGTTTTGTAGGCGACTCTGTATGCCCAAACAGCATGTTGTAGCTGTTTGTCCCAATCAGAGCGTTTATTGTTCACTAATTTCGTCAGTACATTGCATAAGATCTTATTGGTGCTCTCAGCCTGGCCATTTGCTTGAGGGTGATAGGGGGCAGACTTTTTATGTACTACCAAGAATTCTTGGAGCAGATTTTCAATAACATCATGGGCTTCCGTGGCGTCTGTGCCTCTGACTGCTTCCAACACCCCCCTCCCTCTCGCTTCTGTCGTCCCTGACAGAACCTTGTTGTGAGGTCTGCCGGATGTAATTCTGTAGGAGGTCTTGAGCGAGGGTGTGCTCTGATATACGAATACCTCGGGCTAGATCAGCCTCGAGTTTCTCCCAGTCGATAGGTTGTGGCTCGTCTGGTGGTGGGAGCTGATAATGTGTGGAGTACACCATTCGTTCACAGGCGAATAATTGCAATAAGTGTGTGGGCCTGCTTATAAATACTTCTGAATGGTACTCCCAAAAACCGGTGGTGAACATTTCTTCGAATGTCTGCTTGTAACATGCCGGTAGATATTTGATCCTGCAGTGCCAGGCGTAACACACCCGTAGCGATGGCGTTGTGCTCATATCATAGACTAAATCAAAGTTGCCATGCTCAAAGCCCGGGGTGTTAACATGGGGAGCCTTGATGCGTCGGAAGACTTTAAAGACCATCTGCATCATGTCAAAGATTTTGACAGTCATGTGCGCGGCAATATCATCCATATGTTTTAATCGAGGGAGCCAGTGGCGGATCGTCGCCATCATGTAGCCTACTGTGGGTAACTCGATTGGTGGCCTGAAATAGGGATAGTTCAGCCAGTCTTGGCACTGCTTATTGTTCTGTACCTTAATGGCGAAGGCAGTCCAAGAGCGGCGTCGTGGGACTGGTCCCCAGCATGGGTTAAATTTTAAATGTAGTGGCGCTTTTACCCATGTGCTCATCATCTCGGGATAGTTTTGCAATAAATCTCTACGCCAGTCTGGTTGAAGGATTTCACCTCTCTGCGCCCTTGGTGGCAAGTCCTCTGGCTCGAATTGAGTGGCATGCGTGGGTTTCATGCCTGTTTCTTTCTCTATGGTTAACTGGTATTCGGCCATTAACATGAAGTACGGTTTATATTGGAGCTCATGCCCAGATATGTATCGTCGCGGGGCCAATTGAGCAAAGAATGGTGACTGTAAAATTTTCTCTTCAATTATGGCCATGGCATGTAGCTGTGCCTCTACTCTGGCCGAGTGTGTCGTTCCGAGTTCTTCAACTGTCTTCATCCACTCGGGGGTAGGTAATTCATATGTCATCTGGCCTTCGGCCGTGACACGTCCGCCTGGGATGGGAATCGGCTCGTATGCCTCTTCAAAGGTCTCCTCCACCGGGATAGTGACGGTTTCTTCCTCAGCTGGTAGCTCCGGTGGGGAGTCTGGCCTTGGTGGTGCTTCATAGATGGCAATCCTAGATTCAAGATTTGTTACCTGGGCCCGAAGTGCGTTGAGTTCCTCTAAAACTTCAGGGGCAGGGTCCACAGGCGCTGGTAATTCTGCTGCTACTTGTACTTGTTGTGTTGCTGGTTCTCTGAGCTGCAGTAGTTTGTGATCTTCCTTTAACTTTTGATGTTCTTCGTTCATACGATCATAGTCCTCGAGCAATCTAACATGGTCGTCTAGCAACATCCGCATCGACTCAGATGGGATTGCCTTGAATCTGCTCGGACTTAGTGGCTGTTCTGGATGATCTAAAGCCGCTTCCAAGTTCTCTCTATTTTGCTCTTGGAGTCTCTGGTTCTCCTCTTTTGCTGCGGCTAAGTGTCTTCTTAGTAAGCCCATATTTCTAGTAAGCGTTGCATTGCGGACAGTCTGGGCTCTAAGTAGGTTATCCAAATCCGCGGTGGCCTCTTTGGTTTTTTCCTCACTTTCTAGTTCTAACTTGTGATAGGCCTCTCGTAAATCTTGGTGTCGGCTGTTCAGTGAGGCGTTCTCAATTGATAACGAATTAAGCTGCGTTTGTAATTCGTTCGTCGTTTTCTGCAGCTGTTGATAGTTGGTGCCGAGTGATGCAAACTCATCGCGGACTTGCGTCATGCATGCGAACATGTGTTGAAATGCGGTGTCTATGGTGGGCGATAGTAGTAGTGAAGTGCTGAATGAGGATGCAGTGGTAGTAGATGCAGTGGGAATGGGAAATGGGGTTGGGACAGTGGATGCAGTGGTGATTGTGGAAAATTGTGAAGTGCCTAAATATGAGGGTGCTGTGAGTGGAGTGGGTGGTGGTGAGGTGGATGGTGATATGTCCATGCCATTGGACGTGTTTAGTGTTGTGACTGTGAAAAGTGGTGTAATCGTGGGTGGTTGTGTAGGTGTGAATACGGGATTTACAAATGTAGAGTAGTTTACAGGGGGGATGGTAGGAGCAGCTTGGTGAAACGGGGAAATAGGGGTTATGGTAGGTTGGGGAGGGGAGACTGGTGAGAAGGTTAGTGGGGTTAGGAAGGGGAATGGGGGTCTTAGAGGTGGGGGAAACGCTGGGAAGGATGAAGGGGTGAAGGGGTTAACATATGGATGTGGAGGGTTGGGTGTGGGCATGGTGGTATGAATGGGTAAGGAAAAGGTTGTGGCTATGTTGCCTTGTACCGGTGTGGATGTGGGGAAAGCAGGTGGGTGTGCGGGTGATACGGGGTGGGTTGGTGAAAGATGAGGTGAGAGAGGAGTCGAAGGGGTGGATGTTATTTCGAGGATAGTAGTGGTATGTACAACGGTGGTATGGGGTGGCGAATCTACAAGGATGGTTTCTGCGGTCAATGAACTTTCTGGGGCGAGGCGTGCCTCCCTGGCTTGTGCTGAGGATTGAGCTCCTGTTGGTACACGAATATACTCTCCGGGCTTTGAAAGTAGTCGCACTCGACGGGGATCAAACTGTGGTAGTTGCTTTCTTTGTAAAAACCTGAGTGCTTCATGGGAGCCTACTGATTTGACTAACTCTCTGAACCCTCTGATATATGCGTCTTCGAATCCTCCGGAGATGAGTTCCTGTTCAATTAATGCCTGGCTCTCCTCTTCAGTTAACTTCTTTCGTGCCCAGACTTTCTCCATGGTGCGATATAATTTCTTTATAGCCAGTGTGTACGCTGCGGCTTCGAATGTCTCATCTTCATATGTGCTGGTGTCGCCGTGTGTGTCGGTTTGTTGGCCTTGGCCCTCTGTTTGTTCGTCATGTGAGCCCTGGCTGGCTTCACCGTCGCCTTCCTCGTTGTCTGTTTCGGTTCTCTCTTCTTCAGAGCTCGACACAGCTTGTCCCTGTGGCACATCTCGCGGCGTGGTAGGGTAGCTGGGACGTTCATATTCCTGTGAGAACAGTTGTGCTTCTGAATACTGGAATTCGTTTGAGAATGCATCAGGCATCTCAAAATCAAATGTCGTGTTTATGGGGTCGGCCTCCATATGTGGTATCGGGAAAGAAAACGCTTCCGCACCAATAGTGGTGGGAGCTTCTGCTGTTGTGGTGGTGGGTTCTGAGGTGGCAGCTGCCTGAGGTGCAGCGGTACTAGTGGTGGCCTCTGTAATCACTGGTCTGGACAACCGTATGCGAATAGGTTGTACAGTGGGAGCAGCTTCTGTCTGTGGTCGCTCTGGAGATGGTTGTGGTGATGGCGACTCTGGCACTTGAAGGCAAGGGATGGTGCCTCGCATGCGCTTACCTGCCCGTGTCCTACTGGGCTTCCTGGCTTTCTTCGTTGTGCCCTTGAATGCCTTCAGTTCTTCTCCTGTTAGTGCACGCTCAATTGGCAAGTCATAAGCCAAACACATATACACAATTCTAGTGAGCGCACAACATCCGTTAAGCACCTTCTTGCGCTCCCATCTGTGCTGTGCCAGATACATTTGATCTATGATCCAGCTTGCCAGATCAACTATTTGAGGTCCCGTGCATGCCAAATATAATCCGAACCAGATTCGTTTATGGGGCATGGTAAATCTGTCCTGAGCTGGAAATGCGAAATGTTGCATGCATATCCTTAGTGGCTTTGACAGCTCAGGTGTAATGGCCGAAATCTCCTCCCACTTCGTGACATCCCCACGTTTCATCGGTTCTGGAATTAATCTCTCTCGATCTGTGGGTGTGTGGGTTCCATGAATCTTGATGGCTGCTCTGATTAAGTCCTTAGAGAGATAAAACCTCTTGTAGGGTGGATCATCCACTAGAGTAGGCAATATGAAGGTTCCTGGGATGTCCTTATTCTCTGATGCCAGCAATGTAGTGATTAAATAATAGCACCTGTAAAAATCCGGTTTGGGCAGGGGATCACTGAAATACTCTGTGAAGCCTGCTCTAGCCCAAACATGAGTTAAATCCTGGGTGCTCTGTAGGGCTTCGAACTCTCTGGAGAAAAACTGGTATTTTCCCCACGTGCGGTCATCAAATGTCAGAGAGGATTCAAATATAAAGTCCGCGTCCGCAAGGGGTCCTGCAAGGCCCTGAAACCAATGAGAGTTCCTGTGTATCTTTTCGGTGTAGCCCATGGGTGGGTTGTCGATAGGCATTGGCCCTAGAAATCCCTGAAATTCCGGCGGTTGAGCAGTCGGGTGGGATTCTGCTCGTAGCACGTTGAGTGGTACTGCCGCTACACTGGGGCCTGCTCCTGATGTTCCTTCGTCAGTTTGCATGGTGGCTGGTGCGCTAGTGAGAAAGATCTGCTACAAAAGATTAACACATTAGCATGGAAATTAATCATGATCCCATTAAAGTGAGACCGCAATCCCTTTCCATAACTGATGCGTAACCCGTGTAGCCAAGTGCTGTGATGTGATGGATGCAATGTTTCTTGCAGCACTAGTGCAGGTCTCTAGACACCTATACGTTTCAGATCATGCATACATTTCTTGATGAGATGAGATTACGAGTGGTGTGTGATGATGGTGTGTGAATTTATACAAGGTTTAAAGGTTAGTGATTGAGTACAAGGTTGTATGTTAGTCGGGGGGTAGTTAGACAATGGGTTAGGGGAAGACGGTTGGACACGTTTCGGTATCCATTTCCTAAAGATCTTGGAGTGGGTGGTGGGTTTCTGCTGAGGGGTAAAAGGTGGTGTCGGGTTTGGTGGTTTCGAGGGATGAGATGAGTTATGGGGGTTATATATTACATGGCTTATGGGTTGAGCTATGATACATGGTTTGGGTACCCAAATCTGCGTGGGCGTGGGTCTATGGGTAAGGTACTTCTTGGCGATCCACATTTGTCGGATGCTCGGACCTGTAGAAGAAGGTCGAGGGGATGGTGGATATCGATTCTGTTTCTGTTCGGCCTTTTGCTTGTTGATCTCTGCTTGGTTGGAGTCCTTCGGTGCTTTTTGTCCTTTCGGCACCCATATTTGTCTGGTGCCGCTTCCTTTGGGTGGCCTGAACTGCCTTCCTTGTTGTTTCCTCCGATACTGCAGTCGGTCTGGGTTCCTGCGTCGTGATTGACTCAGTTGTTGCTGGGGTTGAGAGGTCGGATGGACACTCTGCTTTGGAAAAGAAGGGAGATCCAACACTTGCGTGACCTGCCCATTAGGAAGTGATGCCTTATTTAACTTTAATCTAGGCCAGTCCGCAACAAGTTTGGAAGGATGAGCACCGCAGGGTGTCGTGCTCATGTGGCCGCTGATGCAACCCACCTGACCTCTGATTGTGCCCTTCTGCCCTTGCGGTTGGGTAACTGTCTCTTCTAGTTTGCAGGAAGTCCCAGGGAAGATCTCCTGTCGTCCTTCTGATTGACAACTGTCTATAGCCAAGCCCGAGTGGGTTGGTGTAGACGTAACGTGACTGGTCTGCCCAAAAATCTTCCTGTCTTCCGTCGCATGCGTTTCATAGGGTCTAGGGTCACAACCGTCAAGCGGAATGCCGTTAGGGAAGTCAAGCGGTATCACTCGCTTCTGCTCTAAGGTTCCAATCTGTAAGGAGCCTTGTCTAAGATTTAGGTCCACTGAGTGATCGTATAGCCAATCTTGGCCAAGGATTAGGGGTTCTATTAGGTCGTCATCATGGCACACTAATAGCTTCGCTGTCATGGTCACATCCTTTATGAGGATAGGAAGGTCCACCTCACCCATGCAAGGGGTTTCCATGCCTCCTAGGCCTATGAGGTATGCCTCAATTGGCCGCATTTCTATTCCTGAATCCTTATAGTGGGACCATCTAATCGCACTAGTCGCAGCACCTGAGTCAATCAAAGCCCTGAGTTCTTGGCTATGGTTACCGTGCGCTATCCTTACGGTAATGAATGGTCTCCTGTCCACTATGCTAGGATGAGTGGTTGACTTTACTTGACACATGGCCATGGGATATCTGGGTGATGTTTCCAGATGGTTATAATGTTCTCTCCCTAGTCCTTGTCTTCTTAGCTTCATGCGCTTAATGCGTTCTATGGCTTCTGCCTGAGCTTCCGCTCGTATTCTATTTTCTTCCTCCTTACGCTTCTTTGCCAACGTGAGTCGTCTAAGCATATCCTCAGTGAGAGGTTCTTGATATAGCTTGACTCTACAGCCACTAATGTAATTAGGCATTATATCTCCTTCTAAGGTGGCTAACTGTACTGCTCCGCTCGTCGAGAGTCTGTTAATGATCATAGGTCCATAACCTCGCTTTTCTAACTTCCGTGCGTGCTGTTTCAGCGTATACACTAGAACTAAATCTCCTTCTTTTAGGCCTTTATCTTTCACATGTGCATCAAAATATGCTTTCTGTCGCTTCTTCGCTGCGTATATTCCTGCTGCTGCCTTTAGCCTGGTTTCTCCTAATCGTTCCAAGTCCATTATTCTCGCTGATAATTCATGGCCGGTCCACTGATGTTCTTGTGCAACCTTAAGGGTCGGTATCAAGAAGTCCAAGGGAAGCACTGCATTCTGACCAAAAACCATCTGAAAGGGAGTTGCACTGAGTACGGTCTTGTAGGCCACTCGATATGCCCAAACAGCGTGGTGTAGCTGTTTGTCCCAATCTGAACGTTTGTTGTTCACTAGTTTTGTCAGTACGGTACAAAGTATCTTGTTAGTGCTTTCAGCCTGACCATTGGCCTGAGGATGATATGGTGCAGATTTCTTGTGAATCACCATAAAATCCTGTAACAAATATTCAATGACTTGGTTTAGAAAGTGAGTGCCTCGATCGCTCACTAACTCTATAGGCAGTCCATATCTTGTAAAGACATTTTCAAATAAGAATTTTGCAGTCGTGTGAGCATCATTCTTTTTTGTGGCTTTTACCTCTACCCACTTCGTCAGATAATCTGTGGCAACAATAATGTATTCCGCATGTGTACCTTTTGCAGGGGGGTTAATGGGTCCTACAAAGTCTATACCCCACTTAGAGAATGCACGTCCGCCCATCATGGGTTTCAATGGCATTTCATCTCTGCGAGTAGGAAACTGAGTTCTTTGGCACACGTCACATCTCTTTACATAGGTATGTGCATCCATGTGAAGAGTGGGCCACCATAATCCCGAAAAGAGGATGGCTTTGACTATCCTATCTGGTCCAAAATGACCTCCTGCAACACCTTGGTGTGCAGTCTCTAGTATGCTCAGATAATCGCTCTCATGAACACATTGTCTTAGATATCCATCTCGTCCTCTTTTGTATAGATTATCGCCAATAAGTGAATAGTCTTGAGCTTCCTGCTCTAGACTGCGTTGTCGAGCTAAGGTCATGCCTTGAGGGAATGTGTTCGTCCTCAAGTATGTCACTAAAGGTTCACTCCAGTCTGGCGTGAGAGACATGTGATATAATGTAGCATGCTCTACTGGTGGTCTTTCACAGCAAACATGGCATTCCTTACACAACTTGTAGACATCTGCTTCCATCGTAGGCCAATATACTCCTAACCTATGCAGAGTCTGTAATGTTCGATGTTTTGAATGGTGTTGCTTTAGTGCACCTATGTGTGCTAATTGCAACCAATTCGCATGTTCTGATTCATCTACACAACAAGCAAGAATCTTTTGATTATCTTGTTTATATATGCTTCCTGCTACTATTTGGTACCTCTGAGATTTGGTAATCTCTCCTTCTTTGATCTTTATCCTAGGACTCTTGGGTCCGTATGTCAGAATAGGGACTAACGGCTTAGCCCATTCTGGTGCTATCTCAAGGTTAAACAAGTATGCATCTGGTAGATCATCCGCTACTCCTTGAGGGGCTTCTCCTGAGGTTAATCTTGAAAGGTGGTCGGCTCTAAGATGCGTCTTTCCTTTCCTGACTACTACTTCAAAATCATACTCCATGAGTAATAGAAACCAGCGTATCAATCGTCCTGTGTTACATGGTTTGTTGACTAAATATAATAGGGCTTGATGATCTGTAAAGAACTTGAATTTGTTGGCCAACAAGTAGTGCCTAAACTTCTTTACAGCGTAGATCATCCCTAATCCTTCTCGTTCCGTCGTGGTATAATTTCTTTCTGCTGCGTTCAATTGTCTGCTCGCGTAGGCTATGGGGAGATCTATGTTACCTTCATTCGTGGGTTGTGCTAACACACATCCTATGGCGTAATTGGATGCATCCACATGTACATGGAATGGCTTACTCCAATCTGGGGTAGTCAATATAGGTGCTGAGCACAAGCGTCTTTTAAGTTCATTGAATGAATTTTCGCATTCATCTGTCCACTCAAAATTGGTCAAAAGAGAGTACAGAGGCTTGGCTATGATTGCATACATGTGTATGAATCTCCTATAATAACCGCAATGGCCCATAAATGCCTGTACCTCTTTCACATTAGTTGGTCTTGGTAATTCTGCAATTACCTTCACCTTTTCCTCGTCCGTAGAGATTCCATTTTTTGACACAATGTGTCCTAGAATTTTGCCTTGTCTGACCATGAAAACGCATTTTTCTGGGTTCAAACAAACCTGATACTCTCGACATTTGTCAAATATTTGTCTCAACTCTGGGATATGTGTCTGTCTTACATTTGAATGAGCACATAAGTCATCGACATAAACTTCCAAGCTCTTGCGTAAGAATTCCTTAAAGACATGACACATAAGTCGCTGGAAAGTGGCGGGTGCATTTGTTAAGCCAAATGGCATTACGCGAAATGCAAATATGCCCCATTCTGTGGCAAAAGCCGTCTTGTGTTGGTCTTCTGGAGCAATGGCTACTTGGTTATAGCCTGAGAATCCATCAAGAAAACTGTAAACTTCCTTGCCCGCAACTCTTTCCAATAGGTGTTCCGTGATAGGAAGAGGATAACTATCTCTAATTGTGGCAGCATTAACTTTTTTAAGGTTAATACACACACGCAATTTTCCATTCTTCTTGGGCACAACCACAATGGGGGATACCCATTCGGTATGCTCAATTTCGTAAATGAATCCTGCTTCTATCAATCGATCTATCTCCTCTTTAATCTTCGCAGCGTAATTATCATTGTACGTGTAAGGTTTCTGTTTTGTCGGTTTCGCATCTGGAGTCATAGGGATTCTATGAGAACATATATCTGGATCTACTCCTTTCAAATCTTTGTAACTCCAAGCAAAAACATCTCTATATTCGCGCAATAGGGCAACCAACTCTTCTTCTTCTTCAGTCGTCAGATCATGCCCTATGTATGTACATTTTTCTTCTTCTCCTTCTATGGCCACTATGACTTTCTTGGTTTTCTCTCGGTTATCATATACTTGTCCGTCATTCACCTTTCTATTGGGCATCCGTACCATAATCCTTCTATCGTCGATTTCGTATTTCTTGAAATTCTCGGGTACTTCAAATAAAGATTCTTCTTTTTCCGACATGGTTTCTTTCTTCTTTCTCTTCTTTCCTTCACTCTTGTTCGTTACTTCTGTGGCTAACCTCACTTCCTTCGTAATTTCCTCGTGTCTCTGAGTGTGAGTCTCTACCTCGTAGAAATATTCTTCCTCTGATGCAAAGGGTGGGTCCATGATAATTGATTCTAAATCAACATCGCTTGCATCCTCAAATGCATCAGTGCCAGGTTCACACTCCTCTAAAATTGCATCGCCCATGATTGGCTCTATCGTGAAAACTGAAATGTCATAGCCATCCTCGTCACAGTGGGGTGTCCATTGTTCTTCATTGATGGCTACATCCATGGTTGCTAGTATTTCTGCCCAACCATGGGGTTCAAACTCCTCGTCTGGGAATGCTACAGGTGCATATGCTGGATCTTGAAGGGTTCGTGGATGTTGTTCTGCACCTAAGGTCCTTGCTTCTAATCGTTCTTCCTCTTGTTTGGCTACTTTACACATCCATAAATGGGTATCCTCATGCAACCAAGAAGGATCTGATTCTAATGAGTGCACGGATTCCGTCTCTACTGGTGTCTTATGGATGGTATTCCATTGTATTGGGGGTACATCTCTGTGTGAATAGTCTTTAAGGTTGACTTTGGTAGTCACTCCTAAATGTTGCAAGTACAAAGAATTAGTTCCCCAATCTTGTACAATTTGTAACTGACGCATGAATGGTCGTCCCAATATCATCTCATATGCATGATTTTTCGCAAAGTCGCAAATGGCAAAGGTATGCTCAAATTCTACACCACAAGTGGTGAGAGATATGCCTTCTAGTAAGCCTAACGGTTTTTCTATGTGTCCATCGGCCATTTGTAGCTTCATCCTGGTGGGTCTGAGTGCTGGCTTACCCCAACGTTTCCATAAGGCGGTAGTAGCAATAGCTACTCCGGCTCCTGAATCTAAGATGGCTTTCGTGGTGTAGCCCTGATGGGTTATTGGAAGATATGTGTTACCTTCCTCTCCTTCGCTTACGTCTCCAATCTTTTCCACGGGTATCTCTGGTACCTTCTTCTGTGATCCTATCTGAGAGGGTGTGGTAGCTAGCTCAGGGAATTGATTTGCTACATGCTTCCACAATTCTGGTTTTACCTTTAACAATTCCTCCAGAGTGAGATTACACTGTACTTTAGTGTTCTTGATCACATCCGTGTTCCTAGGGATCACTGATTCTTCATTCCTCACTATTATCGTGGGTGCTCTCATACTAATAGACTTTGCTTCCCAAGGTCCTGTGAACTGAGGTAATTCTTGTAGAGAATTAGATTCAAATCCTATGGGTTCACTCAGTTGTTCCACCTCTACCTCATCGTATATAGAGGGGATGTCTTGGGGAAATTGTTCCTGCAAGTCGTCTATTTCTTGAATAGGAGGATGAGTTCCTTGTTCTTTTCTCCATTTCTCTTCTTGTATTTCTCTCAAAAATTCATGTGAGTACCTATGTGTGGAAGACAAATTGTCTTGGCTTTCTGTATTGGGTACTTGAGACAGGGATGGTGCATTCCTCTCCTGTGTCTCTGGGACAATAGGGTTCCTAGACTGATCCTTTTTCTCTTTGCTTTCTATCAAGTGTTCTAGCCTCTCCATTAATCCTTGAAAGTGTAGTTCTGGTTTTGCCATGTTATTCCAATTAAGATATCTAGAGGCTTCGAACAAGGCTTGTGCTAATTCTACCATCTTCATGCACAATTTAGTTCTCTCAATTTCTAGATCAGCTCGAGGGTAGTTTTTACTCATTTCCGTGACCTGAGGTCCCTCTTTTATTCTAGCCTGATATGCACGAAACATCATGTCTAGATCTTCTGGTATGGGTTCCGCTAAGACTGATCCTGATTTCTGAGCTGGGATTTCTTGGTTTGATTCTTGTGAAGCCAATTCTTGTATTTTGGCTCTAGATTCCCTTAAACTTCCTTCCAACTCACTTATCTTTTTACTCCATTTTCTCTTTATCCTTTCTCTGGAATCTTTCCAAGATTTCGTCTTTTTACTACTCGATTCCGCAACTTCACTAGTTCCGACTACTTTCTCTTGATTAAGCTATTGGTTTTGTAAGAGCGCCTGGGCTCTGGTTATAGCTTGGATAGGCACGTATGTAGGGTTGGATCCATCTGCGTTGTTTACAATACCTATCACGTTGATCGATGTCACATTTGATGTGTTAACTGGGTACTTAGGACAATCTTTGATTATGTGTTCTTTGCCACAATCAGCACAAAAGCCTTGTATGTTATAGTACTGTGATTGCCTTGCTATTGGGAGATGTGGACAATCCTTAATGAAGTGATCTCCTTGGCACCTAAAGCATGATCCTCTAGGGCCCTGTGGTCTCTGTTGTCTCAATTGGGGCCGTGGGTTTGGGTTTGTGTACATCACATTAGTATAGTCTGGCTCCCAACTAGGTTCCATTGGAGGACTATCATAATGATGTGTCTCCACATGTTCTGGTGACTCCGTGTAATAAGCGGGTGGACTAGTTACATGAGTAGAGTCAAAACTGTTTGAGTTTGGGTCACTTTCGGTGATCAGGGGTGAAGAAGGCACTAAGGCCCTACTTAGGTTCTCTTCTGCAGCAGCGTATTTGACTGAGATGACATTCGCTGGTGGGGGTGGCTGCTGAGCTAAGACGGGTTGAGGTCTCTGTTGAGCCTGGTATGGGTAGTTCTGAGGAGACCTATAGTAATAAGGTTGAGCATTGTATTGGCCTTGATACCTACCTGGCTGCTGGTATGTTTGCGGGTAGTTCTGTCTCACGGTTTGTTTGTTGTATGGGCAGTCCTGAGCCGTATGATTCGTGTATCTTCTCTCAATTGTGCAATATTGGCCACTAGGGTTGGCTTGAGGTTGAGGTGCATTGGGGCACATGTTTGCCAAATGATTTCCACCACAAGTGTAACAACGTACGTTCATCGGTAGCTTGGGCACCTGTTTACTAGAAACTCCTAGTTTTTGGGCCACTTTTTCTGCTAGGTCCTCTATCGAATTAGACAATTTTGTGGATGCTAGAGAAGAACAATCTGAGTCCTTATAGACCTTTGAGAGTTCTAATTCATCTCCTAAGTTGTCCTCAATGTCTATACATATTCTTACACACTCCTCTAGCGTTCTGGGTTCTTTTAGGTACACATAAGAGCGTAGTTTAGCGCTCAACAAGCCATCTAAGAACAGTGATACCTGTTTGGCTTGTGAGGGTAGCTCTTGCATTGGACATCGTTCGACATATTGTCTGAACCTACGACCTGCCAGTCTAACTGTTTCCTGAGGGGTCTGTTTAAAGCTATGAATCAACGAAGACGTGTCATGTCTAACCCCACTTTTAGAGAATTCAGTAATGAATGACTCTAAAAAGTGATAGATGTCTCTGAATTGCCTTTGTTGCAAAGGTTGGAACCAAGTTAAAGCGGTATTCTTTAACGTTAGTCCAAATGCGTTGTACTGCGTGAACATGTCCTCGACTTGTTCTGCTCTCAGTACTTGCTTGAATTCTGCGACATGGTCATAGGGATCTCCTGTCCCATCAAAGTAATTCTTCATTGATTTTACTAATTGAGTGGGTCTCAATACTCTTGCGTGTTCGCGTGGTCTAGGTAGAGGAAAATCATCTCTACCACCTGGTATTCCATGTTCTCTTTGTCTATCCGTCCTAGTAGTGTTCGTGGTTGTTCTATCTCTCCCTATGGGGGGATTGAAGCTTACTTCCGGTCTTTCGTTATTTCCTTCTCTTTGATTTCCATGGGCTGAGGATGTTCCTGCCCCTTGTTGATTTGTATTCATGTTCGTTCTAGATGGAGGGAATATCAATTCACCTCTCCATGTGTATGTGTTTTTAGCACGCTCAGGCACCACAAAGACTCTTTCTGAAGCCTCATCCAGGTATACAGCCTTTCCAGGTGTATCTGGGTCCTTGAATTCATAAATTGTAATGATGCCTACCTCGCCAGGGTTTTCCTTTCTGTACCTCCAAAAGGCTTCATCTGTCTCCTTGTTTACAAACAACTCGGTGCTCCTGTTATCTTGAGGGATCCACTCTGGGATGATTACTCTTGTCAATACGGATTTCCCTCTAGGTGTCCTAGGTTCTTTTAACGGTTCTTTTCCTTGAAATTTCGCTTCCGTCTCTAATTGAATTGTGCCAAACTCATTAGTATCGTTGGGCTGTGTACTTAGGATGTACATGGTTCCTTCTTTGTCTATGTAAGCGTCTCTCTCAAACTTCACCACTGGTCTTTCCAATCCAATGGGTTGATCAGGGTTGTGCAGTTGCACCACTTGCCTTCGCAAACCATCCTCATAGATGCGAGCACCTAATCGGTTGGTTCGGAGAAACTCTAGTTGCGTTCTATAGGGGCCTTCTGGCTTTTCTAGGTATGCTATATGAGGCCCTCCTTCTGGTCTGTCTGTGCTAAATGCCATTTCTGATTCACTTGATTCTGAGCTCAACTCGTAGGGATAACTACTATTCAACTGCTGAGCCCAAGATCGAGCGGTAGTTCTTACACTAGCCTCTGATGATCTAAGGCTTCTTCTGTCCGATTTACCTATATGTTTGCCCGATCTAAGGTTCATTAATTTTCTTCCTTGCACGCTCAATTACACACTCAGATCGTCAATGGTCCTTTGTGATTATTCTCTTGATTCTTTTTAATTTTCTCTGGATTCTTGTCTTAATATATGCGTCAGGAATTCGACTTTCCGTTATAGTTTTGAGTTCTCGTTCCGTCAGACTTAGGTTCTTTCCTTTAGGTTTTCGTCACACACACCTTTACTTTAAGTCTTAAACTTGATAGAATTAGGTATCTTGAACTTGAGGCGTTCCTATCGTCGTTAATACACAACTACCGTTTAGCCTAAGCTAAGAATTGACTGAGGGGGTTGAGTAATCTTCCAACCTCGAGTCGGCTTTTCTGGTTGCTCTGATGCCCTGTTGCCCAAGAAGCCGTGCTTCCCAAGCTCTGCTGTCTCCACTGCCTTGCTTGCTTGCCTTGGATTGCCCTTGCTAGACCTGGAAAATTCCAATGTTAGACCAATTCACAAGATGATTAAACACTTGAGCACATACATCTTTTAAATCCCTTCCCTTTTTGCCCAAATTTCCAATGTGTGCCCCCTGGCTTTCTAGTCCCAAACTAGGTGAACCTCAAAATAGCTTATCCAAAAATAGATGTATTCTTTATGAAAAAACAGTTGAGGTCACGTAGTACTCGTCACGAGCTTTCTAACGAGCTATTAAGCTCAAAAAACGGACTTCGGATGAAAAAGTTATGAGCATTCAGGCCCTGGGGGGTAAAAACTGACAATCAAGTTTTCCTTCAAATATGAGCTAAGGGGTCTCCTATGAGTCTAATGGTCCAAAAATTTTTCAAAAATACCCTCAAATTTGGTCAAAAATTGGAGTCCAAAATTTGCGATGGGGGTGGGCAATCGCGATGGTCTGGGACCGTCGCGATGGTCCGAGCGAACCGTCGCGATGGCGCGGGATTTGGACAATCGCGATGGCGCGAAAAGGCGAACCGTCGCGATGGCTCGAAGTGAACGATCGCGATGGCGTGAGGTCGAACCGTCGCGATGGCCCGAAGTGAACGATCGCGATGGCGTGGAAATGGACCGTCGCGATGGTCCGAAAAATGAACCGTCGCGATGGCGTGATCAGGCGGACAATCGCGATGGCGCGGTCAACGGTCAAAGGTGGACAATCGCGATGGTCCGAAGTGAACCGTCGCGATGGTCCGCGATGCGATGGCTTGAGCCAATCGCGATGGTCCGATTTTGGGCTGTCGCGATGGTCCGAAAAACGAACCGTCGCGATGGTTTATCGAGACACGGGGCACTATCGTGGCGATGGCATGAGCCAATCGCGATGGTCCGGGGTCAGCTGAACCGTCGCGATGGTCCAAGTGGACCGTCGCGATGGCTCAAGTAAACCGTCGCGATGGTCCGAAAAAGCGAACCGTCGCGATGGTCCGGCCGAGCCGTCGCGATGGCGTGAGCCTATCGCGATGGTGCGACACAATCGCGATGGTCCGAGCCAATCGCGATGGTCCACCAAACAACAAATTTTTGAAATGCAAAAATGGTTCCGTGTATGCGCAAGTATCGCCTATCTAGTGGTGTGGTCGCCTACCTCAAAAACCGAAAATTGCAGACCATCGCGATGGTCCGCCCTGCTCGGACATTTCTGACAGAAAGTACATGTTTTACCTTTTGGAAGCTCTCCTGATGCTCTGAAGCTCTGTACCTGCAAGAAAACTCAAGAAAACACAAGTGCATACAAGCGCAAAAACTCTCTCTCGCTCTCTCGCATGCACAATGAGGGGAATTGAGGTGAATGGGGGGATATGGTGAATTTTCTGATTTTTTTGGAGATGGAGATGATGATGCGATGATGAAGATGGAGTATGGGGGAGGTGAAAAACACTAAAAACTAAGTAAAAACAACAACAAAAACTGAAATTTTTACCTTCCAACGCCTCTTCTTGCTATACTCTTACCATCACACATTCGTCCTAGACTCGATCCCCGGCAACGGCGCCAAATTTGGTGTTGTTCTAGCACAATGGTGAGAACCACGTTAAGAAGCTTCACCTCCTTAATTGTCAATCCGTGGGAGAGGTAGGAGTGATATGAAGATCGTGAACGTGAGATGATGTGAGAGTGAAGGTGAGAAGCACAAAGATGCACACACACATACACACACACAATGAAGAGACAAGCAAGACACAATGGAAGGTGGGAAATTAGCTCTATTACTCCAGAATACTCTTACAAGCTCAAACTAGCTCTATGCTCACACTAACCAAAATGAACCAACCCCAAAAATGAGCTCTCTAGCTCTTTTTATAGTTTCTAGACTAGTTTTGACCGGTTTCACATCTAGTGACCGGCCTAGTTAAAAAATAGGTCCTAGAGGCTATTTGGAAGGGTAAACGATGTCTAAAAATAACGAAAATTGGTATGCGCATTCTACCTAAGCTCCTCAAGCTCGAGGACTCCTCGGCTTGCACAAAATGGAGCTATGGATTACAAAATGGGGTTTTCTATGATACATATGTTACATTTAGTGATAATAATCACTTGTTGAATGTTTGGAGAATTAATAAGAAATATATTTGTTTGAAAAATTGATCCGCCTGGCTCCCTGCTCCTTCTTTACATGCTTCCGTGGCGTCTGTGCCTCTGACTGCTTCCAACAACTACCTCTTTATCCTGTGTATATTTATTACTGGGTGGTTAGGTCCGTACGTCAATACTGGCACTAATGGCTTAGCCCACTGTGGCACCACTTCCAAATTAAACAGGTAAGCATCAGGAAGGTCATCTGACACTCCTTGTGGGGCTTCTCCAGATGTGAGCCTAGAGAGATGATCTGCTCTCAAGTGAGTCTTCCCTTTCCTTACCACAACCTCGAAATCATATTCCATTAGCAAGAGAAACCATCTTACTAATCTTCCTGTATTGCATGGCTTGTTTACGAGATATAGCAGTGCCTGATGGTCAGTAAAAACTTTAAACTTATTGGCAAGCAAATAATGTCTAAACTTTTTAACTGCATATACCATGCCTAATCCTTCTCTCTCCGTAGTGGTATAATTTCGTTCAGCTGCATTCAATTGTCTACTAGCATAGGCAATTGGAAGATCCATATTACCTTCATCGGTAGGCTACGCGAGTACACACCCAATAGCATAATTGGATGCATCAACATGAACATGGAAAGGCTTATTCCAATCTGGTGTGGTCAAGATCAGTGCTGAACATAATCACCGTTTAAGCTCATTGAAAGAATTCTCACATTCATTAGTCCACTCAAAGTTAGTCAAAAGTCCATACAGAGGCTTTGCTATGATGGCATACATGTGTATAAACCGTCGGTAATAACCACAATGCCCCATGAAAGCTTGTACTTCCTTGACATTCTTTGGCCTAGGTAACTTGGCTATGGCTCTCACTTTCTCTTCATCAGTGGATATGCCATTCTTTGACACTATGTGTCCTAGAATCTTGCCTTGCCTGACCATAAAAACGCACTTTTCTGGGTTCAGGCAGACTTGATATTCTCTACATTTGTCAAAGATTTGTTTGAGTTCAGGAATATGGGTTTGCCTAATGTTGGAATGAGCACAAAGATCATCAACATAGACTTCTAAGTTCTTCCTCAGGAACTCTTTAAATACATGGCACATTAGTCTCTGGAAGGTAGCAGGTGCATTGGTAAGCCCAAATGGCATTACTCTAAAGGCAAAAATGCCCCATTCAGTGGCAAAAGCCGTCTTGTGCTGATCTTCTGGAGCTATGGCTACTTGATTGTAGCCCGAAAATCCATCAAGGAAGCTGTACACTTCCTTGCCTGCTACTCTTTCTAAGAGATGCTCTGTGATAGGAAGTGGATAGTTATCTCCAATTGTGGCTGCATTGACCTTCTTTAAGTTAATGCATACACACAGCTTTCCATTTTTCTTGGGCACCACTACGATGGGGGATACCCACTCAGTGTGCTCAATTTCATAGATAAATCCAGCTTCAACCAAGCGATCTATCTCTTCCTTGATCTTGGCCGCATAGTTGTCATTGTATGTGTATGGATTTTGCTTGGAGGGTTTGGCATCTGAGGTCATGGGGATAGTGTGTGAGCATATGTCTGGATCAACACCCTTCAAATCCTTGTAACTCCAAGCGAATACATCTCTGTATTCTCTTAGCAAGGCTATCAATTCGTGCTCTTCGTCTTCCGTCAGGTCGTGGCCTATGTATGTGCATCTCTCTTCTCCTTCTTCCACGGCTACCACTATTTTCTTGGTGGTTTCTTTGTTATCATAGGCCTCCCCTGATTGCGCCTCTCGTTTAGGCATTCTGATCATGACTCTCCTATCATCTATCTCATACTTCTTAAAATTTTCCGGGACCTCAAACAAAGATTCTTCCTCTTCTGGTGTGACTTCTCTCTTCTTTCTTTTCTTTCCTTCTTCCTTTGGGGTCACATGTGTGGCTAGCCTTACATCATTTGTAAGCTCTCCATGCCTCTGGGGTTGAGATTCTACTTCATAGAAGTATTCTTCATCTGATGCAAAAGGTGGGTCCATAATGATTGACTCTAGATCGGAGTCACTTGCATCCTCAAATGCATCAGGGCTAGGTTCACACTCTTCTAACACTGCCTCTCCCATGATCGGCTCTATGGAGAAGACTGAAATGTCATAGCCATCTTCATCCCAGTGAGGTGTCCATTGTTCTTCATTGATGGCTACATCCATTGTTGCTAGGATTTCTGCCCAGCCATGGGGTTCAAATTCTTCGTCAGGAAAGACTACAGGTGCATAGGCTGGGTCTTGAATTGATCTATGTGTTTCTTTTGCACCTACCTCTCTGGCTTTTTCTCTCTTCTCTTCTTCTACTACTACTTTGCACATCCATAAGTGGGTGCCTTCATGCATCCATGAGGATCCTGATCCTATGGAATGCACCGATTCCGTATCATCTTTGGCTCTATGGAGGGGATTCCATTGGATAGGAGGGACATCTCTATGAGAGTAATCTTTGAGATTCACTTTGGTCGTAACACCTAAGTGTTGCAGGTACAAGGAATTGGTTCCCCAGTCCTGTACCACTTACAACTGTCGCATAAAGGGTCGTCCCAAGATCATTTCATAGGCATGATTTTTGCTAAAATCACATATAGCAAATGTATGCTTGAACTCAACACCACATGTGGTGAGAGTTATTCCTTCTAACAGCCCTAAGGGTCTCTCTATGTGACCATCAGCCATTTGCAATTTCATCCTCGTGGGCCTGAGTGCTGGCTTGCCCCAACGCTTCCATAGGGAAGTGGTAGCAATTGCAACTCCTACACCTGAGTCTAGAATGGCCTTGGTGGTGTATCCTTGATGGGTGATAGGAAGATATGTGTTTCCCTCTTCACCCTCACTAGTTTGGCTACATGTTTCCATAGCGCTGGCCTCACTTTGAGTAGTTCTTCTAAGGTGAGGTTGCACTGTACTTTAGTGTTTTTCACTACCTCTGTGTTCCTAGGTATGATTGAGTCCTCATTTCGTACCATGACTGTGTTGGTGCAGATCAATCACCAATTGAAGATTTGGAGTAAAGAAAATGGATACATTCACAAGAGTGAAGGACATGTACACATATGTACATTAGTTATGACATAGGTTACATATACTTATGCTTTGATGAGAGTTTGTACATAGATGCCTATAAATACTTTTGGAAAATGTCGGGCAAATAGAGAGCAGAAGAGAGAAGACATAGAGAGACTATGTATGAGCATAGGAATAGAGAAATGAGTGATTGTATATGTCAATAGACTGATGAGAAAGTAGTTGAAGTCTCTCTCATTTGTAGTTGTAGTCTTCTCCTGAAATGAAGAAAATGTTGCGCCCGATATTTCTGCGTCTACTCCGTCTGTAGTAGATCATTTGTGAAATCCTTTTGAGGATATCTAAGTTGTTAGTTAATGAATTTGTGGTTTGAATTTCAGAGTCTAATTGTAAACAGGTGAAGAGAATTGCTGGTAGGAACATTCACATGTGGTGAGTGTTCACAGCTCTCTGAAACAGGCACACATTTCGAGTTCAAAGAAATGAGTAGTGCTCAGTGCACAGTGTAAAGTTTTACACATATGATAGCTCAAAATCTAAGTTGAGAGATAAGCTATCTTCAGTCAAAAGGATTTGGTAAAACGGGTTCGACATTGTGAGAACCAAAGTTAAGAAGTTAGGGGTGTCAAATCGACTTCTCAGAAGTACAGTTTTGGACATAGGTAACTTGTGAAGTCAGTTTCTCAAGTTATACTAAACATTTTTGAGAACTTTAACTTGTAGGAGGTGCGCAATCTCTAGGCGACACTCCATACAAAATTTCATAGAAAACTTTACATGATTGATAGGTCAATGTGAAGAAATTCTGCAGCAGACTTTTCTGTGTTTCATCTTCTTCACAGATTTTCTCAATTTTGATAATTTGGAGATTGGACCTCTAATTTAGTGAAGGTTTTGACTTACTCTTGATATAGAGGTGTTCTAAATTCAAGAGTAGGTTGTTCTTTTGGAGATTAACACTCTCCATCAGTGGTATCAGAGCAGGAGACATCAAAATCAAGGAAAGGAAGGTCCCGACTGCTGCAGATTCAAGAAGTTCAACATTTGAAGAACTAAGAAGTGAAAGCTTGGAGTCAAAAGCCTGAGGAGAAGTCTACTCGACATTAAGAAAGGCAAAAGGAGTCTAACTCGAAGTAAAGGTACATACATTGCTTGTAAAGCTTGAAGTTTTCAATACACAGGTGGATGCAAGATGGGAGATGCTCTACAGATAGAGAAATTGGATAGGGAAAACTATCCTGCATGGTCAATGAGGATGGAAGCTCATCTTATGAGCAAAGATTTAATTGGTTACATCACAGGAGAAGAAGAAAAGCCAGAGTTCAGAGATCCTAGTGTTCCAACTAGGGAAGAGTTAGCAGATCTGAAAAATTGGATGAAGAAAGATGCTCAAGCTAGGAGCATTATCTATATGGGAGTCAATGATTACTTGTTACCTCATATTAGAGGTCTTGAAAGTGCTACTGACATATGGAATGCTTTGGAGGAGCATTTCCAGAACACTACAAAGTCAAGGAAGGCATCCTTATGGGCAGAGTTTACTACCTTCAAGAAGAAGGCCTCTCAATCCATCTCAGACTATGTAACAAGGATGAAAGATATTGCAGATGCTTTAGGAGCTGTTGATGAAGACATTGAGGAAGATAAGTTGGTAAGGCAAATCCTTACAGGGTTGAGAGGTGATGACAAATGGAAGCCATTTATTTTGTCTACAGAACTATCACTTGATCATTTCACTCCTGATTTAAATCAATTGTTAGGTCATATGCTAACATTTGAACAGGATGTTAAAGGAGATGGTGACAAGAGTACAGGTCATGCAATGTACTCAAAGGACAAGAAGAAGAATAGCAAAGGAAAACAACAAGCAGGTGAAGATGAAGGAACAACTACTCAAGCCAACTTCCTAAGAGGAAGAGGAGGTGGCAAAGGTAGAGGAAGAGGCAGGAACAACAAAGATGGAGGCAAAGCTTGCTGGATTTGTGGTAAGACAAATCACTTAGCTAATGATTGTTGGCATAATAATCAGAATAATGGTGGATACAATCAAAATTATAATTCAAGAGGAAGAGGTGGCAGAAATCAAAGAGGTAATTACAGAGGTAGAGGTGGAAGGAATTATTTTGGAAGAAATGCAGGCAGAGGATTCCAAAGTCAACAATACAACAACACCTACTACAATTATGCTTCAGATCAAAAGGAAGATTCAACATTGATAATGAATGCAACTTGTGAAAGGCAGAATGAAGATCAAAGAGTCTTCTACATTGACTCAGGGTGTAGCAATCACCTGAGTGGTAACATATCTTTGATGACTGATTTGGAAAGTAAAGTTTTTAATCATGTTGTTCAAACAGGTGACAACACAAAGCACAATGTGAAGTCAATTGGATCAGTGAAGGCCAAGGATGGAAGTACGTTATTGAGTAAGGTCTTGTATGTTCCTACAATCCCTAAGAATTTGATAAGTGTAGGTCAAATTGTTGAAAAGGGATATGAAGTAAGGTTCACTAATGATGGAGTATATGTGGAAGATCCTAGCCAAGGGTATAAACAGATTGTTTCAGGGAAAAAGGAAGGAAGACTATTTACATTGAAGATTCAAGGTAACATTGGTCATGCAATGTTCACATATGGAGGTCATAAGATCTCTGAGTTAGATCTTTGGCACAAGAGGCTTGGACATTTCAATGAAAGAGGTATTAAAGATATGGTTAACAATGGTTCAGTGCTTGGATTGCCTAATGTTGCAGGTCAACATATGACATACAAATGTGAGGCATGTCAATTAGGTAAGGCTCATAAACATTCCTATTCCAAGCATGGTTTTATGCACTCAGAGAAGCTTGAGTTGGTACACACAGATGTGTGGGGACCATCAAAAGATTTCAGTATAAATGGATCAAGGTATTATGTGATTTATGTTGATGATGCTACTAGGTGGATCACTATCTATGTGATCAAAGATAAGTCAGAAGTGTTTAATACATTTAAGCACTATCATGCATATGCAGAAAGAATTACAGGTCATAAGTTGAAAAGACTAAGGTCAGATGGAGGGGGAGAGTATTTCTCAAATGAGTTCAGTGATTACTTATGGAATGCAGGTATAAAAAGGGAAGTTACTTGCAGGTACTCTCCTCAACAAAATGGTGTTGCAGAAAGGAGAAATAGAACTCTTGTTGAGTTTGCAAGATCCATGATGAAGGAGAAAAATTGCCCTAATTACTTGTGGGCTGAGGCTGTAAATACAGCCACTTATTTGGTCAATAGGTTACCTTGTAAAGCCTTGCAGGGTATGACACCATATGAGGCTTGGTGGGGTAAAAGACCTACCTTGGATCATAGCAGAGTTTTTGGGTGTGTGGCATATGCATATGTGCCATCACAATTAAGGCACAAGTTGGAGCCTAAAGCTGAAAAGTATGTTTTCATTGGCTATGATGATAAGCAGATGGGCTATAGATTGTGGAATCCATCAACAAAGCAATTTATGGTTTCTAAGGATGTTACATTTGATGAACAAAGCACTTGGTATGCAGGTACAATCAATATCAATACAGGTGATGAAGAAGAAGTGAGTCAAAGAAAAGGTAAATCAAAAGTTCAAATATTTGATGAGCAAGAGAATAATGAAGTGCAGGTTGAAGTGGAAGAGACACCAAGATTTGATCCTGAATGTGAAGAGCCAGAAACCTCAAGGAGTGGAGAACTCAGAAGGTCAACAAGAAATAGGTGGCAACCTACAAGGTATAGTTATGATACTTCATTTCTAGCCACAAAAGATTATGCTTATATGGTGAATACAGATGAAGACCCTTCTACATATGAAGAGGCAAAAGGTAAGGAAAAATGGGAGAGTGCTATGCAGGAGGAATATGATGCACTATTGGAGAATCAAACTTGGGATTTGGTTCCTAAACCAAATAGTCAGAAGATTATTGGATGTAAGTGGGTCTACAAGACAAAAAGGTTTGCAGATGGAAGTGTGTCTAGATACAAAGCTAGACTTGTTGTCAAAGGCTTTGCTCAAACATATGGTATTGATTATGATGAGACCTATAGTCCTGTGGCAAAGATGACAACCATAAGGACACTTATTGCTATTGCTGCATGTAAAGGTTGGAAGCTATGCCAACTTGATGTGAAGAATGCTTTTTTGAATGGTTATATTTCAGATGATGTATTCATGGAGCAACCTCAAGGGTTCAGAGATAAAAGGTATCCAGATCATGTGTGCAAGCTCAAGAGAGCTTTGTATGGCTTGAAGCAGGCCCCAAGGGCATGGAACTATAGACTTGTGAAGTTCCTAAAAGAACTTGGTTTTCAGGTGTCTAAAGCAGATAGTAGCTTGCTTGTCAAGGCAAGTGAAAATGGTTTCATATACATGTGCATATATGTTGATGATATAATTCTTACAGGTACAGATGAAGAAGGAATACAAAAGCTTAAGAGGCAAATGGAAAAGGAGTTCAAGATAAGTGACTTGGGAGACTTGTCATACTTCTTGGGCATGGAGATAACATATACTCAACATGGAGTATTTGTGACCCAAGAAAGGTATTTGAAGAACTTGTTAATCAAGTTTAAAATGGATGATTGCAGGGTAGCACCTACACCAATGGAGGTGAATCACAAATTGAGTAAGTATGGAGGTGAAGAATTCAAGGACATGAGACAATATCAGAGTTTGGTTGGTAGCCTTATCTATGCTACTCTAACTAGACCTGATTTATCATATGCAGTAGGGGTTTTGTCTCAATTTATGCATTGCCCAAGGAAAGAACATTGGATTGCAGGACAAAGGGTGTTGAGGTACATTAAGGGTACACTCAATGAAGGTTTGTATTATGGGTTTACCTCAGATACAAATATCAAAATCTATAGTGATGCAGATTGGGCAGGTAATCCAGATGATAGAAGATCTACTTTTGGATACATGTGTTATGTGGGAGACAAGTTAATCTCATGGTGTTCCAAGAAGCAACATACAGTTGCTTTATCTTCTACAGAAGCAGAGTATAAAGGCATAGTTGAAGCTGCAAAAGAAGTAATTTGGGTCAAGACATTGATGAAGAGTTTTGACATTGTGCATGGGATACCAATTATATATGGAGATAACATGAGTTCATTGTATTTAGCTGCTAATCCTGTTTTTCATGCCAGGACCAAACACATTGAGATTCAGTATCACTTTCTAAGAGAGAAAGTGATGGATAAGGAAATTGAAGTCATACATACTTCAACAAAAGATCAGATAGCTGATATGCTTACAAAGAGCTTGGATGGACCAAAGCTACAGAAGTTTAAAGACATGGCAGGTATAAAGAAGAAAGGAGAAAACCTCAATTGATGATTGAGGGGGAGCTGTTGGTGCAGATCAATCACCAATTGAAGATTTGGAGTAAAGAAAATGGATACATTCACAAGAGTGAAGGACATGTACACATATGTACATTAGTTATGACATAGGTTACATATACTTATGCTTTGATGAGAGTTTGTACATAGATGCCTATAAATACTTTTGGAAAATGTCGGGCAAATAGAGAGCAGAAGAGAGAAGACATAGAGAGACTATGTATGAGCATAGGAATAGAGAAATGAGTGATTGTATATGTCAATAGACTGATGAGAAAGTAGTTGAAGTCTCTCTCATTTGTAGTTGTAGTCTTCTCCTGAAATGAAGAAAATGTTGCGCCCGATATTTCTGCGTCTACTCCGTCTGTAGTAGATCATTTGTGAAATCCTTTTGAGGATATCTAAGTTGTTAGTTAATGAATTTGTGGTTTGAATTTCAGAGTCTAATTGTAAACAGGTGAAGAGAATTGCTGGTAGGAACATTCACATGTGGTGAGTGTTCACAGCTCTCTGAAACAGGCGCACATTTCGAGTTCAAAGAAATGAGTAGTGCTCAGTGCACAGTGTAAAGTTTTACACATATGATAGCTCAAAATCTAAGTTGAGAGATAAGCTATCTTCAGTCAAAAGGATTTGGTAAAACGGGTTCGACATTGTGAGAACCAAAGTTAAGAAGTTAGGGGTGTCAAATCGACTTCTCAGAAGTACAGTTTTGGACATAGGTAACTTGTGAAGTCAGTTTCTCAAGTTATACTAAACATTTTTGAGAACTTTAACTTGTAGGAGGTGCGCAATCTCTAGGCGACACTCCATACAAAATTTCATAGAAAACTTTACATGATTGATAGGTCAATGTGAAGAAATTCTGCAGCAGACTTTTCTGTGTTTCATCTTCTTCACAGATTTTCTCAATTTTGATAATTTGGAGATTGGACCTCTAATTTAGTGAAGGTTTTGACTTACTCTTGATATAGAGGTGTTCTAAATTCAAGAGTAGGTTGTTCTTTTGGAGATTAACACTCTCCATCAGACTGTGGGTGCTCTCATACAAGTAGACTTAGCTTCCCATGGCCCTGTGAAGTGGGGTAATTCTTGCAGAGAGTTAGACTCAAAGTCTAATCTTTCCTGAGATTTGGTGCTCTCTTGCTCCTCATACATGGATGGGATGTCTTGTGGAAATTGGTCGTGTGCATCATCCACAAGTTCAATGGGAGGAGGGACTTCACTCTCTTTAGCCCATTTGTCTTCTTGAATCTCGCGTAGGAATTCAAGTGTGAACGGATTCATAGAAGATGATGTGTCTGGCTCTGTAGAGTTAGGCACATAGGCTTCCTGGGCAAGAAGACCTGCCCTTTCACTTGCCTTGTCCTTGTGTTGAGAGGCGGGTTCCTTTTCTGATTGTGCAATTAGCATCTCTATTCTTTCTAACAGTCCTTCAAAGTGCAGCTGCGTCTTGGCTGAGCTAGATATGTTAAAAAGGCGGCTGGCTTCAAACATGGTTTGAGCCAATTCCACCATTTTGGCACAGATTTTGGTTCGTTCAAGCTCTAATTCTGCTCTAGGGTAGTACTTTTCATGATCAGTTACGTTTGGCCCTTCTTGGATTCTGGCCTGATATGCTTTAAGCATCATGTTTAAGTCCTCAGGAGTGGGATCTGCTAGGACTGATCCTACTCTAGGGGGTGGTGGGATTAGGTGAGGCGGGTTGGAAGGTGGCGGGTCGGATGGAGTTGGGAATGGTGGAGGTGGGGTAGTGTGAGAGGGAGTTTGAGATGTGAGTTCGGTTATCCTGGCTCTCGTTTCTCTTAGACTTTCCTCAAGTTCACTCATTTTCTTTGCCCATTGCCTTTTCATTCTTTCACGACTATCTCTCCAAGCTCTAGTCCTCTTCTTTGTCATGCTCTCCGTTTCACTAACATTTGGGCTCTTTTCTTGGCCTACACTTTGGTTCTGCTGTAAGGCTTGGGCTCTAGTGATCACTTGCACTGGTGTAGTGGAAGTCACACTTCCTGTGGAGTCTACAACTAACCCAACAACATTGATAGGAGTGATTTTCGGCATATTATTAGGATTCTTTGGGCAGTCTCGTAAGAGATGCTCCTTTCCACACTCCTGGCAATAGCCCTGGATCGTCACTGACTGGGGTTGTGTAGGTGGAGGCAAGGGACAATCACGAATGAGATGATCTCCCTGACATCTGTAGCATGGTCCTCTAGGGAATGGGGGTCTTACTTGCCTAGGTTGAGGTCTAGAGTTGGGCTTTGCGTACATGACATTAGCATATTCTGGCTCCCAATTAGGTTCACTCGGTTCCTCACTGTAGTAGGACTCACCATGTTCAGGAGACTGCATGTAGTAAGGCTGGGGACTATCGACATGCGTAGAATCAAAGCTATGGTCACTGGGATCACTTTATGAGATTAATGGTGTTATTGGGACTATAGCTCTATTGAGGTTTTCTTCTGCAGCAGCATACTTTACCGGAATCACATTAGTAGGAGCAGGTGGTTGCTGTGCTAGCATTGGTTGGGGTCTCAGTTGGGTCTGATATTGCGATTGGTAATTTTGCTGAGGCCTAGTATACTGTTGGGGTGGGTATTGACTCTGGTATCTGCCTTGCTGGTATGGCTGAGGGTAGGTTTGCCTAACCGCTTGCTTATTGTATGGGCAGTCTTGTGCGGAGTGATTTGTGTATCTTCGTTCTATGGTGCAGTACTGGCTACTAGGATTTACTTGGGGTTGAGCCATAATGGGACATACATTTGCCATATGGTCACCTCCACAAGTATAGCATCTTTTCACAAGGGCAAATCTTGGGATCTGTTTGCTAGTGACACCTAATTTCTGAGCTACTTTCTCTGCTAATTCCTCAATAGATGTGGATTGTGTGGAAGAGAGGCTAGAAGAACTATCAGTATCTTTATAGATTTTTGAAAGCTCTAATTTCTCCCCTAGGTTATCCTCGATGTCAATGCACATGCGTACACACTCTTCTATGGTCCTAGGGTCCTTCAAGTACACATATGATCTCAATTTGGTACTTAGCATCCAAGAATAAAGCCACTTGCTTAGCTGGTGTGGGTAACTCAGGGACTGGGCATCTCTCTAGGTATTGCCTAAATCTTCTTCCAGCAAGTCTCACAGTTTCTTGAGGGGTTTGCTTGAAGCTGTGAATCAGCGAGGAAGTGTTATGTCTTATGCCAATTTTAGAGAATTCGATAATGAATGCCTGTAGAAGTTGGTCTATGCTCCTGAACTGCCTCTCGTTTAGTGGCTGAAACCATGTCAGGGCAGTGTTCCTAAGGGTTAGACCAAAGGCATTGTACTGCGTGAACAGATCTTCAACTTGTTCATCTCTCAAGACTTGCCTAAACTCAGCCACATGATCGTATGGATCTCCAGTGCCATCGAAGTAGTTCTTCATGGACTTAACTAGCTGAGTCGGTCTCAAAGTCCTTGTGTGCTCTCTAGGTCGTGGTAGAGGGAACTCATCCGCATTTCTTTGATTCTTGGGAGCTCTAAGTACCTCAGGTTCTACTCTATTTGTTTCCGTCCTCGTTCTTTCTCTGCCCCCTGGGTTGGCAAAGCTTACTTCTGGCCTATCTCTACTTCTGTCTCTTTGAGTTCCATGAGCTTGGGATGTTCCAGCTCCAGGGTGACCATAGGACACGTTTGATCTTGGTTGGGGAAAAACGAATTCACCCTTCCAAGTATAAGCATGCCTGTCATGTTCTGTAACCACAAAGATCCTCTTTGAAGCGTGATCTAAGTAGGTCACTCTGCTTGGGCTATCAGGATCTTTGAACTCATAGATCAGGATTGACCCTACATCATTTGGCCTATTTGATTTATACCTCCAAAAGGCTTCATCGGTTTCTTGATTTAGGAGCAGATCTATGCTCTTATTATCCTATAGAATCCACTCTGGATTGAGGATTCTAGTAAGAACAGATTTCCCTCGAGGGGTCCTAGGCTCTATACCCATGTTTCCTTGCTCTAGGTCACCTATGTCTGCTTCTGGGATCACATTTCCGAATTCGTCTGTCCTTTTTGGGTGACTGGTGACTACATATATGGTTCCTTCTTTGTCCAAGTATGCTCCATTTTCAAACTTTACAGTTGGGTGTTCTATTCCAATGGATTGATCAGGGTTTTTAATCTGGACCACGGATCTTCCTAAGCCATCCTCATAGATGCTACCACCTAATCGGTTGGTCCTAAGGTATTCCAGCTGCGTCTTGTAGGGGCCTTCCACCCTATACAAATGTGGCACACCTCAACTCCCCGCAGGTCTCTCCATACCTTGAGACATCTCTGATTCAATAGTCTCAGAGCTAGGGTAATGCGAGTGGTGGCTCAACTACTGGGCCCAAGACCTAGCAGTATGATTAATGCTAGCCTCTGAAGACCTAAGACTTTGTCTATCCCTTACCAGATGTTGTCCTGATCTAAGGTTCATATGCCTATTTAAGTGGCCCCTATTTTGCCCAAGTACAACCTCGTTGCTGAGTTCTTTTGTACCAATTACTTGATTACTTCTTATGTTGATTATCGTGTTTATACTCTTGTCTGATTTCACGTTGTCAGGAGCATTTGAGTTAATTTCCGCACTTGAAGTTGATCGTTCCACGTTAAGTCTTTTCCTTTAAAGTTCTCGGTCACACACAGGTTATCTCTTGAACTTGATTTCTTAGATAGTCTTTGACTCGTCTCGTGCCTATCGTTGTCCTGACTTACTTCTAGCACTATTCACGTGTAGCCTAGGCTAGGAATTGACAGAGGGAGTTGAGAATCTTCCAACCTTGAGTTCCTCCCTTAGTTGCCCTTGTGTGCTCAGGAAGTGTGTTCCCAAGCTTGCACTTACTCTTGCTCCGATCGCCCTTTGATGCTCTCATTGGACTTGTAAGAGTCCCAAAATTAGCTCAAGACTTAAATTCAAATGACAGACAGATCACTTTCATTCATGTAATTTGGATATCAATTATGTCCCCTGTCTTCATTGCAAACAATTCTAGAGATCCCTTGGTTTTGCTCCCCCTAGGTAGGGCTACTTCAAAATAGGATATCTAATAATATTGATATTAAATTTACCGTAACCAGTGGAAGTTTTGGTTGTACGCCCCACGAGCTTTCCAACAAAACAAGAATCACAGCAAACGGATTTCGTATGAGAAAGTTATGACAGTTCAGGGTTCTGGTGCAAAAACAGGGTTCAAACAGGCTGACAGATCCCAGGATTTTTCTCAAAACACACTTTTAGGAGCCTCACAAATCACGAATAGCTTGCTAATTATGCCCAAAATTACCCCAAAGACTTGGAAATATTAACCCTAAAATTTTGGCCGAAAAGCCTATCAATCGTGATCGACAGGTCTGTCAATCGCGATTGACAGAGGTGTCCGTCGGGGCCTGTCGGTCGCGATCGACACGTCAGTCGCGATCGACACATCAGTCGCGATTGACAGTGTCAATCGCGATCGACAGAGTCGGTCGTGAGTCCTGTCAATCGTGATCGATGGTGTCAATCACGATCAACACTTTTTCCGAGATTTTCGCTGTGATTTCAGTCAATCGCGGATGTGTCCGTCGTGATGGACACGTGGCAACGCGAATTTTGGTGTCAATCGTGAATTTTCAGTCGGTCGCGATCGACGGTGTCAATCGCGATTGACTGAATCCTATGTGGTAGTCAGTCAGTCGTGAGGTCTGTCGGTCGCGATCGACAGGTTTGTCGGTCGCGATTGACAGGGTCTGTTGGTCGCGATTGACAGGGTCTGTCGGTCGCGATTGACAGATGTTGTCGATCGTGGCTATCGATCGCGATCGATGGTGTCGGTCGCGATTGACAGAGAAACACGGAATTTTTTAACTGTTTTTAGTGATTTAGAATGTGCTCATCATGTAGATTATGGTGATGCACTTTGTTTTACCAAATGGGCGATTTTTCTGTCGATCGCGATCGACAGAGGTCTGCGACACAGAGACAGTTTCGAGCGTGTCCGTACCTGCTCAGCGTGCTGGAGGGGATGATACAGCTGTACCTACAAGAGTGCTCAAAAAACATGCAAAAACACAGCACACAAGTCGCTCTCTCGCTCTCTCTCACAAGTGGAATGAGGGAAATGAGGTGGAGAAGGTGATATGATCAAAAAACTGAAATTTTTTTTCGCGATGATGGAGATGGAGATCGGATGTGGTGAGGATGATGATGGTGATGATGGTGGTGAGGTAAGAAAGAGAAAAGTAAAGAAATTACCTACAACGCCAACGTCTCAAATCTACGTCTTACCATCACATGCTCGTCCTCAAAGCTCGATCCCTGGCAACGGCGCCAAAATTTGGTGTAGCTCAGTGATGAGTAGCACCTCCTTTAATGTCAATCCGGGAAGACGTGAGGATGGTATGATGACCTCGAGCAAGTGAAGGCACAAGTGCGTGAGTGAGAAGCACACTAACATGCACACACATAGACACACACGCGCACTCAAGGTAAGACAAAGAGAGAGACAATGGAGTTCTTTTAGATTACTTCAAAGGTGCTCATACAAGTTTAGATCAATTACAAGCTAACCCAAAAATGAGCTCTCTAGCTCTATTTATAGTTTTTGACTAGGTTTTGGCCGTGTCCAGACCTAGTGTCCGGCCTAGTTAAAAATTAGGTTCTAGGGTCTATTTGAAGACTCAAACGAAGTCTAAAAATTATGAAAATTGGTAGGTAGCTACTTAGAATGCTCCTCAAGCTCAAGGACTCCTTGGCTTGCACAAAATGGAGCTACAAAAATATGAAATGGTATCTACAATGGCTCTTAGTGATGAAAATCACTATTGTTGTAGGGATTTCTTCTAACGATTTGACATACATATCTTCGAGCTCCCTACTTGCTCCTTCTCCTTGTGTGTCCACCTCTTTGATATGCTTTAGTGTCCTGAAAAAATATTGGCCTACTTGCCAGATCATCGTTGACTACCCTGTCTGCTTGTGCCTTCTCTCCTCTCTGACTCCCTTCGTAAGCTTCCTTGCCTTGTGAGTCCTTCAGTTCCAAGAACCCAATGTCCAAAATGCCAAGGCCACCACTATCTCTTTGGCAGGTGCAGATGGACTACTTGATTTTAGGCATCCCCCTCCTATTGTGGTCACTCATCGAAAGGAAGTTTTTGCAAATACTATCTAGTTTGGATAGAACTTGCTCTTTTGGTCTCCAACAAGAAAGGAAGTAAATGGTCGATGATATGAGGAACGTGTTGATAACCATAGCAAAACTAACGAGATTGATTTGCATACCTCTCCAATAGTTTAGCTTGTTTTCAAATCTAGCCAGCACCCAGTTCCACCGCTGCTCCACCGAGATACCAAACCCCAAGGGAATCCCAAGAAGCCAGAAAATCTGGCCCTATGGAATGATTTGATAGTCATGATCAATGACAAGGTCAGGGTGGATCTCGACAATAGCTCTCAAAGTGGTCTAAGAGTGGTTGATTTTGGATCTAGAGGCTTCACAAAAAGTATCCAGGCACCTCCTGAACGTCTCCTCGCTGGTACTATCATTGTGGACAAACGCATTCATATCATCGGCAAAAATTCTCATGGTGATCTGGTTGTGGTCATGAGGCAATCGAAGGCCTTTGATATTACCAACTTCCACTTGTTCCACCAGCCAGCTAAGCCCTTCCATGGCAATGGCAAAGAGAAGGGAGCCAATGGGCACCCTTGTCTAATCGATCTTCTAAGTTTGATCACCTTTGAAAGTTTGTCATTAACATTAATTTGAGTCGATGCGTTTCCCAGAAGGGTCGCGATCATCTTGGTGAATTTTTTACTACATCTGAGATCTTTAAGTGACTACAAAATATAGTCCCGTTCCAGCCTTTCATAGGCTTTATCAAAGTTGATCTTGAGGAAGACCACATCTTGTCTTGACTATTTGCGAGGTCAAGACCTTCCCATATATCTATAATGGTTTCCAAAATTGACCTGCCTTTGACAAAAAATTTTTGGTCCTCATTGAACCATGCTCGTAGATGGCTGGAAATTCTGTTGGCTATGACTTTGGCAATGATCTTATATCCCGTTTGGAGCATTGTAATCGGACACTAGTTCTCAATTCTATTCTTTCCCCTTTTTTGTGTATTAACTTGATAATGCGATTGTTGAGACAAGTTTTAAGCACACCAAAATCGAGCACCTCTTGCCAGACCAAACAAAGAGGGGTGGTGACCACTAACTTGAAGGACTTAAAGAACTCATTAGTGAGCCCGTCCGGGTGCGGGATTTTACCACAAGGGAGGGCATCAATGACTTCAATGATTTTTGCTTCCTAGATTGGGGCATCAAGCAGGGAACGAAGGTTGAGTGGGATCCTATGAGAGGATACCCAAGATATGGCTGCCATGAAGTCCCATCTATGGGGGGAGAGGGGGGTCGAGGTCCCAAGGAGTCTCATAAAGTGCCCTTCAATGATCCTAAAATTATCTTCTTTCGTATTGCATACATTGCCATTTGAGTCTAGCAATAAGGGGATCGATTCTTTGTTTTGTTTCCTTTTAAGGATGCGACACACCTCTTTGGTGGGTTTGTCTGCTTTGCTAGCCCACCACTCCTTGAAGAAAATTTGCAAATTTTTCCTTTGTATTTCTTTCTCGTATCTCAATAGCACTCTGATTTTTCAAAGACCTTTCTGGGATTGAGCTTTTCCTTTGTTCACTTCCTCCTCAAGTCTCCAGAGTCTATGATATAGAGCTTCTCTATGTGTCCGCCAAACAGTCTTGAGCATCTTCCTAGATCTAATCATGATCTGCCATGACTTTTTGACTGCACGTCTCCAACACTTGGCTGGGGATGAGCTGGAGGAAAAGACCTCCTTCCACACTTCAACAATTTCTTGATGGATGGAGGGGAGAGAGTAGGAGGTCGTGCAGGCAATGAACCAAGAAGCCTTACGGATTTTGGTGAAAGGTTGGAAAGCGATAATGATTGGGTAGTGATCAGAGATGGCAAGGTAAGTGCATTGCGAGAGGGACGGGTGGCCCCACTGATGAATAATGTTCTAAGCAATTTAGCATCTATCCAATCTAGCTTTCCTTGGTCCTTGCCCGCTTGGAGATTTGACCATGAAAAGCCATTCGAATCTTTGAATTCGACCAAATGCAAGTGCAGTTTGGTTTTGTCCCATGTTTCTTTCTCCCCACTATCGATGATCCGGTCCTTGCCGTTCCATATGTTCGTAGGGTCCTCGACCATGTTGAAGTCACCACAAATTAGCACATTGTGGGGGAGCGATTCCAAGGAGGCCCAGGTGTTCAGTCTCTCCATCTCCCCATTAGGGGAATACATAGAAACTAAAGTAAAACAAAAGGGGGCATGAATCCATCAATGGCTCTCATCTTGAATGGAGTTCTTAAGCTTTTCAAACCAGAATTGATTAGTACTGATTGCATTCCCACTCGACCCCACAAGTGTGACATCAAAATCCGAACATGGGTTGAGGAGACATGTTTCAGCCGTTTGTGGACATTTGCTCCAGCAATTTTAGTCTCTTGAATACAGATAAATTTTGAGTTTAGGCTAATGTCATGAAGCCATTGACCAATGATGGTCGCTCTTGAGGGGTCGGTTAGCCCTCTAGCATTTAATGAGATGATGATCATTGTCGTAAGATACCCTCTTTACAGGAGGGGGCCTTATCCTTTCTCTTCTTGGATTCATCTTTCTTTTTTGTCAAGAGGGGGTCCCCACTTAGCAATATGTTCTTGTGGGGGATTTTCCAGGGTATCTCAATAGGTTGTTTCCCCTTGGGGGATGCCTCCTGTTGGAAAGAACTAGAAACCATTTCCGAAATAGTCGATCAAGGAGTTATTGTAGATGGTGGCTCTAGCATTAACTTGATGCCTGAACATACCATGAAAAAGATTGGACTACAACCTTCAAGACCTACCAACTTCACTGTAACATTGGTAGAACAAAGCATAGTAAGGCCTATGGGAGTGGTCCTTGGAGTCCCAATCGAGATACAAGGTACCATCTTTAACTTGGATTTTGTTGTCTTAAGGCTACCACAGGTAGATGGAAGTTTCCCCCTATTGACTGGGAGACCTTGGCTAAGGCATGCCAATATGCTGCATGATTGGAGTAAAGACACAATGTAGGTAAAGGAAGAGGGAAAACAATTGCAATAGATATTTTTAGAAGAAGGATTTGACAACCAAAGACATACCAGCACCATGCAAACAATTGGTATTTGTATGGAAGAAGATTTTTTGGACAACCCAGAGGCAGACTTATATGAAGAAGAAAATATGTTGGCTTGGCTACTTGGAGAAGATTCATCTTCTTGCTATGGAATATTTCCAAAAAACTCAAGTAGAGAGGAATTCTATGAAGGGAAAGAGGAGATCATTCAAGTTGTTGATTGGAGTGAAAAAGTCTCAGCCACAGACCATAGAAGAAAGAAGAAAAGAAATACCCTTAATGAAGCTACTTCAAACCATATAACAGTGGCCACTTTGTTATGGATATTGGTATTGATATTCTCTGTTATAATAGTTTTTATGGCAGAAAGTATAGGACTTTACAAGGATGGGGAAGGAGTACCTACAAGTCTTTTGAAACACAAGATTCCATTGGCTGAAGAAGCTAGAATTGTAAAAATAGAAGTTTGCAAATTAAATTACACGGTAGTTGAAACTGAGATACAAAAGATGGAGTATGCAGAGATATTATTCCAATGAAGGATTCAAGGTGGGCCTATCAAATGGTCAGTAGGCCCAAAAGGAAGACAGATCAAATGAAGTACAATACAATTGGAGACTATGGAGGGCAAAGAACTTCTATTTGTCATCATATCTAGGCTCAAGGCCTATCACCAGCAAGAGTGAAGATTTCTAGATCACCTAGAACTTGAAAATTTTTTCCAGGTTGTACATAGCCTTCTCATACCATTTTTTGCTTTAGCTTATTAATTTTCATCAAATTTCATGATTTTTCTTTGGGTTTTTATGCTATTTAGAAGGTATTTCATAGCCTATCTAATGTACATCTTGTTAGAATTTTTCTAGAACTTTTATCCTTTTTAAGTGTCATTTTCTTGATAAAATAGGAGTAAAAATGGAAGCTCTTTGTGGATTTGAATAGCAAAGTGATATAGAAATTTATAGAATTTTTTGAGAAATTTTTCAATTTTTTTTTGGATTTTATTTCGATTTTATTTGATTTTTGTCTATTTTTTCTTATTTTTTTGAGAAAAAGTGGCCCCCTCGACTATTATTTATATTTCAAAAAAGTCTCTCTCTATCTCCTCTCTCTACATCTCTTTCTCTCTCTACATCTCTTTCTCTCTCTACCTCTCTATACCTCCCTCTACCCTCTTTCTTACCTCCCTCTAGTCTCTCTCTAATCTCTCTCTAACCTCTCTCTAATTTCTCCCCTCTCCCTCCCCTCCTCCTCACCCACCCACCTGCCCCTTCCCCCCCCCCTTAATTTTTACTTTTTTAATTTTCTATTGCAAAAATGCTTCATGAATGGTAACATGTGAGACTTTCCAAATCGGCATGCACTACACTTATAAATCATATGCTTCTTTGGAAAATTAGGAATTCCAAGTACACTTTGGTCTCTACATATCTGTTTTAGTGATCTTTCTCCAACATATGCTAACCTCTTGTGCCAAACTTCCAATTATGTGGGTGTCTCACTACCACAATTAAAGAGAGCTATGTTCCTTGTATCTTGTGATTCAAATGGGAATAATCTACCTGACTTTTCACACTTTGCAATCTTCCTGAATCCTTGACTTGGATCTTCAACAAATGCACCTTTCCTTTTGAATCCGACTTGCAAACCTTTCTCCACAATTTGCCCTACACTTGTCAAATTTTTAGTGATGGTGGGAACATAGAGTAACTTGCTAAGAAGATTGAGATTTCCATCGAGAACCCTACCTTGCCTTCCTCCTCTGCCTCTTCCTCTAGCATTTCTTCCTCTACCTGCATAGTTAGCTTGGTGTGTACCTGCTTCATCATCCACTTTTTTTCCTTTCCCCTTGTTGTCTTTCACTTTATTTTTATCAATCTACAAAGCAGAGGATTGATTACCTTTGGAACCTTCTCCATTCTTCATCAACTTGGCCTCTTGAGTAAGTAGTTGTCCAATGAGTGTATTGAATCTGGTACATGCATATCCATGTATAGATCCATTACTGTGGTAAAAGCTTCCCACTTGTCATCTGCCTTTAAGCCATTGATGACTTGCCTTACAATCTGTTCTTCATCTATTACTTCTCCAATGATTCCTAGTTGATTAGTAATATCCTTGATCTTTGTGACAAAATGAATCACATTTTGTTTTGGAGATTTCTTGAGGGTTGTGAAATCCAACCATAATTGATTCTTTCTGGCCTCTGTGCTTGAAGAGAAGAAGGCTTCAAGTGCATTCCAGATTTCCTGAGAGCTTTTGCAACTTCTAATGTGAGGCAACAAAAATCTAAGATAAAGTTGAGGAGATAAGACCTTGCAAGTGCATCCTTGGAACACCATATGCTCAATCTTTCTTGGTCTTCTTGTGTAGGTTTACTTTTGTTTATGAAACTTGGCATAACTTCATTTCCAGCTATATAACCAAATAAGTTCTTGCCTTGAAGGTAAGCATCCATCCTTAATGAACAAGGAGATTAATTACCTCTGTCCAATTTGTCAATTGATGAAGGGAATCCATCTGCCATGTTATCCAACCTTGCTCTAATACCACTGTGAAGAGAGGGATTGTAGGTGGTGAAGATGAAGTGGAGTTGATGAACCTTTGCACTACACTAGCCAAGTTACTCTAGGGATATGTATTGAGCCCTTTAAATTGATGTATTAAATACCCTATGTAACTTGGAAGATCACTCACAAATAGATGAATCAAACCAAATAGGTTTGACCAACGGTAAACTTGGGAAAACTTTTTATTTCTAAAATATATGCTCTAGTATTTTACTTGGTGCTTCTTCTCTTGTTAAAATTGACCATAGAGCTTTTAGACATAACTAATTAGGAAGCCAAGAAACCTGATTAGAAGTCACTTCAATGAAAATGAGTGGCTATACTAAGAGAAATCAATTTAGCAAATCACCTATGTGATCCTGACTTTTTAGGAGGCAAAAGGAGCAAATACATAGACAAATTCTAATGAATGTTTCTCACAAGTAAGAAAACCAAATGCAATGAAACTTTGTGATGTTATAGGAGACTTAGAAAGCTACAACTATGAAGTCGAACCACTAGAAAAGATCAACCAGGCTCAGGTCATCTCTGCACTCTGACCAAAAAATTGAGATCTCTAACAATGAATAGTACACTCACATAGACTTGAATTTATAACATCAAGCATGTATGAAATCAAATTAATCTTACATAAGAAATATAATAGACTTACTAATACATGTGTGAGCTATAAGATCATGCTCAAATATAGCATGAAGCCCTGTTATGGAGTCTCTCTCTTTTGCAACTAGAAGAATCACTCTTATATAAATTGTTTTGGAGCCATAGTTTGAATTTGAATTCTTGCTCACCTAAGATTATTTTCCTAATTTCTAGAGATAGATGCTTTTACAAATTCGTGGGGTTCTTCCCTAATCATCAAGTGGCTTCAACCACCTTTGAGTCTTTTACTATTGCACTAGGAGTGTTTACAAGCAATGCAAGTAAACTTTATAAGCAAGAAAGAGAGAAAAATAACACTAGAGCACTTTACTCAAACAATTGAAGCCTTTCAAACTAGAATTGAAGCCATCTTAGAAGCATCAAGGCTATGATTTTCAATCATTGCTAAGACCAAATGAAAATTCAAAATGTCCGATTGGCCCAAGAGGGTAGTCAACGCCAAAAATCAGCAAAAACAATGCCAAACAAGAGTGGCAAATGCTCAAAGCATGAAAAGTGAGAAAAACTGATGCAATTTTGCTCCTTCTTAGTCCTCACTAGTCAAATGTGAGTAGTCCACCATCTGCAAATGAAAGCTACGATGCCACACCAAGTGACAGAAGTTGATTCTGATGCCAAATGATAAAAAACTAGGCCTAGGATGAATGTGAAAAGTCTTGAAATGAATGCAACCATTTTTACAAAAGGTGTAGGTGGTATTGCCGATATAAAGATTTGGCACAAGCAAATTTGACATGTAAATTTGCAGAGGCTAAAATTGATGCAGTCAAAGGAAGTTGTCAATGTACTACCAAATTTCAAGGTTACAAAGATGGAAAAGGTATGTGCAACATGTCAATTTGATAAATAGTCAAGGGCATCATTTTCGCATGACAAGCATGTTAGTGAGCATGTGCTAGAAATAGTATATAAGATGTTTGGGGTCCTACAAAGAACACATCTATGGAAGGTTGTAAAAGCAAATAGGGAATTATATTCAGATATTAAGATCTGATGGAGGAGGTGAATACATGTCAAATGAGTTTAATAACTCTCTTAAAAGTCATGGAATACGACGATAGTTTTCATGCAAGTACACACCACAATAGAATGCATTGTTGAATGCAAAAGTAGACATATTGCAGAAATAGCAAGAGCCTTGATGGTTGAGAAAAATATGCCTCGTTGTTGTTGGGTAGAAGTTGTGCACAATGTTTTATACATCATGAACAAAACTCTGATTGCTATTGTACATCAAGTTACACTTGAAGAGAAGTTTACATGTAAAAAGCCAAAATTATCACATAAAAGTTTTTGGTTGTATTACATATGTACATGTTCTAGATGATTTGAGGACAAAGCTTGATCCAAAAGCAAAAAAAAGAATGTATCTTCATTGGGTACTCCCTTGAGTAAAAGGGATATAGATGCTATAATTCACTCACATGACAGGTGAACGTAAGCAAAGATGTGTTTGGTGAAATATCAAGCTTCTATGCAAATGCCAAAGAAGGAATTATTCTAGACTCAAATAACAAAAAAAATGCCAAAAACTCAAGTGCAGAATCTCAAGTTTTGAGTGGCCTTGACGCATCACCAAGCAATAGTTCCAACTCAAATCCATGGAGTGGAAGGTTGCATGGAAATTTCACTCTAGAAAATTCATCGATTACATCCAAGAAAGGTAAATAAATTGATGGAGATTCAAGTGGTTCATAAAAGAGCCTTGATGAAGAACTTGGATTTCCCTTTGTAAAGACTCCAGCAATAAGAAAGGCACATGCAGATGGTATAAGAAGAAATGATCTCGAACCAAGAAGATCTCGGAGGATGTGGGATTCACTGGAATGATTGACGTATGACTTTTACATGGGTTGTCATTGTGACTACCTGATGAAGGTAATACAAGATGTTGAACCCTCTTGTTTTGAAGATGCAATTGGAAATGTAGATTGGGAGAAAGCTATGAATGAGGAGATGGCTGCACTTTATGGAAATGAAACATGAAAGCTGGTTCCATTGCCACAAGGAAAGAAACCCATAAGTTGTAAATGGGTTTACAAGGTGAAGCACAATGCTTATGGTAGCGTAAGCAATTATAAAGCAGGATTTGTAGCAAAAGGATATGCACAAACATATGGCATTGATTATAAAGAAATGTTTAGCTCTATAGCTAAAATGGCTATTGTCAGAGCACTTCTTGCATTGGCTACAAAAAAAGGATGGATTTTTCATCAAATGGATATGAAGAATGCTTTTTTACATGGTGACTTGCAAGAAGAAGTATACATGGACCAACCACAAGAATATGAGGAGTCAAAGCACCTAGAATATGTTTGCAGGTTGCAAAAATATTTGTATGGGCTTAAACAAGCCCCTTGTGCTTGCATGCAAGGATTGCTAATTATTTAATCACCATTGGATTTTCTTTGTATGATGCATATCACTCATTATATGCAATGAATGGTGATGATGGCATCATGATTGTGGCTATTTATGTTGATTACTTGATTGTAGTTGGTGATAATGAAGAAAGCATTAAAGAGGTAAAGAAACTCCTTATGCAAGAATTCGACATGAAATATCTTGGTATGTTGCGCTATTTTTTGGGCATTGAGTTTATATATATAGAAATAGGCATATGGATCGCAAAGACAATATGCCTTGAATATGCTGTGAAAGTATGATATGGTTGACTGTTAGCCAATTTCTCTGCCATTAGATCAGAATCTGAAGTTCGATACTACATCAAGTGAAGCATTGAGAAATGCTACTATGTACAAGAAGATTGTGGGAAATTTGGTATATCTCAAAATTACAAGGCCTCAGCTAAGCTACACTATTAGACTTGAAAGTCGATTTTTGCAGGCTCCAAGGAAAACATATTTAGATGCTCTGAGACACACTCTATGTTATGTGAGTGCTACTTTGGATTATGCATTGTTTTATGATGCTAGTGCAGAATTGTAAGTTCATGGATACATCGATGCAATTTGGACTAGTATTCCAGATAGAAGATCTACTTGTGGCTTTATATTCTCACTTGAGAGTGTAGCTATTACATGGAGCACTAAGAAGCAAACTACTATTGCTTTATCAAGTACAGAGACTAAGTATAGAGGTGTTACAATGGAAGCATGTGAAGCATCATGGCTACTTGCAGATTTAGGTGTGGAAGGCTGACTCTATCATCAATTTATTATGATAATCTTAGTAGCATATAGTTAGCACAAAATCCTATTTTTCATGCTAGAACAAATCATATTGAGGTACGTTATCATTTCATCAAGGAAAAGGTATTAGCAAGTGATATTGATCTTGTTTATGTGAGGACAAATGAGTAGGTTGTTGATATTTTCACTAAAGCACTTAGAGGAGAGAAATTGAAGAAGTTTAGGAAGGTGCTTAAATTAGAGGACATAATGTTGAGCTTGAGAGGGGGTGTTCAGATATCAAGTTCAACATGTGATGATTGAGGATGACAAGCATCACTTTTCATTTCTCAAATATGTATAATAGTAACATTGATATATGTTATACTTTATTGAGCTTTACTAGATTTATCTATTGAGAGGGATGACACATTTGTTTCTTTCTCTCACTCATTCGTGGACATTAGGATTTTCCTTATGTACTGTTCTTTATATATTGCACTAGTTTTATTGTTGTATTAGGTCATTCTTGTATACTCCTTTTATATAATAGAAGAAGAAGAAGAAGAAGTGTTACCATTAATGTCCATGTGAAAGGCCAAATGGCCACCAGATGCTTCTTTGTATATGCTTTTTAATAAAACATATAGCGACTTGGTCAGCCACTGACTGTAAGTTTGACTGCACTTGTAACACCTAAGAAGTCTGTGGTTGTGCTCCCTGTGTACTGTGTTTTTTTGCATATTTTTTGTAGCCTCTGTGAAAAGTATCGTGTGTAGTGCTTGGACCTTGATTTTCACTCTAAGGATATCATCATGGAGCTCTTGAGAAGGAGAGTACACTCTGGTGCCTATCCACCCAAGGCTTACGACTAAGATAGTGACCAAGGCATAGACCTTGGCATACCTTGTCATCCGAGTCACTGAAGTCATTGTTGGTGCTATTGGCTGCACACGAGGGAGGACCTCAATGATCAAGGAAGATAGAGGTTCCCGGTACGTCTTGGGAGGTCACCCATCCTAGTATTGCTCCCCTCGGAGCTCGCTTAACCGTGGCAATCTGTTGCCACTAAGCTACATTCTTTGTGGTGTTTGAAGAAGGGGAAAGACTAAGGTTAACATCAGCTTGAACATGTTTTGGTCCCTCAAAGCTTCATTCTTTGCTTTCAAAGCCTATTTTTGAAGCATTTTTGGGGTGCTTTTTGAAGCTAGTTTGGAGTACTTTTGTGCATAGGTCTCTTCACATAGTTTCAAGAACATCAAGTAGAGTGCTCTTTGTACTTCGCCCAAAATAATTATTCACCTTTGGGGCCATGTTTTTAGCCACACTCGTAAAACTACAAGTTTCTTGAAAGGTTTTTAGTTGTGGTGGGAGCAGCCACTACAAATTTATGCAGGTTTTTGAACCTAAACAATAGAGTTGATAGACACTTGTAGGTGTTATCTAGTTTTTGGGCGTTCAGCCTTTCAGTGTCATTTTACTGCATATAATTAGCACATATACACTATGTATGCTTCTGAGGATACATCTTATGTACGTCCATGTGGTCAATGATATAGTAGTTACGTTTTTTGCATAATGCCTTTTACGTTTCGTAAAGAGGGTCGTGGTGAGGTTTTCTTAACTCGGAGATACCCAGATGTTGGGATCTCTTCGGTGATGTAGGTGGAAGACTTACCTAGCCTCACCATAGGAGATGGATGATAGTTGTTCATAAGTGCTCGATAAGCCTAGTTGGTTTCTTTTAGGTAACTGATTATATGTAGTGGAGTTAGTGACTCATTATGCAGGTAAACATGTTAGCACTTGCAGTTTTATGAGATTTTGACACTAGTCATATGCTCATTTTGCAGAGGGTACTCTGGCGAAATTTCTCTAGATTTTCTAGTTTTTTCAGCTATACAGTGGTTGATTTACTCCTTGATACACTTATTGGTGCGAGCACATTTATTCTCACATAATCCTTTTGGTTGGTCATTACTATTCATTAATTCATTTTCTGGGAAGATTGCTGAATTCTCTCCCATAATTTGACACTTGGTCATCCTTTTATGAGCCTTAGAGGTGTTTGGGACTCTTCTAGCTCCATTATCATTCTATTCAGTTGTCTATCATCAGGGCATCAGAGGTCTCAAGCATATCAGGTGGATCAGGGTCTAGTGCCAATGTTCCGAGGAGAAGCTATAACTTGTAGGGCAAAGACCATTTTGAGATTCGGAAATTTGATGGCACAAAATTTGCTCTGTGGAAGAATCATATTAAAGATGTGCTGATTCAAAGGAGGCAATGGAAGCTAGTAAATGGAATCTCAAAGAAGCGTGCTGACATGGATGAAGATGATTGGGATGAGCTAGATGAAATGGCTAGGTCTACCATTTGATTGCACATGGCAGATAATGTTTACTTTACAATATTATATTGTGAAAGGGTAGAGGAGCTTTGGAAGAAGTTATGCAATACATATGAAAAAGAGATGGCATCAAATAAAGTGTATTTGATGAGAACGTTATATGAACTTTGCATGAAGGACACACATAGTGTTGTTGCTTATCTAAATGAGTTTGATGCTATATTCTCCTAGTTACAAGCTCAGAAAATGGATCTGGATAATGAAATGAAAGCAATCTTCTTGTTATGCACCTTGCCATCATCATGGGATATGTTTTGCACAACCATTAGCAATAGTGCACTTGGTGGTAAACTTGTCTATGATGACATATGTGGAGCACTCTTGAGCAAGGAGATTCATAGAAAATCTATGGTTGGCACTCAGAGTGGAGATGCATATAATCTTCGTGATTCTTACCAAGGAAAGAATAAAAAACATGGCAGGAGCAAGAACAAGGAAAAAAATGGTCAACAGAATAAGAGAAGAAGTAAATCAAGGAAGAGGGATACTGAATGCCATTATTAGCATAAGAAAGGACACATGAAGAAATACTATTATGCATTAAAGAGTCTAAAGGTAAAGGACAGAATGTTGATGGTCATGTTAAACAACTACCTGTAGCATCTACTTCAATTGTGAAGATTGAAGAAATTTTGATGATGTTGATGTGTTGACACTTGATAGTACTGTCCCATCTGAGGCTCTTATGGCTGATTCTCTTTCCCACATGTGGCTGCTAGATTCTAGTGCTTCTTTCCATGTGATACCACACAGACAATGGTTCTCTAATTACGCAGCAAAGTCTCTTGGTACCATGAGACTTGATGACTCTTACTAGTGTGACATTATGGGGATTGGAGATGTGATTGTGCAGTTCATTGATGGTTCAAAATTTACTATTCATAATGTGCACCATGTACCTCAGTTATCACACAGTTTGATGTTAGTTGGTCAACTTGATTACCTTGGTTACAAGGTGGTCTTCTATGCTCAGTCCTTTCATATATCAAATGGCAATATGGTTATTGCAAAAGGAAGCAAAGTTGGCTGACTTTATCCTTTATTTGTATCACAAAAAGAACACTTGTTAGTTGTTATTGAACAACCTATGGTTTGTATTTTGCATGGTCGTTTGAGCCATATATGTAGTAGTGGAATGGAAAATGTTTCTCGTTTTGGCTACTTACCTATGTTATCTTTCTCTGATTTTTTACTGTGTGAGCATTATCAATATGGAAAGCAAAAAAAAAATGTGCATAGAATGCACATTGACTCTTCAATTCAGCCTTTAGATCTTGTTCATACAAATGTGTGTGGTCCTATTCCCACAAGGTCATTAGGTGGTTCTCTTTACTTTGTCACTTTCATAGATGATGCTACTAGAAAATTTTGGGTATAACCTATCAAATCAAAGGATGAGGTATTCCCTACTTTCAAAAAATGAATTGCTTTAGTTATGACTGAAAAAGGAACTAAGATCAAAGCTTGACATTCATATAATGGGGGTGAGTATAGCTCACATGTTTTCAGCCTTTTTTGCCAGTCTAGAGGAATTCATAGAGAGTTTATAGCTCATTATACCCCAGTACAGAATGGTATAGCTGAAAGGATGAATATAACTATTCAGGATAGAGTAGTCTCTATGTTGCATCATGCAAACCTTTCACAAGGCTTTTGGGCAGAAGCAGTATTGACTGCACTTCATGTGATTAACCTTTCACCTAGTACTGCCAAAGGTCTAAAAGTGGCACAAGAGTTATGGATAGGAAAGCCACCATATTATGATCATCTTTGAGTTTTTGGGTGTGAAGCATATGTTCATATAGCCAAGAATCTTAGACAAAAGTTGGACCATCAGTCAAAGAAATGCATTTTTCTTGGATATGTTTGAGAAGGAAAATTTGGATATCGCTTATGCGATCCTAACACATAGTCAGCAATAAGAAGTAGTGATGTCATTTTCAATGATTCTCAGATGCATAACAACCCCTTAAGGAGGTTGAAGTGAGAAGAGTGGTGTTTGAGGATACTAGTCCTCTGATTAGCATGCATAAAAATGTTGCACATAGGGATGTTCAAGAGAATATCCAATCAAATAAGTCTGCAAATGTTCCTATTCAGTAACCAGTGAGACGCTCTGCACTTGTCTCACATCCATCTGATAGATATGTTCCAGGTTTAGATCTTATTATTCTAATAGATGTCGGTGAGCCTTTTTGCTACAAAGAGGCTATGCTGATAGTGGATCATGTCAAGTGGGAGCATGCCATGAAGAGTGAGTTCGATTCTATTGACAAGAATGGTACTTGGGATTTAGTACCTTTGCCAAAGGGTAGGAAAGCTTTACCATGTAAATGGGTATATAAGCTGAAATTCACATCAGATAGTGCTTCTCCAAAGTATTAAGCACGAATTGTTGCAAAGGGTTTTAAGCAACACCATGGTGTTTATTTCGAGGAAATCTTCTCTCCAATGGTCAAGATGACTACCCTACGCATGTTGCTTGGATTCATTGCAATGGAGGACTTACAGCTAGTCCAAATGGATGTGAAAACTGCTTTCTTGCATGGAGATCTTACTGATGAGATCTATGTGGAACAACCAGAGAGTTATGTAGTTCCTCGCAAGGAAAGTCTAGTTCGTAAGCTCAAGAAGAGCTTGTATGGATTTAGGCAGTCCCCTAGAAAATGGTATCAAAAGTTTGATGCTTTTATGAAGTCTCAAGGCTATTCTCGAAGCAATGAGGATCATTGTCTCTACACAAAGAGATGCTCAGATGGCAGCTTGATATGCTTGATACTTTATGTCGATGATATGTTGATTGCTGGGAAGTCCTCTTATGACTTCTCAATTCTCAAAAAGAAGTTGAGTTAGACATTTGATATGAAGGATTTGGGGGATGCCAAACATATTCTTGGCATGCACATTACTCATGATAGGAGTAAAAGATGCATATACTTGTCTCAAAGTGAGTCATAGCCAAAGTACTTCACAGGTTCAATATGTAGGGTGGAAAGTCCTTGAGTACACCTTTACCCACATATGTGAAATTGAGCAAGGATGATTGCCCCAAATCAGATGAGGAAAAGGAAATCATGACCAAAATTCCCTATCAGTCTGATGTTGGTAGTCTCATGTATGCTATGGTAGCTACGAGACTAGACATTGCATTTGGAGTGGGAGTTGTGAATAGATACATGTCTAATCCTAGAAAAAAACATTGGGAAGTGATCAAGATGATTTCAAGATATTTGAGTGGCACTAACTACAAGTGTTTATGCTTCGGTAGAGGGAAAGCATCCATTATTGGTTACATAGATTCTGACTATGCTGGGTGTGTAGACAATTCTAAGTCTACATCAGGGTACATTTTTTATTTTGTTGGAGGTGCTATCTCTTGGGCTTCTCATCTTCAAGAATGTACAAATCTTTCCACCACAGAAGCAGGGTATGTTGCAACAAGTAAGGCATGTAAGGAAGCATTGTGGCTTTCTCATCTTGTTTGTGACATGGGTTTACCTCAACATGTACCTCGTTTGCTCAGTGATAGTCAGAGTGTCATGCTTTGGCTACAAATCCGGTCTATCATGCAAAGACCAAACACTTGAGGTGAGGTATCACTTCATTAGAGGTTGCTTAGCCACTAAGTGCATTATTCTTGAGAAGGTTCACACTCATGATAATGATGCAGATGCTTTGACTAAAGCTCTACCACATGATAGCTTTCAACATTATTGTCACTTGGTGGGGGCTACTTGATTCATGATCTTACACACTCACTTGTATATTGTGTAACATGCCCAGCAGGTGGGAGGTGTAGTTTGTGTACTTACACTCGGGTATTCTTTATCATTCTTTATTTTTCTCCCATAGTTACTTTGGCCATATTGGCCTTTAGTGGGAGATTGTTACCCTTAGTGTCCATGTGAAAGGCCAAATGGCCACTGGACACTGTTGGTGAAATTAATCCAAGCCTAAATGCTTGATCATTTATCCTAAGGCTCATATGTACATTCATGTATTAGCACATGAATGACCTCTTGTAAAGATTAACTTTTTACTACTTATAAAAGTGCACATATGGAATCACTTAAATCACGAGTTGTTAGGAGAATCTTTTCATGAATTATTGGCGAATTAGATGGAGATTGAGATCCTAAACTCTAGAGATACTTTTTGGTAGAATTTTGAATTTCAAAATTAAAAAACGAGCTCCAACTTTAGCTATAAAAGAGGTCTTCAAAAGTCTCATATGCATAGCCCAAGTTGGAGAGATATTCAGAGGGATCTTAAGTTGCTATTGAGCTCATATAATAGCTCTATCATTTTTCTCACATTGTGCAATCATTCCTTGCCAATGTCAATGTAATCTATGTGCATTAATACATATAGTTTTCTAATATCTCATATTTTCTACTTTGTCATGTACCACTCAGAATAGTGAACTTCTTTGACTTTTTTCTTAGGTATAATTGATCAATTGATGTGATTTAAGTTGATATAGATTCATTGGACTGTTTCTTTCTATCAAGTTTCATTATCATTGCCTTATCCAATCTTGAGTTATGAGCTAAATTATGCTCATTGGTCTGCATACTGCTAGTACCCAAAAATGTCGAGATTCACCTCTAACTTGCTAAGCATCATTCTCTGAGCATGGTCCATCATTTCAAGTGAAATAAATTGCAATAGTTATCTATCCAAGTTAGCTAGATATGCCCAAAAGCATTTTATTCAATTGTTAGTAGAGAGGGAGTACTATTCATTTCTTTGAGCAGGTGTAGTGACCAAAATAGCAAGTTTTGGTTCGTAGTTGAAACTCCTACTCATCTATTTTGATCCAATCATTTGAGGATCATCTTCCAAAGTACTTGGATGAATATTTGTGCTTCCTTGAAAGTTCAAGAGGTCTACTTTGCACTCCTCAACTCAATTTTGGCTGATGTGAAGGACAAACTTGCAACACCACCTCATCTCAAGAAAGTGTCCACCATCTCCTCCAATAGTGGTATCAGAGCAACGTCAAGGTAAAATGGGAGATGGATTTCCATCATTCATTGGAAAATTGGATAGGGGAAAACATTTATCTTAGTCTCTAAGGATGAAGGCTTACCTCCAAGGAAGAATCTTGTATGGATACATATTTGGAGATGAAGAAATGCCAACTCTTAGAAGCAAATTTCAACCTAAAAGAGAAGAGCAAGACAGACTAGCTACATGGTGTGCAAAGGATGCTCTAACTAGGTCTTATATACTCAACTCAATATTTGATTTCTTATTACCTCATATTTGTTGGAGAATTCCTCTCCTAATCACAGTGGAAAGTGTAGAAGACCTTCTCAGGATCTAGATTCTTGCCAACAACTGAACCTTCAAATGAAAACGGGTACCAACTGAAAAATGCAATGAACTTGAAACTTTGGTCACTCAAACTAGACACCTATAGCTTTAGAATGAGCTATCAAACACTCAATTTGGAGTAGATTTGGGTTGGAAACTTGTTGATACAAAACAGGCTACATGTCCACTCAGTTAGGCTAAAAACTGGACTTCACTAAAAACTGAATAACTCACAGAGCATAAATAATTTCATAAAACTGTTTTAGATAGAGGAAGTACTCAAGATAAGCTTTCCAACGAATGTTTAAACACTAAAGTTGGGTACATATATTGAGAGATATGACTCTCACAAGTAGACTACCTAGAAATGGGTGTGCGGCTGGACATACTCTATGAGAGTGAACTGAACGAAATGACTCAAAACAAATGAAGTAGCTACAAGGGGGCTTCCACGCCTTCTTCCTCTATCATTGAGTGTCCTCCCTTGCCTCTTTTATAGCCAAGTGACCAAAAACTCTCATGATGAGTTTGAGAGCTCTTCTCCACTACTTTGGACAGCCACTCCTCTTACAGTTCAGTTTTTGGATTTGATTCTCTTTTGAATGATTCTCTTTTGGCCTCCACTACTTGCTGAAGTAAATGATTCTATTTTTCATTTTTGTATTTTCCTTCTATGAAGAAAATCCTTTTTGCAAAAATATATACGACCTTACTTCTTTATTTTTAACACTCCCCCTCAAGCTCACATGTGAGCTTGCACCTTCAGCCATATCCTGCAAGTTGATGTCATCCTTGAACCTCTTTAGCTTAGAAGCATCTAAGGACTTTGTAAACATGTCTACAACCTGGTCATTAGTTCCACATCCTTGCTCAAAACTTTTTCTCAAACATAATGAAAATGCACTTCTATGTGCTTACTTCATGCATGAAACATTGGATTGTTTGCCAAGTGAATGCATGACATGTTGTCACCATAAATTGGAATAGTCTCCACCTGCACATCAAGATCAGCCAGGAGCTTCTTAATCCACATAGCTTCACAAGTTGCAAAGGCTAAACCTCTATATTCAACTTCTGTAGATGATAGTGCAATAGTAGGTTGCTTCTTTGAGCTCCATGTGATAGGTTTGCTACCTATCATAAACACATAACCTGAAGTGGATCTTCTATCTTCCTTCGAACCAGCCCAATCAGCATCACTGAAGCCCTTTACTTGCAATTCTTCATTATATCTATAAAACAATGCATGATTGACAGTGTGCTTCACATATCTTAGCACTCATTTGGCTGAACTTAAATGTTCACTTGTAGGAGCTTGCATAGATTGAGAAAGAAAGAACAACAATATAACACAAATCTGGTCTTGTGATCGTAGCATAGATCAAGGAACCTATAATACTCCTGTATGTAGTTACATCATGTAACTTCTCTCCATCATTTGAGCATAGCTTCACATTTGTGTCCATAGGTTGAGTGAGTGGTTTGCATTCACTCATTCCAAATCTGAAAAGAACATCCAACAAGTACTTTCTTTGCATCAAGTAGATGCCATCTTTCCCACAGACTATCTCAATGCCTAAAAAGTATTTCAGCTCACCAAGATCTGAAATTTTAAACTCCTTACTGAGTTTCCTTTTGATCTCTTGTATTCCTGTAACATTACTTCCTCTTATGATGAGATCATCAACGTATATGCAAATATATACCTGCTTGCCTTCTTCTTTCTTCATGTAGAGAGAGGGATCTGCATTACTTGGACTATACCCACACCTTGTGAGGTACTCGACCAATCTTTGATTCCAAGCACATGGTGCTTGCTTCAGCCCATACAAAGCTTTCTTCAATCTACAAACAAAATTTGGATGCTTTCTGTCTTCAAATCCAATCGGTTGACTCATGTAATACCTCTTCTTGAAGTTCACCATTGAGAAACACATTTTTTATGTCAAGTTGGTACAATGGCCATCTCCTTGCTGCACTCACTGCAATCAAGGTTCTAATTGTTCCCATCTTTGCAACCGAGTTGAAAGTCTCTTCATAGTCGATGCCGTGAGTTTGCTTGAATCCTTTTGCTACTAGTCTAGCTTTATGCCTTGCTAGAGAACCATCAGCATTTCTCTTTATTTTAAACACCCATTTATTTGGAACAATCTTCATACCTTCAGCCTTTGGAACTAGCTTCCATGTGTGATTGTCCTTGAGAGCTTTCATCTCCTCTTGCATAGCTTCTTGCCATTCTTTTTGTGTACATGCTTCTTCATATGTATCCGGTTCTTTGTCTTTGACCACCTGTGTCATATATGCAAAATGCTTTGCAATAAAACTATCATAGCTCAGACTTTCAATTGGATACCTTGCTCTTGAAGACCTCCTTTCATTTCCTTTTGAACATTGCTTCTTCAACCGGTTCAACTTTACCTTTGGTGTGATCACCTCTTCATACTCTTCTTCACTTGCATTTGAATCACTATTTTGGGCAGCACTTTCAGCTTTAGATCTTTCATAACATGATGTTGGCGATGAGGAATGACTCCTTAGTCTCTCCTTCCATGTTGAGCTTTCTCCAAGTGATGTAGAAGCTTCTGGACCTGACATTTGAGTGCTTGTTTGCTGAAATTCTTCTTGGACAGCACCTCCATCATCTTCACAATCTTCTTCAAGAATCTTCTCTTTCCCTTTGTCTCCAAACCATGGTCTTAGCTCATCAAATACCACATTTCGTGAGACTCGTAGCTCTTTTGTCACTGGATTGTAGCACTTGTATCCCTTTTGCTCCGATGAATATCCAATGAAAATACATTTTTCTGACTTTGCCTCCATCTTTGTTCTTAGTTTTTGAGGGATGTGAGCATAACACACACATCCAAAAACTTTGAGATGTGTAAGGTCAGGTTTCTTACCGGAATAAACCTCCTCGAGAGTTAGATTATGCACTCTAGTCGTTGTGCACTTGTTCATCAAATAAACAGCCGTACTAGTTGCTTCAGCCCAATAGTTTAGTGGCATCTTCATCTCGTTGAGCATGCATCTTGCAACTTCTGTGATATGTCGATTTTTCCTTTCAGCTATTCCATTTTGTTGAGGTGTGTACCTACATGTAAAGTGTCTCTTGATGCCATTTTCATAAAGAAAATCTAAAATTTCTTTGGAGAAATATTCTCCTCCTCCATTGGACCTCAAGGTCTTTATGTAGCGCCCTGTTTCATTTTCTACCTGTGCTTTAAATCTCTTGAACATGGAGAACACATCTGCTTTTTGTTTTATGTAAAACATCCATACTTTTCTTGAATGATCATCGATAAAAGTGACAAAATATCTATTACCAGCCACTGATGGTTGTTGTGATGGTCCCCATACATCCGTGTGTATCAAGTCGAGGATATTCCTTGCCACATAGTTGCTCTTCTTGAATGGTTGTCGAGTTTGCTTTCCTAGTTGGCATGCTTCACAAAACTCATGTAGTCCAGCATCATTGAATCTTGGAAGTGTTGGAACATCAAGCTTACACTATGCTTGAGGTGGATTTGATCTACATCAAAGGCTATCGCGTCGAAAGAATATCCGTTGGAGAGTTCTTTTTCATATGCTCATTTATTGTATTTTTTGAGAATATTTTGATGGCTCATTTACCGTTGTAAAAGCCTTGAGTTGTACACATGTAAAGGTACAAATATAGGGCCAAAATCCCACGAAATTTTGGTGGTTGAAGTTGCATTCAATCAAGCAAATCAAGTCACCTAAAAATAGATCAATCAAGATCTTCACTTTTCCTAGATTGTAGGGAAGTAAATTGATTCCCTCCAACAACCATTCCCACCTTCATTTGAATTCAAATTCAAGTTTTAAAAGTCGTGGAACACTCTTAGAGGCTATATAAGGAGTTGAAATCACTTGTACATTACATGGAAGCAATATACATACACTTGTGACCATCATTGTCTTGCTCCTTCAATTTCTGCATCATCTTCTTCGCCAACAGTAATCTTGTAGAGGCTGCTGCTCTCTCCTCAGAGCTCCAAATTGAGTGCAAGAGGACTCATTGGAAAGGTATTAGTGTCTAGTTTATGCCTGTAAATTTTCAAAGCATTTGGTTCAGCAGATTTGGAGAAATCTTAGTTTTTCTGCCTCGAGGTCAATCTCTGCGTATTCCTGAAAAATAGGAGGTACCACCGGTGAATGTCGCATTCATTCCTATAGCATATTTTGCTTATTCCTTATACTTTTGTGCATTTCATACACTCAAACCTATGTGTATCACTCCCATAAAAGGATTTTTTCTAATTGTAATCACGCTGGTCGCTATGGGCATTTGAAGTTCATTGTCTCTTCCATAGATAGTAAGTTTTTTGAGCTAGTCGACCCGCGAACCTATCTGTTTTGTATCGACTCATTCTCCTTGATGCTCCAAGATACATAGTGTGTTTCTTTGCACTTATAGCATGCGTATAAGGTCTATTTGAGTCTCCAAAAGCTCAAGGGCTGGTCTTGTGCCGGTTGGCTTGACCAAACTTCATCACTTCGAAACGCACTTTTCTACCTTCGACAAGCTTCTCCAAGTTCTTTCAGTGGTATCAGAGCTAGTTCAAGATGGGTGACGGCTTTCCCTCAATGATCGAGAAGCTTGATCGACACAACTACGCGGCTTGGCAAATCAGAATGGAGGCCTACTTGCAAGGTAGAAATCTTTATGGAATTGTAGCAGGTGATGAAGCTATGCCTATTCCAAGATCCAAAGGAGGACCTACACAAGAGGAGACAGATAAGCTCACACTTTGGTGCGCAAGGGATGCTCAAGCAAGGTCGTACATACTAAACTCTATCTCTGACTTTCTATTACCACATATTAGAGGATGCAAGACATCTCAAGAGACTTGGGATGCCCTGGAGACTTTCTTTTCTGCTAGTACCAAAGCAAGAAAGAATCATCTTTGGAACGAGTTCAACCAAATGAAGAAGACACCTAAACAAACCATTACAGAGTTTGTTACCAAGGTCAAAGAGGTTGCGGATCAGTTAGCATCCATTGGAGAGCTGATTGAAGAAGAGGTCATCATGAGGCAAATTCTCAACGGCATTCGAAGTGATAAGCAATGGCAATCCTTCACGACGGCCTATGATCTCATCATGGATGTGCAGACTCCAGACTTCAACATCTTTCTTGGACAACTCTTCAATCAAGAAGCCAACAATAGCATAAAGGAAGGTAACTCTTATCATGGTAGTTCAACGAGTGCTCTATATGCAGATAAGAAGGATAAGAAGCAGAAAGGCAAGAAGAAGGAAGAAGACGAAGAAGAGACTTCCCAAGCCAACTTCGCAAGCAAGAGCAAGTGGAAAGGGAAGAAGAAAGGACCAAAGTAAGACAAAGCCAAAGGTCAGAATGTTCAACCTTGTGCCATATGCGATAAGACCAACCACACCACTCAGAATTGCTGGTTCAATGGGAAGACCCAGAAAGGAAGTGGAAGAGGTGGATATGGCGGCAATAGAGGCAGAGGTGGACACAACTTCAACAACAACAATAGAAGCTATAATAGAAGGGACTACAACAATTATTCAGAAGATCAACCACATGAAGACTCATTACTTCTTATGAACCTAAGCCACAAAGAAGGTAAAGAAGATGATCATTTGTTCTACATAGATTCAAGATGCTCGAATCATGTTGCAGGCAACATTGCTCTTCTATCTGACTTGGAAAGTCTAAAGCATAGACATGAAGTGCAAACAGGGGATGACACGAAGCACAATGTGGAGAAGATTGGTAATGTCAAAGCTTCCAATGGCAGGACAAACATTTTGAGTAAGGTTCTCTATGTACCCACTATCACTAAAAACCTAATAAGTGTAGGCCAAATAGTTGAAAAAGGCTTGCAAGTTAGGTTCACCCAACATGGAGCTTTTGTGGAAGATCCATGTCAAGGCTTCAAGAAGATAGCCCGAGGTGAGAAGCATGGTAGGCTCTTTACTTTTGAAGTAGGAGATACCAGGAACATAGCTCTATTCAACTTTGGGTCTCAAACCCTAAGTGAGCTTGAAGTGTGGCATAAGAGACTTGCTCATGTGAATGAAAGAACCTTGAAGGATATATGCAGGGATCAAAGTGTTCTAGGACTGCCGAACATATCAAAGCAACACATGATCAACAGGTGTGATGCATGTCAGATTGGGAAGGCACAAAGACAACCATTCAACCACAAAGGCTACATCCACAACAACTTATTGGACTTAGTACATACAGATGTATGGGGACCAAGTCAAGAACCTTCATTGGCAGGATCAAGGTATTATGTCTCATTTATTGACGACCATAGTAGATGGACTGTTCTATACTTTATCAAGAGTAAGAATGAAGTATTTGATTGCTTCAAGAAGTATCTTGCACATGTGGAGAATCATACAGGTAGATCACTAAAGAAGCTCAGATCTGATGGAGGGGGAGAATACTTCTCCAAAGATTTTGATGAGTTCTTGCAGGATAAAGGTATCAAAAGGGAAGTGACTACCAGGTACTCTCCTCAACTAAATGGAATTGCAGAGAGGAGAAACAAGACATTGGTTGGATCAGCCCGAACAATGCTTGAAGAGAAGAAGTTGCCACATTATCTATGGGCAGAAGCTATTTCAACTGCAGTGTACCTTGTCAATCGACTACCATCCAAATCACTTCAAGGTATGACTCCTTATGAAGCATGGCATGGAAGAAAACCTAGTCTTGGACATTGCAAGGTTTTTGGTTGTTTAGCTTATGTTCATGTACCATCACAAATAAGAGGTAAGCTAGATGAAAGGGCAACAAAGGCAGTGTTTATTGGATATGATTCAACTCAGATGGGTTACAGGTTCTTCAATCCTTCAACCAAGCAATTCACTATAAGTAGAGATGTTGTGTTTGAAGAACACAGGTCTTGGTATGATGAAGACAAACAAAAGGTAACACTACCATATGATCTTGATTATGAGTCTCATCAAATAGGAAGCAAGCATGATACACAGGTCCAGGATCCAAGAAGTGATACAGACGATGACCAAGATGAAAGAGAGAGGGATTACAAGCTATGGAAGTCAAGAGGCAAAGCAAAGATGCAAGAGGTTGGAGAATGCTCCAAACAAGCACCTAGAAGATCAGCAAGAGAGAAGAAACAACCAAAAAGGTATGGATATGATTCCACATTTGTTACAAAGCATTCAATCTACTTGGCAAAGGACTCTATTTCAGAGGAACCCTCAACCTATGAAGAGGCAAAGGGAAACCCTAATTGGGAAAAGGCCATGAACGAAGAGATAGATGCATTGAAGGAAATGGACACTTGGGATTTGGTTCCAATGTCACCGAATCAAAAGGTAATTGGTTGCCGATGGGTATATAAAGTTAAAAGAAATTCAGATGGATCAGTTTGTAGGTACAAGGCAAGATTAGTTGCCAAGGGATGCTCACAAACTCATGGTATAGACTATGAGGAAACATTCTCACCAGTTGCAAAGATGACTACAATCAGGACATTGATAAGTGTAGCTGCTGCAAGGAATTGGAGACTCCTCCAACTTGATGTGAAAAATGCATTCTTAAATGGTTGGATAAGTGAAGAGGTATACATGTCACAACCACCAGGTTTTGAAAACCCTAATCATCCATCTTATGTTTGCAGACTTAAGAAAGCATTGTATGGATTGAAACAAGCTCCAAGAGCTTGGAATTACAGGTTGGTTACATATCTTCAAGACCAAGGGTTCAAAGCTAGCAGCTCCGATCCTTCTCTATTCATCAAAAGGGATCACAATGAGGTTATCTATCTATGTGTATATGTAGATGATATTATTGTGACAGGTGATGATCTAAATGGCATTCAAAGGATCAAGAGACACATGCAAGAGGAGTTCAAAATCAGTGACCTAGGTGAGCTCACATATTTCCTAGGTATGCAGGTGATATACACAGATGAAGGAATGTATTTGACTCAAAGAAGATACATTCAGGATCTTCTTCTCAAGTTCAAAATGGAGAACACTAAACCTGCAGGTACACCTTTGGAGATGAATCATAAACTTAGTGTTTATGAAGGTGAGAAAATTGAAGACATTAAAGAGAATCAAAGCTTGGTAGGTAGCTTGATATATGCTACTCACACAAGGGCGGACATCTCATATAGTGTGGGAGTGCTTAGTCAGTTCATGCACTCACCAAGAAGACCACACATGGATGCGGCTAAGAGAGTACTTAAGTATCTCAAAGGTACAATCAACGAAGGTATATTCTATCCTTACTCTTCCGATTTGGATATCAAAATCTACTCAGATGCAGATTGGGCAGGAGCTAAGGATGATAGAAAAAGTACATCTGGTTACTTAGCATTTGCAGGTTCGAAGCTAGTGTCATGGAGTTCCAAGAAGCAACCAACAGTTGCTTTATCCTCAACTGAAGCAGAGTACAGAGGCTTGACCATAGCAACTCAAGAGGCAATATGGTTAAAAGCATTGTATACAGATTTGGGACTTGTGAGTTCCAAACCTCACATATTTGGAGATAATGTAAGTTCCATGCATCTAGCGGCAAATCCTATTTTTCATGCGAGAACCAAGCATATAGAAGTCCATTATCACTTTATCAGGGAGAAGCTCATGGCAAAGGAGATCGACATTTCTTTTGTTCCGACTGAAAAGCAAGTAGCAGATATGATGACGAAGGCACTTGATGGAATAAAGCTTTGTAGATTCAAAGCTATGGCAGGTATTCAACCTATCGGAGAATGAAGACTCAAGCATACTTTAGCTTGAGGGGGAGCTATTGGAACATCAAGCTTACACTATGCTTGAGGTGGATTTGATCTACATCAAAGGCTATCGCGTCGAAAGAATATCCGTTGGAGAGTTCTTTTTCATATGCTCATTTATTGTATTTTTTGAGAATATTTTGATGGCTCATTTACCGTTGTAAAAGCCTTGAGTTGTACACATGTAAAGGTACAAATATAGGGCCAAAATCCCACGAAATTTTGGTGGTTGAAGTTGCATTCAATCAAGCAAATCAAGTCACCTAAAAATAGATCAATCAAGATCTTCATTTTTCCTAGATTGTAGGGAAGTAAATTGATTCCCTCCAACAACCATTCCCACCTTCATTTGAATTCAAATTCAAGTTGTAAAAGTCGTGGAACACTCCTAGAGGTTATATAAGGAGTTGAAATCACTTGTACATTACATGGAAGCAATATACATACACTTGTGACCATCATTGTCTTGCTCCTTCAATTTCTGCATCATCTTCTTCACCAACAGTAATCTTGCAGAGGCTGCTGCTCTCTCCTCAGAGCTCCAAATTGAGTGCAAGAGGACTCATTGGAAAGGTATTAGTGTCTAGTTTATGCCTGTAAATTTTCAAAGCATTTGGTTCAGCAGATTTGTAGAAATCTTAGTTTTTCTGCCTCGGGGTCAATCTCTGCGTATTCCTGAAAAATAGGAGGTACCACCGGTGAATGTCGCATTCATTCCTATAGCATATTTTGCTTATTCCTTATACTTTTGTGCATTTCATACACTCAACCCTATGTGTATCACTCCCATAAAAGGATTTTTTCTAATTGTAATCACGCTGGTCGCTATGGGCATTTGAAGTTCATTGTCTCTTCCATAGATAGTAAGTTTTTTGAGCTAGTCGACCCGCGAACCTATCTGTTTTGTATCGACTCATTCTCCTTGATGCTCCAAGGTACATAGTGTGTTTCTTTGCACTTATAGCATGCCTATAAGGTCTATTTGAGTCTCCAAAAGCTCAAGGGCTGGTCTTGTGCCGGTTGGCTTGACCAAACTTCATCACTTCGAAACGCACTTTTCTACCTTCGACAAGCTTCTCCAAGTTCTTTCAGGAAGACCTCTTACCACTTCATGGTTGCTCATGTCCTTGAACTTGGGAATGTTGATATGTCCAAACCTTTTGTGCCATAAATCAATTTCAGCAATCCTCTTGTTTCCAAACTGAATATACATCACCTTTCCATGTGGTTGTTGAATGTCCAAGGTGAACATCCTATCTTCTTTCCTTCCTTTAGCAATGACCTTGAATCCTTCTTTTGGATTCTTTATAAAGCAGCCTTTTTCATTGAAGATAACATGATATCCTTTCTCTACCATTTGTCCTACTAAAATCAAATTCTTTACAATAGTAGGAACATGAAGAACATCAGCCAATACCTTTTTATCTCCAAGCTTGATATCTCCAACATGCTCAATTGCGTGGTTGATTTTCATCACCGGTCTCCACACATCCTTTTCCACTTGGAGCTTGTAGCTTTGTGAATAAATCTCCTTGGCATGTCATATGGTTGCTGCAACCTGAATCTATGAACCATTTTTTATCATCACTTCTCGAGTTGTTGTAGTCATGCTTCATGGCAAGCATGGTTTGCTTGTCTCCTTCACTTGATGTACTCGCATAGTTATTTTGGCTCCTTTGGTTGCCTCCATTCAACCTTCCATTCTTTTGCCAACAATCGTTTGCATAATGTCCTAATTTACCACAATGATAACATGTTATACCTTTATGAGGATTGTATGAACCTCGACCTCTTCCTCTATTTCTTCCTTGACCTCTTCCATGTGTGTTGTCATTTGAGTTGTCCTTGTTGTCCTCCGAGTTGTGTTGGCTAAAATTTGTGTTGTTGTAGCTTCTTCTTCTTCCTCTCGAGCCTCCTCTTGAGTTCCTTCCTCTACCTCTTCCTGCATATAACATTTTACTATGGCTGTCCTTACCTTTGTTGCCTTCTCCTTGTTGAGCTACCTCTTCAGCCACAAGATTTGGTATAATCTCGTCGAATGTTGGTAGAGGATCTCTATAAAGAATGTTTGTGATGAGGGGCTTCCACTTTTCTTCACTCCTCAAGCCATTGAGGGCTCTTTGGACGATGTCTTCCTCTTCTATCTTGCATCCAACTGATGCTAGCTGATCTCAAAGCTCCTTGATCCTCAATGTATACTCACTAATGCTTTGGTTTGAGTTTTTCTTCATTTTGTTGAGCTCGTTCTTGAGTTGCATCCTCCGAGACCTTGTTGAGGTAGCATACACCTTTTCCAATGCTTCCCAAACTTCCTTGGCTGTTTCTAAGCTTTGTACATGACCAATCATAGTGTTAGAAATAACTTGTGAGATGAAAAATATCACCCTTCGATTCCTCTCTTCCCAATCATCAAATTATCTCCTTTGTGCTGCAGTAATGTTGGGATCTTCAAGGTCCAACGGTTGTGGATCGTCTCCACTAACTAGACTCCATAAACCTTTACCTTTAAGGTAATTTATCATTCTATACCTCCAAGACCGAAAATTATCTTTGTCTAAATTCTCAAGTTGTTGTCCTAAATCAGCCATTGAAAACTTCCAGGATTGAAGTTTACCTCAAGTATTGTGTGGCGCTCTTCCTTGACTTTATGAAGCTCCCCCTTGATTTGTAGCTTCTCCTTTGCTTCAGTTCAGTTCCAATGCTTTGCCTCTTCAAACTCCAATGCTCTGATACCAATGGTTGGAGAATTCCTCTCCTAATCGCAGCGGAAAGTGTAGAAGACCTTCTTAGGATCAAGACTCTTGCCAACAACTGAACCTTCAAATGAAAACTGGTACCAACTGAAAAATGCAATGAACTTGAAACTTTGGTCACTCAAATAAGACACGTATAGCTTTAAAATGAGCTATCAAACACTCAATTTGGAGTAGATTTGGGTTGGCAAATCGTTGATACAAAACAGGCTACCTGTCCACTCAGTTAGGCTGAAAACTGGACTTCACTGAAAACTGAATAACTCACATAGAATAAAGCATTTCATAAACCTCTTTTAGATAGATGAATTACTTGAGATAAGCTTTCCAACGAATGTTAAAACACTAAAATTGGATACATATATTGAGAGATATGACTCGCACAAGTAGACTACCTAGAAATGGGTGTACGACTGGACATACTCTATGAGAGTGAACTGAACGAAATGACTCAAAACAAATGAAGTAGCTACAAGGGGGCTTCCACGCCTTATTCCTCTATCCTTGAGTGTCCTCCCTTGCCTCTTTTATAGCCAAGTGACAGAAAACTCTCATGATGAGTTTGAGAGCTCTTCTCCATCATTTCTCCACTACTTTGGACAGCCACTCCTCTTACAGTTCAGATTTTGGATTTGATTCTCTTTTGAATGATTCTCTTTTGGCCTCCACTACTTGATGAAGTAAATGCTTCTATTTTTCATTTTTGTATTTTCCTTCTACTTGAAGAAAATCCTTTTTGCAAAAATATATACGACCTTACTTCTTTATTTTTTTAACAATATTAGGAATTGCAAGACCTCCCAAGAGACTTGGAAAGTACTATCTTCATACTTCTCATCAAATACAAGGGCTAGGAAGAACCAGCTTTTGATGGAGTTCACAACCTTGAAGAGGCAAGCAAAACAAAGTGTAGCAGAATATGTGACCAAGAGGAAGGATGTACTTGATCAACTTGGGAGTATTGGAGAAGAAATAAAAAAGGAGCAGATAATAGGCAGATCATAAATGGCATCAAGGTTGATGATAAATGGGAGTCCATTACCACATCAATGGACCGATATAAGGACATGCAGATACCTAACCTCAATACATTGATGGGGCAACTCTTCACACATGAGACAAAGCTCAACAAGAATGGAGATACTTCTAGAGGTAATCAATCTTCTGACATTTACATAGATAAAAATAAGAGTAAAGATAAAGGCAAAGGTAAAATGAATGAAGAAGAAGCAAGTACCTCTCAAGTGAACTTCACAGGTAGAGAAACAAGTGCTAGAGGAAGGGGTAGAGGAGCAAAGCAAGGTAGGGGGAGATCATACAACTCTTCACCTTGCAACAGTTGTGGCTTGAAGAATCATACCACACGTGAATACTTCAGGAACACAAAGAATCAGAGAGGAAGAGGCTTCGATAGAGGAGGCTATGGACAATCAAGAGGCAGGTTCAATAATAGAGGAAGCAGCTACCATCATAATTACAACCAAGGCTACCAAGGAGGCTTCAAAGGAAGAAGAGACTATAACAACTATACAAATGATCAAGAGGATTCTCTAGTATCATGAATATGACAACCAAGCAAGGTGATGATCAAGAGGATTCTCTACTACTCATGAATATGATAGCCAAGCAAGGTAAAGATGATGAGTACCTATTTTATATTGATTCTGGTTGTTCCAATCATGTAGTGTGAAATGCAGCATTATTGTCTGATATTGAAGAACCCAAAGGAAAGCATGAAGTCTAGATTGGTGATGACATTAGGCACTTAGTAAAGAAGATTGGAAATGTCAAGGCATTTGATGGTAACATGAATCTTCTAAGCAAGGTATTCAATGTGCCAACAATAACAAAAAACTAATAAGTGTTGGATAGATTGTTGAGAAAGGTTTACAAGTTAGATTCACAAGGCATGGAGCATATGTGGAGGACCCTCAACAAGGCTTCAAAAGGATTGCAAAAGGTGAAAAATTTGGTAGGCTTTTTACATTCGAAGTTGAAGATACAAGGAACATTGCACTCTTCAATTATAAAGATCAAACCTTATCTGAATTAGAGATATGGCATAAGAGACTAGGTCATATAGGTGAAAGGACCTTGAAGCAAATATGGAGGGATCAGATTGTACTTGGCATTCCAAATGTGTCCAAGCAACACATGATTTACAAATGTGGAGCATGCCAATTTGGCAAATCATATAGGCAACCAATCAACAAAAGAGGATACATGTATGAAGGCTACTTGGAGCTTGTGCACATAGATGTGTGGGGTCCTAGAAAAAATCCATCAATTTCAGGGTCAAGATATTATGTTTCATTCATAGAGGATTATAGTAGATGGAAAATACTTTATTTTATGAAGCATAAAGATGAATTCTTCACTTGTTTCAAGAAGTATTTGGCATTGGTTGAGAATCAAACAGATAGAAGCTTGAAGAGGCTCCGATTTGATGGAGGTGGTAAGTATTTCTCACATGAGTTTGACTCCTTCTTATAGGATAGAGGCATAAAGAGAGAGATTACAACAAGGTACACTCCTGAATAGAATGGAGTGGCAGAGAGAAGAAATAGACTAATAATAGAGGCTGCAAGATCAATGTTGAATGAAAAAAACTTCCAAATTACTTATGAGTAGAGGCTATTTCCATAGCCACTTACATAATCAATAGGCTTCCATCCAGTCTCTGGATGGAATGACACCTTATGAGGCATGGAATGGAAGGAGACCTTCTTTAGATAATTGTAACATCTTTGGGTGCATTGCTTATGCACACATACCCTCATAGATTAGAGGAAAGCTTGATCTAAAAGCTGAAAGATGCACATTCATTGCCTATGATCAAAATAAAAAAGCATATAGGTTATATAATCCCACTGACAAAGGATTTAAAGTTAGTAGGGATGTGGTATTTTATGAAAATCACTCATGGTTTGAAGATGATTGCAAGAAAATAAAGTTATCCTATGACTTGGAAATGATTTTCCAAATCTGATCGAAGAGGAACCACATACATCAGAGGTTATTAACTCATAGGATGAAGAAGAAACTAACTTCAAAGCTTGGAAGTCCAAGGGAAAAACAAAGTACAATAGTTTGGAAGACATTCGAAAGTCATCCAATCAAGCACTTAGAAGATCTCAAAGGAGGTATGGCTATGACACATCACTAGTCACCAAACATTCTATATACATGGCTAAAGATTCTATGTTAGAAGAACCTTCTTCATTTGAAGAAGCCAACAAGAAGGAAAAGTGGAAAAAAGCTATGCAGGAAGAAATTGAGGCACTTCAAGAGAATAGTAGTTGGGATTTGGTTCCCAAAAAACCATTCATGAAGGTAATAGGTTCTAGGTGGATTTACAAAGTGAAAAAGAATTTAGATAGAACAATCAACACGTATAAGGCAAGGCCAGTAGCAAAGGGGTTTGCTCAAACCCATGGAGTGGATTATGAGGAGACCTTCTCACCTGTGGTAAATATGCCAACTATCAGAGTTTTAGTAAGTATTGCTGATTCAAAGAATTGGAAATTGTACAAATTAGATGTTGAAAATGCATTTATGAATGGATGGATCTCTGAAGAGGTCTTTATGTCTGAACCACCAAGATATGAAGAGAAAGACAAAACTGATTATGTTTGTAAATCAAGGAAAGCACTATATGGTTTAAAGCAAGCTCCTAGAGCTTGGAACCATAGGCTTGTCACATACTTATAGGACCAAAGTTTTGTTGTAAGCAAGGTAGATTCTTCATTGTTCATTAAGAAGACTAATTTAGAAGTTGTCTATCTATGTGTTTATGTGGATGATATCATCATTATAGGCAATAATGCCAAGGGCATCAAGAAGATCAAAGCTCAGATGAAGGAGGAGTTCAAGATCAATGATCTTGGATTGCTTACATATTTTCTTGACTTAGAGATTGTTTATACAGATTCTAGTGTTTTCATTACTCTGGGGAAGTACGTCCATGATGTGCTAGTTAAGTTCAAGATGGAAAATGCAAAAATTACAGGTACACCCATGGAATTGATTCACAAACTTAGTACACATGAAGGAGAGCTGGTTGAAGACATCACAGGTTATCAAAGACTTGTTGGGAGTGAATTATGCAACCCTAACAAGAGTGGACATATGCTATGGAGTAAGTACATTGAGTCAATTCATGCATACACCAAGAAAACCTCACATGGAAGCTGCCAAAAGGATTTTAAGGTACTTGACGGGTACCATAAATGAAGGACTATTCTATCCATTCATATTTGACTTGGATATCAAGCTACATTCGGATGCCAATTGGGCAGGCTCAAAAGATGATAGGAGAAGCACCTCTGGCTACTTATCCTTTGCATGATCAAAGTTGATTTCATGGTCATCAAAGAAACAACCAACTATGGCATTGTCATCAACTCAAGCTGAATATAGGGCCCTAGAAAATGCAACACAAGAGGCAATGTGGCTTAAGCTATACTCACATTTGGGGATACATACATACATTCCAATGATTTTTGGAGATAATACTAGCTCACTTCATTTGGCTACTAATCTTGTATATCATGCAAGGACTAAGCACATTGAAGTGAATTATCATTATGTGAGAGAGAAAATACTAAGCAAGGACATACAATTGTTCTATGTATCAACAAACCTACAATGTGCAGATATGCTAACCAAATCTTTGGATGGAACAAAACTGAATAGGTTCAAGGTGATGATTGGATTTTAGGAGATTAAGAGAATCAAAGCCCAAGCATATTAGGCTTGAGGGGGAGTTGTTGGTGCAATTACCCCAAGCCTAAATGCTTGATCATTTATCCTAAGGCTTATATGTACATTCATATATTAGCAGATGAATGACCTCTTTAAAGATTGACTTCTTACTACTTGTAAAGGTGCACATATGGAATCAATTCAATCATGAGTTGTTAGGAGAATCTTTTCACGAATTATTGGTGATTTAAATGGAGATTGAGATCCTAAGCTCTAGAGATACTTTTTGGTAGAAGTTTTAATTTCAAAATTCAAAAACGAGCTCCAACTTTAGCTATAAAATAGGTCTTCAAAAGTTGCGTATGTGTAGCCCAAAATGGAGAGATATTCAGAGGGATCTTAAGTTGATACATATCATAACTCTATCATTGCTCTCACATTGTGCAATGATTCATTGCCAACACCAATGTAATCTATGTGCATTAATACATATTGTTTTCTCATATCTCATATCTTCTACTCTATCATGTACCATTGAGAATAGTGAACTTCTCTGACTTGTTACTCAGTGTATAATTGATCATTTGATGTGGTTTAAGTTGACATAGATTCAATAAAACGTCTATTTTCATGCTATCACGTTTCATTATCATTTCCTTATCCAATCTCGAGTTATGAGCTAAATAGTGCTCACTGGTCTACATATTGCTAGTACTCGAAAATGTCGAGATTCACCTCTAACTTGCTAAGCATCATTCTCTAAGCATGGTCCACCATTTCAAATGCAATAACTTGCAATAGTTAGCTATCCAAGTTAATCAGATATTCCCAAAATCATTTTATTCAATTGTTAGTAGCAAGGGAGTACTATTCATTTCTTTGAGCAGGTGTAGTGACCAAAATAGCAAGTTTTGGTTCATAGTTGAAACTCCTACTCATCTATTTTCATCCAATGATTTGATGATCATCTTCCAAAGTATTTGGGTGAATATTTGTGCTTCTTGAAAAGCTCAAGAGGTCTACTTTGCACTCCTCAACTCAATTTTGGTTGGTGTGAAGTATGAATTTGCAGTATCACCTTATCTCTAGAAAGTGTCCAACCATCTCCTCCAACAGACACTTCTTTGTATATGCCCTTTATTAAAACATATAGTAGCTTGGTCAGCCACAGACTATAAGTTGAACCCATTTGTAACACCCAAAAAGTCTGTGTTCATGTTCCCTGTGTGCTGTGTTTTTTTGCGTATTCTATAGCCTCTGTGTAGAGTATCATGTGCAGTGCTTAGACCTTGATTTTCACTCCGAGGATATCATCATGGAGCTCTCGAGAAGGAGAGTGCACTATGGTGCATTGCCATTGGAATACTTCAAGAAGATCATTCTTTTTTGCGTCAATCATTGTGTGCTCCTCTTGAGTGTTAGAGTTCGTGAGTGAGCTCTCTTCCTTATCTCCTTTCTCTTGTCACTAACCAGCCTAAAAGGTTGAGACAAAGAACCATTGATAGACACTCTAGAGAAAGCATTTTCAAAGAGGATGCTAACAAACTTGATGAACTTTTTACCAGCTCCAATATCATGAAGAGATTGCAAAATAAGATCCCTCTTAGTCCTATCATATGCTTTGTCAAAGTCAATCTTAAATAAATAAAACTCTTGGTTGATCTCTTTGGCATACTGAAATCCTCCCCAAAGAGAAATGAGGGCATCTAAGACATGTGTACCTTTTATGAACCCGTTTTATTAAGGAAAAATGATATTTTTAATTATGGGACTAAGCCTTCTAGCTAAAGTGGAAGAAAGGATCTTATAGATAGTGGTAAGACAAGAGATAGCTCTCGAATTATTGAGATATTCTTTAGAACATCTTTTATGCACTCTTCTAATGGCTTCCTTCCAAATCAAGAGAATGTAAGGAGTAAAAAAGTCTTTCAATCTCAAGAAGAATTCATTAGGAATTCCATAAAGGTCAAGAGGCTTGTGGGGTTTCAATTTAGCTATGGTTTCTTTAACCTCATCAAAAGTGAGGAATAGGTCCAAAATAACACCCAAGCTTTCAAGAATCATTTACTTTCTTTTAAGGGCAATGTAAGCCTTAGCTCTTTGGATGTCCTCCCCCCACTTAGGAGAGCTAGAGAAAGCATCACTAATAAAGGTGTTAGCACCTTCCAAGTTCTCCTCAAGATTGATAGGCACCCACTAGATTTCTTCAACAAATATAGGTATGAAATCCTTGATTTTTTTTCTTAATCAAAGAAAACATACTTTTCTAAGGTTTATCAAAATTTCCAACCCAAAATTCTCTTGAAGAAACAAGGATACCACTAGCCTCAAGGTAATGTTTTATGGAGAGCTAATATCTTTTCAGATTGCTAGGGTTAGCAACAAGGGTAGATTGAAGAATGTTAAGATTTATAGCAATACAAAGTCCTCAAATACCTATATATGCTTAGAAAACTTCTTGAGATGAGTAAAGAGGGATTGAATCTCTTTAATAGATCTAGCACAAGCAATAAACGAGTAAGCATTGCTAGAGAAATGATAAAAAATAGTCTTTCTGGCCTTCTCAATAACACCCAAAATTTTGAGGAGGAGGGCGTCAAGGTGAGGACAACTAGACTTATACTAGGGTAGTTTCTATTGAGCTGAATCAAAAGGGGTTTATGGTAAAAAATCATCAAGGAAGAGTCCAAAACACATGATGTGTTCCAAAACCTTTTGAAAGTAAGATATGTTGATATAGCATCTATCCAATCTAGTAGCATGATGAGGAGTTGTGTTTTTCCTATTACTACAAGAGAAGCCCGAACTTTGAGAAATTTCAACAAGTTCATGAAGGGTGATGAAGGTAAACCATGTCGATCTTTCCAAACCCACTAGTACGAATATTACTATCAAAGCGATCATGAGGGGAAGTGACCATATTAAAGTCACCAAGGATGAGAAGAGGGCCACTAAAACCTTTAAGCTCCTCCAAAGAACTAGCTCTTTGAGAAATACACTTGGAAGCATAACTTCTAATGAGGGTGTAGTGAATGGGATCATAAGAGCAATAGACACCCATTGGTGGGTAGGGCTAATGAGGGTGTTCATAATCATGTGACTAATAGAATTAGAAAAACGTATAGCAGAACCTCCTCTACCCTAAGCATGCTTAGTAGTTTTCCATAAATTATTATTAGAGAGAGAGTTGAGATTATTCATAAGTTCATTATCACTCAACTTCAGCTCTTGCAAACATAAAATGTTAGGACATAAAGACAAGTCAAACATTCACTTACCAACACACTTGGCCCTTACAAGATCTATAACGCCTTTAATTTTAAGAGAGTGCATCTTTGAAAGATTCACAATGCAATAAACATGGAATAGAAGGTAAAAAAACCAATAAAAAAACTTAGGAAAGTAGAACATTATTTCTTATAGTTCTTAGAAGGCTTAATTATAGACAATAACTTAGTGTCTTTTCTTTCGGGTTTACCATTTTTAATAACAAGAGAATCCCCTCACCACAATGATCCATAGGAACATCATTCTTGATAGAATCATGCTGATACATTTCGTTTAACGTCTGATCATATTGATTCACCTCTTGATCAATTAAAATTAAGTCAGGATGAGAAATATTTTCTTCAAGCTAAATATTAGTGCAAGCATTTGTTAGATATACTCAATACTCATTATGAGGAAAATTCATTTTGAGAGCTTGGAAATTTGTAGAAGCCTAACTTCCAAGTTAGATGAGATCTATGTGTGATTGTTGATGTACTAGATTATCTCTGTGAGCCTAATCATTAGGTTAGGTAGGGCATAAACTTACGAGCAATTGGGTCACCATTCAAGGAAAAAATAAAGGCCTGATCTTTGTCTAATACAATCATAGCTTGAGTCCCATTTAGGGTTGATACCACCCTTAGCACATTGACCAAGCACTTGGGCCCTAAGAATCCACTTAGACTACCAAGCCAAGTATAAAACACAACTAGGAGGTAGAGGTATTAAACCCACACAGACAACTTAGTGGGTTTAGGGACTCTAGGGTTGAATCTGACAAATAATTTGAAGAAGGTAATGTTGATATATTTAGGTAGTGATGTGTGTGAACACACTAGGACTGCCGGGGCACTTTTTTTCCCTCTTTAGGAGGTTTTTTTCCCTCGGCTTGTATATACGCCTATTACCCTAATGGGCTACTTATCTTTGTACATTCTCTAGTAATACATTCAGTATTGTGTGTTGTGCTCCAAGCTTCTTCTTCTTCCTTGTGCTGTTCGCGTGCTTCCGTAGACATCTAACTCCAACAATTGGTATCAGAGCAGGTAGTCGCTTCATCTAGGGTGCCATTGACGCTCCTCCGTTTGCAGTCTTCGAATCGTACGAATTTTGGTGAGCATACTCAGGGAGTTTCCGAGATCAAAACAGCTTTGCTGTGTTGTGCCGAAATCGCGATCTGAGCTCGTTTTGGCCTCCGAATGCACTATCACCCTGCTTCTGCAGGCTATTTCGTCTTTTTGTGCCAAAGGTATGTACTAGTTTTTGTTCGCCAGTTTAAGCGTCTCAAAGTCTGCTACAGGTCTAGCAGAACTCGTCTGGGCAGTTCTGTTCAACTTTTTGAGATACAGTCAACTTTCTGCATCAAGGTATTTTAGTCACTGGCCATGGCTAAAAGCAGTGATGTATTCCGTATGTTGGCTGTTGAGGATAAGTTGGATGGTACCAACTACCCATTATGGGCTTATATGATGCGACATGTATTGGTTGCAAAAGGATTGTGGAACATTGTGCAGGGTGTTGAAAGACGTCCTATTACATCTGTAACAACAGGTACTACGAATACATGTGCTGGAGGTGATGAAGATGGTGTCGAAGATGATATTGTGCAAATTCCTATTCGTGCCGCTGTTTTTGCTACACCTACTACAGAGAAGATTCATTGGGATGGCAGAGATGCCCAGGCACATGCATTGATAGCTTTGTCTATCAAAGCTGCCATTATTCCTCACATTCGCTCTTGCAAAACAGTTAGGGATGCTTGGGATACACTTACCACATTGTACCAAGCTAGGAATGAGGCTCATGTTGCTTACCTCCGAAAACAGTTGGAGAGTGAGCACATGAATGAAGGTGATTCTAAGGATAGTTTCCTAACGAAGATCAAAGATTTGAAGGAACAATTGATTTCTGTTGATGAGGTTATACCAGATAGCTCACTTGTGCAGACCGTTCTGAATGGTCTTCCTGATTCATATCAGAGTTTTGCTTCTACTCTTTGGTTGATGATGAAAGGCAATCCGAATGCCTTATCATTTGAGGAGTTAGTTTTTGTTATGTTGCAGGAAGATCAGTCCAGACAGAACAGGTCCATTTATGCATGTTGCAGATCAAGCTTTCCTGGCTAGTCAGAAGGGCAAAGGAAAATGGAGCTCTTCTACTAGTAAGCAGAAATCTGCAAATGCTGCACATTCAAAGAACCAGGATAAAGATGAGAAGAAATCAGAAAAGCAGAAATCGTTTTGTAAGTACTGTAAAGGGAATGATCATATCATAAAGAACTGTCCAAAATTGGCTGCTAAAGAGGCAAAGAAGAAAGAGGTTGGAATGGTTGTTGCAGAGGCCTCTACACCAAAAATAGAGTCTGCAAATCTTGTGCATGAAGAAGAATGGGCGTTTACTACTGTCTGCAGTTTTGACCCATCTTCTCATGAGCAGTGCATGTCTGCAGTAGACTCAGATGTTTGGTATTTTGATAGTGGGGCGACCAAACATATTACCTCGTAGCGCAGTTTCTTCTCTTCACTCGAGCCTCCCCCTACAGGGAATATTGTTACATGCGCCAACAACTCCTCTTATCCTGTTATGGAAGTTGGTAAGATCATTTTGACTAGTGCTGATGGTAGTTCTTTCACTTTATCAGATGCTCTATTTGTGCCAGGGATCAAAAAGAACTTGTTATCAGTTTCTGCATTAGCCAAGATTGGCTTGGTTGTGAAATTTGTTGATGATAGGTGTACAGTTCATGATCTGTCAAATGGCGATGTGATTATTGCTTCTGGCATTTTATGTCGTGGGATGTATAAGCTCATAGACTATGAAAGATCTGTAAATGATTTGGCATGTGCAGTAAATGATTCTCAGGCTATGTCAGATGCAAAGCTTTGGCATGCACGCTTTGGTCATCTGAATTTTGCTAGTTTGCTACGCCTACAGAAATCAGATATGGTGTCTTCTTTGCCCAAGCTTGAGGCACCTGGAAAACATGTATGTGAAGGCTGTAATTTGGGCAAAATGCAGCATTCCTCCTTTCCAAAAGATGGTTCAGTTTGGGCTACGCAGAAATTGAAGCTTGTACATAGTGATGTCTGTGGTCCTATGCAGACACCTTCTTTTGGAAACTATCTTTACTTCGTGACTTTCATTGATGATTTTTCCAGGCATGCATGGGTATATCCATTGAAGGCAAAGTCCGAAGTGTTTTTGTGCTTCAAACAGTTTTTGGTTTTGGCTGAAAATCTGTCAACATGTAAAATGGGCACCCTCCGTTCTGATCAAGGAGGGGAATATATGTCTTCTAATTTTAATGCATTTCTGGTTGAACGTGGGATAAAACACCAGTGTACAGTGCCATATACACCTCAACAGAATGGAGTTGCTGAACGGAAGAACAGGTCACTCATGGAGATGGCGAGGTGTATGGTCAAGAGTCAGGCTTTACCACATAGTTTCTGGCTTGAGGCTATCATGTGTGCAGCATATGTACTTAACAGGTGTCCCACTAAAGCGCTGCAGTCTATCACTCCATATGAGGCTTGGCATGACCGCAAGCCATCTGTTGCTCATCTGCGTGTTTTTGGTTGTTTAGCATATGCATTAGTGCTTGAACAACATCGTAGAAAATTGGATGATAAGGCAATAAAATGTATTTTTGTTGGGTACAGTTCTGAAAGTAAAGGCTATCGTTTGTATCATCCACAGACTAAACACATTCTGGTTAGCCGTGATGTTGTATTTGTGGAAGATGCTGTTCAGCCATTGCTTTCATGTACTAAGGAGACATCTGTTAGCTCCAAAGACATGTATGATACTTTGATATCTCTTTTTACAGGTGGGCAGTCTAGTGCTGGTCCTAATGAGGCAACTTATCAGCCTTTGCAGGTTTCATATGATGATGCAGATCATTCTATTTCTGATGCAGATGTACATGATGCACTTGTTGATGAGAGAGCTGATATTGAGTAGGCAAAAACTATGCCAAAATGGCTGGTGCAGACTTTGCGTGATAGCAAATTAGATGCACCTTTGTCATATCGTACTCGTTCAGGCTCTCATAGTGCCTCCTTTGCATCAGATTGCTATACTTTGGCTGTGTCTAGTCTCTATGATGAGAATGAGCCTGTTTCTTTTGATGAAGCACAGAACTCAGAAAATTGGATGGCTGCTATGCAATCTGAATATGATGCTATAATGAAGAATGGTACATGGTCTTTATGTGACTTGCCTCCTAGCAAGAAGTCCATTGGCACTAAGTGGGTATACAAGCTGAAGCGTAAACCTGATGGTACAGTTGACAGGTATAAGGCTAGGCTTGTTGCAAAGGGTTATGTGCAGGAAAGAGGCATTCATTTTGATAAGACCTTTGCACCTACATGCCATATGACTACTGTTCGGAGAATTTGTGCACTTGCAGCCCATCATGGTTGGAATGTACATCATTTGGACATTAAAACAACATTTCTGAATGGTGACTTGCATGAAGAAGTGTATGTTTTTCAGCCCCGTGGCTTTGTGCAGAAAGGGCATGAAAACCAGGTGTGCAGGTTAAAGAAGGCGTTATATGGTTTAAAGCAAGCACCACATGCTTGGTATGAGAAGATACATGCCTATCTGATTGCACATGGTTTTGAGAACAGTCCAACTGAAAGCACCTTATATGTTAAGCGTGCTAATGATGTGCTTCTGATCATTGTTGTCTATGTTGACGACATGCTGCTCACTGGTCCTATTGAGAAGCATATTGCTGATTTTAAGGCTGATTTGCATGCCTCATTTGAGATGTCTGATTTGGGGCATTTGCATCACTATTTGGGCATTCAGTTTATGCAAGTTGATGGTGGAATGGCTTTGTGTCAAACGAAATATATTGACACATTATTGTAGCGTTTTGGCCTTGAAGACTGTAAGCCTATTGCCACTCCTATGGAGACAGGTTTATGATTGAGTCTTCATGATGCTGGAGATGCATTTGATGTTGTTCTCTATCAGCAGGCTGTTGGATGCTTGATTTATTTATGCATTACTCGGCCAGATATTCAGTTTGTTGTCTCACAGATGAGTAGGTTTATGCATTGCCCAGGAGTCACGCATTGGAAGGTGGTTAAGCGCATCTTTCGCTACTTGAGTGGTACTCAGCTACTTGGGTTGTTTTATCCCAAGGGGGGATCACTACCGCCAGATTTGCATGCTTTTTCTGACTCAGATTGGGCTGGTTGCTATGACACTCGTATGTCCACCAGTGGTTTTTGCTTCATGCTTGGTAGCTCATGTATATCTTAGTTGAGCAAGAAGCAGCCTACTGTGGCCACTTCCAGTTGTGAGGCTGAGTATAGGGCAGCTTTCACAGCGACTGTTGAGTGTGTGTGGCTCAGACGCCTTATGGCTGATTTGGGTGTTGGCCAGTCTTCTGCCACCACCATCTTCACTAACAATCAGAGCGCATTGGCAGTTGCGAGGAACCCTGTGTTCCATGCTCGCACTAAGCACATTGAGGTGCATTATCACTATGTCAGGGAGAGGTTCTCTGCTGGGGAGATCAGCTTGGCATATGTGCCCATGCAGGAGAACATAGCAGACCTTTTCACGAAGGCTGTGCCTAGGGAGAAGTTTGAAGCTTTCCGCAAAGCTTTGGGCTTACTTCCTTTTGTGGAGTGATTTCCACATAGCTTGGCACTTCCTTATACATGAGTGCCAGCTCCTTGTTCACCGCATCACTCCTAGGGGGGATTTGTTGATATATTTAGGTAGTGATGTGTGTGAACACACTAGGACCGTCGGGGCACTTTTTTTCCCCTTTAGGAGGTTTTTTTCCCTCGGCTTGTATATATGCCTATTGCCCTAATGGGCTACTTATCTTTGTACATTCTCTAGTAATACATTCAATATTGTGTGTTGTGCTCCAAGCTTCTTCTTCTTCCTTGTGCAGTTCGCGTTCTTTCGCAGACGTTTAACTCCAACAGGTAAGTGGATTATTTCTTATAAGCGAGCATCCTTTTGTGATAACCTTTAAAGCACTAGTAGAATCTTTAAAGAAGAACAAGAAATAATTCTTTGGCAAGTATCGAATGAAGCATTAAATCCATGTTTTCGCAAGTAACCCTAATTCAATGTTTAAGTACCTCATGTGCAAGTATAAGGTCTTTTTCTGTGCAAGTATAAGTCCATGAAAAAGACCTATAGAAACTTTGTCACTAAATTGAGCCTTCCACATATCCAATGAGTTCCTATCAATGATCAATGTGGATTCATCAACGTCTCCATTGTCAAAATCGATGCAAATCTTGTGAGAATTATTTTCTAACCCTATTTTTCTTTTACATTTGTTCAAAGAGTGAAAAGTACAGAAGCTAGAGTTGCCTGTGTTGTCTCTGTAGTTGAAAAAGGGGTTAATAATATAACTAGTCACCTTGATTGAATTAGAAAAAGACCTCCCAAGAGAAGCATAACTACTAGCAACAACAACATTTGAAGTACTCACTGAAGCACCATCTATTTGACTAGAAAGAAGTGAGAGACACCCACCATAGGAAGCAATATCATCCATTTTGGCACCCAATTGATCCAAGGACTGCAAGCACCCATTCCTTAAAGCATCTTGAAGGGCCATTTTCTCCCCCTTTCAGGGAAGGCAAAAGTTCCTCTTGGATAATATGAGATAGCATAGGAATGAAGCTCGAGGTGGAGAGGGCATTATCTGCCTTAGAGAGGAGGACAAAAACTCACAATAGCCAAGCAATGAGCCAAGGGCATATCCCACCTCAGAGAGGAGGTGAAAAAAAGCAAGACAGTCGAATAGAAGGCATAGCTTGCCCCACCCAATCTGTGTTGGCAGTAGTCAAAGGAATAGACACAGAGGAAGCATGTAGAGGTGGATTACAAAGAGTTATGGGGAGCTAGGCAGCCATCTTATTCAAAGAAATATACTTCATATACTTTTCCAAAACTCCAAACAATTATTTTTATCACTTTTGTAACATATGTATCATAAACATAACCAATTTTGTATTTAGTAGCTCCATTTTGTAGAAGACGAGGATTCCTTGAGCTTGAGGAGCTTAGGTAGAATGAGCCTACCAATTTCGGATATTTTTAGATTTTGTTTAGACCTCCAAACGCCCCCTAGAACCTACTTTTTAACTATGTAGGTCACTAGATATGAAACTAGTCAAAACTAGTCTAGAATCTATAAAAAGAGCTAGAGAGCTCATTTTTGGGGTTAGCTTGTATGAGTTGAGGAGCGATTAGAGCTTTGAGTTTGTAATAGTGTTATTAAGCAATAAAGTCTACTTTCTACCTCCCATTGTGTCTTACTTGTCTCTTCCATGTGTGTGTATGTGCGTGTGCATCTCCATGCTTCTCACCTTCACTCTCACTCCATCATATCACTCATATCTCTTCCAGGGATTGACAAGTAAAGGAGGTAGTCCTTACACTTGAGCTACACCAAATTTTGGCACCATTGACGGGGATTGATTTCTAGGATGAACACTTGATGATAAGAGTACAACAAGAATTGGCATTGGAAGGTAATTATTGCAATTTTTTTTGTTGTTTTTGCATAGTTTTTAGTGTTCTTCATCTCCCCACACTCCTCCTTCATCATCACATCATCTTCTTCCACCCCAAAAAAATAAAAAAGTTCACCATATCCACCTATCCTCCTCATTTTCCTCATTTGAGCATCTGAGAGAGAGAGAGCTATTGAGCTTGCATATGTGTGTGTTTTTTTGAGTTTTCTTGCAGGCACATTACTCCAAAACAACAGGATAGCTCCAAAAAGGTAAAAGCTCAGACTTTCAACCATATCTGCCGAAGATCTTGGACCATCACAATGGCCTGAGAAAGTCAAAATTTTTGATATGCGTCTATAGCATGGCACAGGCAACACTTGCGCACACACAAATCCATAGGTGCACTTTGAAAATCATCAGTTTAGACCATGGCGATGGTCTCACACCATCGTGATGGTTCACTTGGACCATCACGATGGTCATTGACCATCATGACAATCCCGTCGACCCTACGCCATCGCAATTGTCTCATGCCATCACGACGAACCACTTGCCACATGTCATTTGAACCATTAGGATGGTTCATTTGACCATCGTGACTCCTCATTAGGACAGACCATTGCGAGGGGTCACTAGATGACTCACTCAATTCAAGCCATTGCGATGATATAGGCACGCCATTGCAATGGTTCCATTGGACCATCATGACTCCTTGATAAATTTGGACCATCACAATGGGTCATTAGACCAACATGACACCTCATTTTTTGCGGACCATCACGACGGTTCCAGACCATCGTGATGGTTCAACTAGACCATCACGACAGTCCTAGACCATCGTGATTATCTCAAACCATCGCGATTGTCCACCTAAAATGCCAAAATTAGGGTTTTGATTTTTGGCAAATTCAAGGCCTATTTTGAGTCATTTTTGAGTGATTAGACATATTGGAGACCCCTTAGCTCACAATTGGAGAAAAGACCTGTCCACCTATTTCAACCCCTGAGAGCCTAAACAACCATAACGTTTTCATTCAAAGTCCGTTTTTTGAGCTCTAAGAATAACGTGCTGATATTTAGATAGTATAAATTGAAGTTGACCCTTCTATGGGAATAGGAAAGTAAGGGGAGCACATAGGTAAGTCAGACCGACAAAGCCTTACATCGTTAGAAGCAAGTGCAGTGACTACTGCACGTTCCTGGGCACAACAATTGAATAGCTACCCATACGATTTGTGCTCAAATACTAGATTCACCAATGGCTTATAGCACAAAAAGACCCAAAGGAGGGTTAAGTGTAGCATATTTGGAAAGACCCAAAGGACCCTACAGGACCCAATTAGAATACGTCTGAACCAACCACCTAGGTGCTCTCGTCTACGAGGGTGGTTTGAGAAGATCAGTGGTTCAATTGCACAACCGTGACCAACCCATTGGATTGGAACGTCTAGTGTTGAAATTTGAGAGAGATGCATACCTAGACAAAGAAGGAACCATGTACATCATCATGAATCAGCCTAACATCACTAATGAGTTTGGTGTAGTTACCCCCAATACAGAAGCAGGACCCCAAGGGAAAGAACCATTAAAGGATGAACCTCAGACACCTAGAGGCAAATCAATATTGACAAGAATACTAAACCCAGAATGCATCCCCCAGGATAATAGAAGCATTGAATTATTCCTGAATAAGGACACTGATAAAACATTTTTGAGATATAGAATGGAACAATCAAGTGAAGTAGGCTCCATTAACATTTATGAATCCAAGAACCTAGACACACTTGGAAAAGTAGTATACCTATGACCCCTGAATCTAAACCTACTAAGCAGAAACCATATACATATAATGATAATTATGCTACCAAGATTAAGAAGGAAATAGATCACTTGAAAGAGGCAGGATTTTTACGAAATTGAGCATACCAAATGGGTGTTCCCCATTGTGGTTGTACCAAAGAAGAACGGGAAATTGCATATATATTAACCTCAAAAAAGTAAATGCTACCACAATTAGGGACGGTTATCCTCTTCTTCACATAACATTTGCTGGAAAGAGTTGCAGGCAAAAAATTTTATAGCTTTCTTGATGTATTCGCAAGCTATAATCAAGTAGCCATTGCTCAGGAAGATCAACATAAGACGGATTTTTCCATAGAGTGGAGCATATTTGCATTTCGTGTGATACCATTTGGGCTAACAAATGCACCCGCCACATTTCAATGATTAATGTGTCATGTTTTTAAGGAATTGTTACAAAAGAATTTGGAAGTTTATGTGGAGGACTTATGTGCTCATTCTAATAGGAGACAAACCCACATCCCAAAATTAAGAAAATTTTTTGACAAATATCAAGAATATCAAGTTTGCTTGAACCCAAACAAGTGCATTTTCATGGTCAGACAAGGCAAAATTCTAGGACACATTGTGTCAAAAAATGGGGTTTCTATGGACGAAGAAAAGATCACAAGAATTGTAGACCTACCTAGGCCGAGAAATGTAAAAGAAGTACAGGCTTTAATTGGACATTGTGGTTATTATCGATGATTCATACACATGTATGCTATCATAGCAAAGCCTCTATACTCCCTTTTGACCAAGTTTCAATGGACAAATGAATGTGAGAATTCATTCAATGAACTTAAAGGACACTTGTGTGCAACACCTACATTAACAACCCCAAATTGGAGTAAGCCATTCCATGTACACATGGATGCATCCAACTATGCCATAGGATGTGTGCTCGCACAACCCACGAATGAAGGTAATATGGATCTTCCAATAGCTTATGCAAGTAGACAATTAAACGTAGCAGAAAGAAATTACACCACGATGGAGCACGAAGGATTAGGAATGATATATGCGGTAAAGAAATTCAGACATTACTTATTGAAAAATAAATTCAAGTTCTTCACAGATCATCAGGCATTGTTGTACCTAGTCAATAAGCCTTGTAACACTGGATGCTTGATACGTTGGTTTCTTTTACTAATGGATTATGACTTTGAGGTAGTAATTAGAAAAGGAAAGACCCACCTTAGAGCAGACCACCTTTCATGATTAACCATGGCAGAAGCTCCTCAAGGAATAGCGGATGAGCGAACAGATGCATACTTATTTAATCTTGAGATAGTACCTAAAGGGAGATACCAAATACTAGTAGGAAACATATATAAAAAGGATAATTAAAAAATTCTTGCTTGTTGTGTAGACAAGTCAAAATACAAGAATTGGTTGCAATTAGCACATGTAGGTGCATTAAAGCAACATCATTCAAAACATCGTACATTGCAGACTCTGCACAGATTAGGAGTATATTGGCCTACTATGGAAACAAATGTCTATAGGCTATGTAAAGAATGTTCCATCTGTTGTGAAAAACCCCCAATGGAACTTTTGTATCATGTGTCCCTCAAACCAGAATGAAGTGAACCGATAGTGACATATTTGAGGACAAAAACATTCCCTCAGGAATGACTTTAGCACGATAACAAAGTCTAGAGTAGGAAGCTCACGACTACTCACTTATTGGTGATAACCTATATAAACGAGGAAGAGATAGATGCATAAGACAATGTGTTCATGAGAGTGATTACTTGAGCATATTAGAGACTGCACACCAAGCTGTTGCAAGAGGTCATTTTGGCTCCGATAGTGTTGGGGGATTCTTGGACAAGAAGGGATTTGAGTGTTTGTAGGAGAAAAGGGAAAGACAAGAAGAAAGATACACACTGGAAGCCTTTGTCGATTCATTATAATAAGACAAATACAATGGTGATGCACAATACAATCCAATGCTTCTGTGCAAAATCCCATAGAGTGTGCAATTAAAAAATACCAAATACCCAAGGTCTTGTTGCTACCGGCCTCCTCTGCACCAGACCTCCACCTTCTCCAAGCCTGCACTTGTGCACACCTTGCACCAAGCTTTCAATAAGGGGGAGGGATTGGACACCTGTTAGCATGTGCACACTGCAATGTGACCTTGGGATTCTTGGTCACTTCTCTACGCACTTCTCTACGCACTTCTTAGTCACTCTTCATGCACACCTTGCACTTCACTTCCCTGCGTCGCACACTGTGTGTCCCTTGCACTTCTATCTCTTGCCTAACCTAGACTATGCTCACCCTGCTTAGTCTTAGAATAGTCCAAGAATAGTCCTTGCCTTGATTTGAGTGTTGATTCACATACGCTCCTAACTGCAAGAGTATCTTGGTGCTCACTTTGATGCCACTTCTGCGTATGCTGCCACTTCACATACCTTCACATTTTACCTTTTAATTCTTCACTTGTGCACCTAAGAGAGGGTTCACATGAACCTTCCAAAACACTCTAAAAACACTTTGAACCTTAGGGAAATTAGAGAAATACCTCTGCTACCTGTAACCAACTTTCTCCAATTTGCCCTTTGTGGAGAATTAATGGTGCACTACCTGTGCACTTTGACCCTTGAACTTTGAACACTTTTACTTTGCCCTTGTTGACTTTGACCTTGAACACATTGACTTTGACTAGTTTGACTTTGACCTTTTGACTTTGACTATAGTTCAATTTGACTACGATTGACTTTGACCAACATGACTTTTATGGGCTCAAAGGTTGCCCACCACCTAATGTGCTCTCCATCCCGAAGAGCTATAACCAAAACTCTGAACATAGAGTACACCATGATTCTTGTGCTGCCAAATCTGTAAAAGGACACTTGAGCAGATACCAAGTCCACCAGAAGCAGGAGAGAATAAGCACCAGAGAGAGAGAGAGAGAGGATTATTTATTTATTTATTTTTTTGGTCGAAAAAATTCCTAGGGTTGTTTTTTTCGAAAAAAACTGCTAAAGGGGCTTTTTTTTCTCAAAAAGAGAGAAAAATATTGAAAAAATTCAAAAAAATTACAAAAAAAATCCAAAAAAATTTTGAAAAAATTCTCAGAAAATTCCCTACAGGTCTACGCCAATTTCCTCACTCAAAACCACAGAGAGCTTCCTTTATTCCTCCAATTTGGCAAGACAATGACATTTGAAAAGGATAAAAAAATCCTAGAAAAATACTAAAAAATGCTTGAAAAATACAAAAAAAAATGCTTGAAAATTCCCAAAAATTTTCCAAAATTTGTACTTATGCCAAGGACTACGAAAGGTTTTCTAGAATTGCTAAAACTCAAAGAACAAGCATGAAAAGGATAAAAATTGCTAAGACTTAAGCAAAAGTGACATGAGAAGGCTATGTACAACCTGGAAAAATTTTGCACGTTCCAAGTGATCCATAATTCTTCAGTTGGCTTGATGATAGGCCTTGAGCCATGATCTTGATATGTTGACTCCGAGAAACTCCTCCATAATCTCCTTCCTGCACTTCATTGGTTTGGTCTTCTTGTTGGGCACACTAGTCATCTGATAGGGGTACCCTAAATCCTTCAGTAAAATATTGTCTCCTCCATCTTGCAACTTTTGTATCTTTGTGTCAGCAACTTTATAGCTTAATCTGCAAAATTTCATTTTCACTATTCCAGCTTCTTCATCAAATGGAACCCTCTGTTTCCAAAGACTTGTAGGTACTCCTTCCACATCCTTGTAAAGCCCTGCACTCACTATCATAAAAATTGACATAACAGATGATATCCATACCAGTATCCATAAAAAAGTGGCCACTGACATATGATTTGAAGTATCTTCATCACTGTTGCACTTAAGGGCTCTTCTTTTCTCCTCTCCTCTATGGCCTATAACTGAGACTGTCTCACTCGAGTTAGTAACTTGAATGATGTCCTCTTTCTCTTCATATGCTTCCTCTCTACATGAGTTTGGAAAATTTCCATAGCAGTAAGATGGGTCGTCTGCATGGAGCCAAGCCAACATGTTTTCATCTTCATATAAATTTGCTCCTTCAAATAGATTTGCTTCTGGGTTGTCCAACAATTCTTCTTCCATACAAATACCAATTGTCTGCATCATGCTAGTATTTCTCTGATTTTCTAGTCCTTCTTCTAAAATTATCTGCTGCAACTCTTTTCCCTCTTGCTTTACCCACATTGTATCCTTGCCCCAGTCATGCAGCACATTGGCATGCCTTAACCAAGGTCTCCCAATTAACAGGGGGAAACTTCCTTCTACCTGTGGCAGCCTTAAAACAACAAAATCCAAGTTAAAGATGGTACCTTGTATCTTGACAGGGACTCCAGGGACCACTCCCATAGGCTTAACTATGCTTTGGTTTGCCAGTGTTACAGTGAAGTTGGCAGGCCTAGAAGGGTATAGTCCAATCTTTTTCATGGTATATTCAGGCATCAAGTTAATGCCAGAACCACCATCCACAATAACTCCCTGAAACTCATGACCTTTAATAGAGATTGTTAGCCTAGGGCTCTTGTAATCTATGAGGGGTGCTTCCCCTACACCTTTATCTTTATGCATAACAACAGCCTTTGCCACTAAACTTGTTGTGGACATTTCATCAATTAGCTGCAAGAGTTCTGACCTAAACTTCCCATCCATCTTTATCAAATCAAAAATACTGACCTCCTTTTTCATGGACTTGAGTAGTCTAGAAGCTTCTGATTCCTTAAGAGCATGGGCTCCATTTGACTTATCAAACTCCTCCTGAGCCTTGTTGAATGCATGTCCGATGGCATCATTGGTACCTATGAGATTTTCTTTTTGCCTTGTATCTGTACATGTGGTGGCTTTGTCTTCAGATGCAACTTTGTCTTTGTTCAATCCATTATTCATTGATTCTTTACCTATTTCCACTTGAGCCTTCCCCTTGCTTCTTGTCTGCATTATAAAAGATTCAATTGCACCACCCTGGTGGATGGTGATGGCACCCTCGCTTACTCTACCATTTCTTCTTTGCACACAAAAATCATTTGATGTGGGGCCCAGATGAAGATGCTTGGTTCTTAGGACAACAATTAGTATAGTGGTCTCTAGCCTCTGGGCAGTTCCTGCAAGGAGGGGCATTTTCTGGTAGAGTGCACCTACTTTGATAATGCCCACATTCTCCACATCTGAAACAAATAATTGTCCTCCTTGGCCCATTTCCAAAGTTATCCCTCTATCTAGGGTTATAATTGTTACCTTGATTGGGTGCAGCCGCCATCACATTTGCTAGTGGTAGGGGTCATCCTTGGATCCAATATGTTGTTGATGGCATTCCTCTTGATTGGCATTCGTGGGCCTCATGACCAACTTTCCTGCATAGTTGGCAAGTCACACTTAACAGAGGACATTCACTTACTATATGACCTTGCTTGCTGCACATGGTACACCAAAGTCCACTCTTGATGCCACCCCCTTTGAATTCCTGCAACTCCTGTCGCAGCTGAGCCAATTCCTCTGCTTGGGCCTCCTCCACCTTTTGGAGCTTTAATGCTTCAATCTCTCTCCTCAATTGAGTAACAACATTCTCCTCCTCTTTGTGGGGATTATTCCTTTTTAAGCCCTCTAGCTCCTTCCTTAGCTGGATTATTGGATCCTCCACTTTTGTAGAATATGGTAGTTGAGAAGAAATTGATCCATACTGTTGCCTTATCTGCTCCATTCGTGTAGTTGTGTTGATGAATTCCTCTATGGAGGCTGTAGGCAACACTAATTACTTTATTTTACATTGGGTGGTCACTAGAAGTGGTTTAGCTAACTATTTTTTAACAGAAAAGTCATGTGGTGGATCTGGCAACTTAGCCATTAGTGCCTTAGCCCAAGTTACAAACTCTGGAAATTTCTCACCTAGACCCAATCTCAAGTTTTCTAGTTCCTCTATGATGATCTCTGTAGTATTTCCATGCTGGAATTGATTTTTGAATGCATCTTTCATTAAGTCCCAAGCTGTAAAATGGTTCTTAGCAAACTGGCCGAACCATTTATCTACTAACCCTTCTAATGTGGCAGGGAAGAGTATCAAAAAGGCATCCTTCCTTGCCATTAAGCCTCTAGTTTTGCATAGTGCCAAAAACCTTCTAATATGCTCGTCCGGATCGTCTTGAGTTAGGCCTTTGAAAGAAGGAAATTTTATATTTAATCTTGATAGTAAAGTTTCCAAGTCTACCTATCCCACCATGCTCTATACTGATGAGGTTGAAGATAGTGGACTAGAGGATCTTCTAACAGCTTTCCTTCTTGTTTGCTTGCAGGTGACCCTCAATGTTTGGGACCGGGTTGTGGTCATGGGCTGTTCATAGTCCTTTTAGTATGAGATAATTGATAAGAATATTTACCTCTTAGTCCACTAAAGTAGTACTGTCGGCACTTGAACTCTTCTACCCTTTGCACTTTTTCCCTATGCTCAAATCTCCTTGGAGTCCCACCGGGCATGCCAAATTTTGTTGGGGGACTCTTGGACAAGAAGGGATTTGAGTGTTTGTAGGAGAAAAGGGAAAGACAAAAAGAAAGATACACACTGGAAGCCTCTGTCGATTGATTATAATAAGACAAATACAATGGTGATGCACAATACAATCCAATGCTTCTGTGCAAAATCCCACTATTGTGCACACCTTGCACCAAGCTTCCAATAAGGGGGAGGGATTGGACACCTGTCGGCATGCGCACACTGCAATGTGACCTTGGGATCCTTGGGGGGGGATAGCTTAACACTTCTCTCCACACTTCTTAGTCACTCTTCATGCACATCTTGCACTGCACTTCCCTGCGTCGCGCACTGTGTCCCTTGCACTTCACTTCCCTGCGTCGCGCACTGTGTCCCTTGCACTTCTATCTCTTGCCTAACCTAGACGATGCTCACCTTGCTTAGTCTTAGAATAGTCCAAGAATAGTCCTTGCCTTAATTTGAGTGTCGATTCACGTATGCTCCTAACTGCAAGAGTATCTTGGTGCTCACTTTGATGTCCCAAGATTTTCTCCTCAAGTGGGCAGCCAACGAAACCCTGTTTTGTCCTGTAGTGACTTTAGACTAAAACAAAAAATTTAATTGGGGGGCCATACTTTGAGTTCTGCGTATGCTGCCACTTCACATACCTTCACATTTTACCTTTTAATTCTTCACTTGTGCGCCTAAGAGAGGGTTCACCTGAACCTTCCAAAACACTTTAAAAACACTTTGAACCTTAGGGAAATTAGAGAAATACCTCTGCAACCTACAACCTGCAACCTGCAACCAACTTTCTCCAATTTACCCTTGTGGACAATTTATGGCGCACTACCTATGCACTTTGACCCTTGAACTTTGAACACTTTGACTTTGCCCCTATTGACTTTGATCTTGAACAAGTTGACTTTGACTAGTTTGACTTTGACCTTTTGACTTGGACTATGGTTGACTTTGACTATGGTTGACTTTGACCAACATGACTTTTATGGGCTCAATAGATAGGATAATCAAAGCCATATTATTTCCAAGATGATGATTGCCCACTCTTCACATGGATGCTCATACCTATGTTAAGAGATGTGATGCGTGCCAAAAAATGTAGTTTCCTACTCATAGAGATGAAATGCCGTTGAAAACCATGATGGGAGGATGTGCATTCTCTAGGTGGGGTATGGACTTTGTAGGACCCATTACACCCTTGCAAAAGGTGCTCATGCTGAATACATCATAGTAGCGACAGATTATCTGACCAAATGGGTAGAGGCTAAGGCCACAAAAAAGAATGATGCACACACGACTACAAAATTCTTATTTGAAAATGTCTTTATGAGATATGGGTTACCTATAGAAATAGTGAGCGATTGAGGAACTCACTTTCTAAACTAGGTCATTGAATATTTGTTACAAGATTTTAAGGTGATCCACAAGAAATCCACACCATATCATCCTTAGGCCAATGGTCAGGTAAAAAGTACTAATAAGATCCTTTGTAATGTACTGACAAAACTCGTGAACAACAAATGTTTGGATTGGGACAAACAGTTATACCATGTTGTTTGGGCATATCGAGTGGCCTGCAAGACCGTACTCAATACAAACCCCTTTTAGATGGTTTTTGGTCAAAACGCTATGCTCCCTTTGGAATTTTTAATACCCACCCTTAAGGTTGCACAAGAATATCAGTGGAGAAGCCATGAATTATCATCAAGAATAATGGACTTGGAACGATTAGGAGAAACCAGGTTGAAGGCAGCAGCAAGCATATATGCAGCAAAGAAATGATAGAAAGCCTATTTCAATGCACCTATGAAAGGTAAAGGCTTAAAGGAAGGTGACCTAGTCCTAGTATATACACTGAAACATTATGCAAAAAAGCGAGAGAAACGTGGTTATGGACCTATGATCATTAACAAACCGTCGACAAGTGGAGTGGTACAATAAGCCACACTAGAAGGAGCGATAATGGCTAGTTACATTAGTGGTTGTAGAGTCAAGCTTTATCAGGAACCTCTTACTAAGGATATGCTTAGACGACTCACATTGGCAAAGAAGCATAAGGAGAGAGAAAAGAGAATATGCATGGAAGCTCAGGCAGAAGCTCTAGAACGCATTAAGCACATGAAGCTAAAAAGACAAGGACTAAGGAGAGAACATTATCACCATCTCGAAGAAACACTGTAATATCATATGGCCATGTGTCAAGCAAAGTTAACTGCTCATCCTAGCATAGTGGATAGGAGAACATTCGTCAAAGTCATGTTAGAACAATGCAACACCCGCCATGAGCTTAGGGCTTTTATTGATTCAGAACTAGCGCGATTAGGTGGTCCGACTATAAGGACTCCGGAATAGAAATGCAGCCAATTGAGGTATACCTCATAGGGCTAGGAGGCATGAAACCCCTTGCATGGGTGAGGTGGACCTTCCTATCCTCATACACGAGATGACTATCACCATGAAGCTCCTAGTGTGTCATGACGATGACCTGATAGAACCCCTAATCCTTGGCCAAGATTGGCTATATGATCACTCAATGGACATAATGCTTAGACAAGGCTCCTTGTAGATTGGGACCTTAGACCAGCTGCAAGTGATACCGCTTGACTTCCCTAACAATACCCCGCTTGAGGTATGTAACCCTAGACCATATGAAATGATTGTGAAGGAGGATCAAAAGATCTTTGGACAAATCTATCAGTTAAGCACACTCCATCCAAATTCAACCCATGAGAGCTTGGCGATGGATAGTTTCCAGTCAGAAGGATGTCCGGAGATCTTCCCCTAGTCTTTCTTTGCATAGGAAGGGGATTACATCAGTAGTCAGGTGGGCTACATCAACAGAAAAATGGCGACCATAGGCTCCTTTGGCCCTTCCTCCACATTTCACATTGGCCTAGATCTGTTGTACAAAATGCCTCACTTCTTGATGGGCACATCACGCAAGTGTTGGACCTCCCTTCTTTTCCAAAGTAGAGCATCAACCATACCTCTCAACCACGACCTCCAAGAAGTCAACCATGATTGAGGAACCCAAACCGATGACCATACCAGACAACACAAAGGTGGAAGTAGTATCAGCAGATTAAGACAAGTGGCACAAAGCAAGTATGGGTGCCAAAAGGTCAGAACATACCAACCGTTTTCAACAACATAGACAGTGACAAGAAGAAGTCCAAGCAGAGTTAGTATCCAACCTACCCTCGACCTTATGTTCCATCAATGTGGACTCGATAAATTTGGATTGCCAAGAAGTACTTAACCACCCGACCCACACCCACACAGATCTGGGTACCCAAGAATTGTATTTTAGCTCAAAACCCAAGCCATGTTTTATATACTCCTTTGAAATCACTTCACCCATGACACCACAACTGCCCGATTCATCTTTTGTACCTTAGCCAAAGAACACCACCCATATACAAACTCTTAGGAAATGGATACCTAAATACATCCCGTAGTCTTCACATGATCCTTTGTATAATATAAAACCTATCCCAACTAACCTTTACCCTTGTAACAATTCACTCATGACTAAACCTTGTACAATTTTACCCACACTAACACACAGTCACTTGTAATAAAATCTCATCAAGCAATGTATGTAATATCTAAATCATGTAGGTGTCTAGTGACCTAAATTAGTTTACGAGAAATCATTCCATAAACCACCTCACAACACTCGGCTACATGGGTTACACATTGGCTATGGAAAGGGATTGCGTTCTCACTTAATTGGGATCAAAATTTGTTTCCATACTAACATGTTGATCTTTTGTAGCAGATCATCTCCGTATTCACCTTGATCATCATGCAAGCAGAAAGCACTTTCGAGGCTGGCAGCAGTGTGCCAGTGGTCAATTTGGGAAATTTATTAGCTGAATCTTACCCTACATTGCAACCACCAGAATTTCAAGGATTCACGGGATCGATACCTATCGATGACACTCCTCTAGGACGCACTAAAAAGGTTCATTGCAACTCACACTAGTTCAAGGTCTAGCAGGACCCTAGCTGGCACCAACTTTATCTATGATGCCATGCTTTGTTTTGATGGTACCAAGCAAGGCAGATATCAGTTTTTCTCATGAGAATTTGAAGAGCTTCAGAATTCAGAGGAACTATGACATAATTAGGCTAAATCTGGTTTCGTTGAGTATTTTAGTGACCATCTGCCAAAACCTGATTTCTATCGATGCTACTACTTGGTAACCACTCTTGAAGCCCCTGAGAGGAAACAATTACTATAACCTTTTATCTTGCCCTCTCTTGTGAATGATCTGCACTATAAGAAGTTTTATCTATCGAAGGACCTCATTTGAGCTCTACTTAAGATCCATGGGACTCAGACACCAACATGATGGGAAAGGCTCATTCTCGAGCCCATGAAAAGAGGTGACGTCTTGAAGTGGACTAACATCTCAGCCATCACTCTAGAACTGTTGAAGCCATTGCACATCTGCATGCAAAATTTTGCATTCCCGACATAGGACCGCTTCACCATTCCTGAGCAATGCATTTAGCTTGTTTTATATTTGGCCACCACAGGACCTCAAACTACAGATCTCGCTAGTTGGATTATGGAGACTATACTTAGCACAACACAGATGGGAACAAAAGCATGTTATCCATGGATGTTGTGCACTCACCATAATAGTTTACATGTGTTTGGCCTACAATTTACCCATGGAATGTGCCATGACCAGTGAGGAATTGAAGAGATTTAAGGGAACTAACAAGAAGGCAAGAAATTCAAGCAAAACTAGAGTAGGTAAGAGAATGAGAGGTTCAATCCCATGTCTATAGATCTCGAAATTACCCTCCCCACAACCATCCCCTCAAAAATCTCCGACGAAACCTCCTGCACCTGAACAACCGATATGCATCTGACTCTCACGCCCTATAATAATAGAAGGCACTACTAGTGTAGTGACTCCCCCTGAAGCATCCACTCAAGCTGCTACTACAGAAGCTGGAGAAATTCCCACCACCATTGGTTCAGATGCTTTTACTTTCCCAATACCTAATCTCGAGGCAAAGCCCTCTAATATGACTTTTGATTTCGAAATGAATGATGCATTTTTAAGTGAATTTCAATTTTCAAAAGGGTAGTTTTTCTCTCAAGAATACGAACGCCTTAGCTATCCTACTACACCCCCCGACCAACCACAAGAACAGGTAGTATCCAACTCAGATGTTGAAGATATAACAATGAATGATGATGAACAAGGTGATGATGAAGCTAGTCAAACCACTCTTGAATCGCAAGAAGATGACCAACAAAAATAGCAGCAACCACAAACGGAAGCTCAAGGCGATACAAGCACCCACGATGATGCCACATTCGAAGCCGCTAGCTATACACTAGCCATCCAGAAATTATATCGTAATATGCAAACAATGTGGGTGCACACACAACTATCTAAAGAACAAAGCCAGGAAATACTAGAGCAAGAACTCGCTAGTGGTGGATTTGAAGACTCTTTCATTCAAGGTCTCAAGGAACTAGTAAAGTCTGTGGGAATTGTTGAAACACTCCATTTTTTAAAGAGAAAACCTTTACCACAGTTTGACCCTCAAAGAATCCATCTAATGTCCAAACCCGATCAGTACATCCATGTGCCCATAGAAGGCGAGTCCTTCAGACATCCAAAAGAAGCACGACTAATCTAGATACCCCCACCCGAATCACCCATCATCGAAGCTACAGTCATCGTCGACTCCCCATGCTGACCAACAACCTCTGTATAGGCCACCTCCATCGAAATCACCTCCATTCCCATCGAAACTCCCCCTTTGCCTATACATTCAACTTCCCTTGTCTACCCTCGCTCACCTCCCGTATCCTCATTCAGAGTAAGTGCCGCAATAGATGCCATAGAAGCTCCAGTCACCCAAGCAATACCCAAAACCTTTACCCTTAGTACATGAAACCTAATTCCCCCCACCCCAATTAATCCGTTCCTCAACCCATCCTTTCCTCTCCCTCCAAGGCCTATGTTTCCATTTCCATCCCCCATGATCTTCTCCCGAGTGTCACCTCCCTGTCCTACTATATCACTTTGCCCTCTCCTTTACTTCAAACCATTCATGACACTCAACAGGTCATATATTCCTCCTCCTTTCTAAATCCCATGTTCACACCCACTCATGCACCCACCATCACACCACTGTTCACGAATAGTGCACTAGATGCCACGTCTAGTGACATGGAAATTTCACCACCTATAGCACTACCACTCACACCCACCATTTCACCACCACATCTTGGCACACCATAATTTTTTATAGTCACCACTCATCCACCCTCCCATTCGTTAGAGTTAGAATCACAACAAAAGACTAAAGAAGCCCACACAGATGTAGAAAATCTTTTACATGCTCAGACAGTATGGAACGCCATGCTTACATGCAATATGGGACTATTAAGACACCATCTTGTAGCATCCAAAGACGACAATCAGAGGCTACAAGAGCAGAATCGCGAGAACTTTGAAGTTGCGATGCATCGACCTGATGAAACATTAAGTCCCAACCGATTCAAGGCAGACCCCTCTGAAATAATGCAAGTATTATTGGAAGATCATGCGTAATTACTCGAAGACTAGGACAAAATCAACGAAGAATATCAGAAGCTACATGAAGATCACAAAGCCTTACTATTGAAGGAACCTACACAACCCGAACCAGTTCTTGAAGTCACACCCCCAGAAATACTAGATGAACTCACTACTTTATGGACATGTGTACTTGATCTTCAAGCACAGATTGCAGCTCAATCTGAGCCTCTGAGACCAGATTCCCCACCAAAAATTCCTATTGAAGAAGAAACTATTTCTATACCGGTGGAGGACACATTTGAAGTTTTGATTCCCACATGGCCCAAATCAGTGGAAGAACTTTGCAAGACTCACTCTGCACGTGTCAAAGCACAACTACATGCCATGGCCATGATCAAGGAACATATTTTACAATCACCCTATTTTGCTCACCTAGCCTCTTGCATGTATATCTCTATTAATGAGCTTCAATACAAACCACTTTCTATACATGGTAGAGTATCAATTAGCTATTGAAAAAGAAATGGGGAAGAAACCAACTCATGCTACACAGTTTGAGCCCGAAGACCTGCCTCCTCAAGTGAAGAAAGGAAAGATCTTTCAGTTGAATTGGCGCATGGAATTGTTACAAGAATACCTAGAGATGATGCACACCTGGACAAAAGCACCATTGCACCTGAAGTAAAATATTCCGTGCTGGGGTCCTATAGCATGATGCCGTTCCTGGAAGGCATTTGCCATCAAGGTTCAAAATAACAAGCAATGTGAGGACTGGTTAAACTACCCCTATCTACCACCACCACATGGCCCCCCAACCGTTGGATATATGATGGCGACCATCTGTGAGTGGCTCCCCCACTTACACCACATGGACGATGTTGTCGCATATATGACTATTAAGATCTTCGATATGATGCAAACAATTTTCAAGATCTTTTGACGCGTCAAGGCACCACATGTCAATACCACGGGCTTTGGGCATGGAAACCAAGACCTTGCCTATGGCATGAGTACTACACCTTCGCTACAGGTCTCCTATGCATGGCACTACCGTATAAAGTATTTATCTGCATGTTATAATATGACTTTTGAAGAGATGTTCATGATGGACTTTTGGGGTACCATTCTAAAGTTTGTATTTGCTGGCCGACCCATCTACTTCAATTATTCGCTTGTGAGCAACTTGTGTATTCAACACACTACAGGCTTCCACCTCTTGATGAACCTCAGGCCATATAGACTGGGAAAAACTCAAAGCTGATCTCACATGAGGAATTTGAATCGCGGAGCACACCCACACACAAGACCTCTTACAAAACTACATTATGCAAACCCCACAACAAGGATTTGTCAGGGACGACAGACGCGAGAGGGAGGGGGGTGTTGGTAGTAGCCAAAGGCATAGATGCAGAGAAAGCATGTAGAGGTGGATTATAAAGAGTCGTGGGGAGCCAAGCAGTCATTTTTTTCAAAGAAATATAGTTCATATTACTTTTCCAAAACCCCAAAGAGTGATTTTTTTCACTTTTGTAACATATGTATCATAAACATACCCAATTTTGTATTTAATAGCTCCATTTTGTAGAAGCCGAGGATTGCTTGAGCTTGAGGAGCTTAGGTAGAATGAGCCTACCAATTTTTTCTATTTTTAAATTTCATTTAGACCTCCAAATGCCCCCTAGAACCTATCTTTTAACTAAGTTGGTCACTAGATGTGAAACCGGTCAAAACTAGTCTAGAATCTATAAAAAGATCTAGAGAGCTTATTTTTGAGGTTAGCTTGTATGAGTTGATGAGGGATTAGAGCTTTGAGTTTGTAATAGTGTTATTAAGCAATAGAGTCTACTTTCTCCCTCCCATTGTGTCTTGCTTGTCTGTTCCATGTGTGTACGTATGTGTGTGTGCATCTCCATGCTTCTCACCTTCACTCTCACTACGTCTTGCATTCATGATCTTCATATCACTCCTATCTCTTCCATGGATTGACAAGTAAAGGAGGTGGTGCTTACACTTGAGCTACAATCTCCACCCTTGTGAGTCCAAGAACAACATCAGGATGCCCAGGTCTTGATCCCATAGTTAGAAGTTAGGATGGGAGTGAAACATGCCATAATACCCATGCGATCCCAATCTTTTTTTTTTTAATGGAGGTTCAGTGTAAGCCTACTCCTTGAGCTTTAACTTTGAAATTGCAACTCTATAAGTGGATGGGCATAGTACCCAGGGGGGGCCATCTATTTTTTTTTTAACGGAACTATTTTTTTTAATGGATGGGCATAGTACCCGTGGGATCCCCTATATCCCACAAAGCAGGGGTTAGACAAAGAGACAACTTGATTACAACTGATTTAACTTGCCTAAGCCATTACATCACACATGTCGAGTGTGGGGGTTGAACTTTGGACCTCCCCCTCAAGAGACAAAAGTCAAATCTATTCCCCTATTGGACATGGATGTATCCCAATCTAGGGCGTCAACGTTAAGTCGTGGTTTTTTATTTTTTGAGGAAGAACGCAAAACGACAAAGCCCTTTACTACGGTAATTCTATTGGATAACGACATAGAAAATAAATTTGATAGTTACTATGCTCTGATAGGCAATGCATTAGTTGGCTACAAGATGTATGAAAGTGGCTATAAGTTGTAACTACCTTGTACTGAGTCCCATTTTTTTTAAATGGAGGTTCGGCCGAGGCCTACTCCCTCGAGCTTTAACTTTGAAATTGCAACTGTAAAAATGGAGGCGAGCGTTGAACCCCTCTTGGCAGCACTTGTGAGGGACATGTAAACCTTGGAATGATGTAACATGTGGCTGATGTGCCACCAGATATTCTGCCTTGCGGTAGTTGTGACCGCTCTTCAACCAAGTTATGTAAACCCTTGTTCTTGTGGGATAAGGGGGTCCCATGGGTACTACGCCCTTGTACTGAATCCTTTGCAACATGCAAGTAAGGCGCAATAAATGATAACTTCCTTTTTAGACAGAGTGAAGGAAAAAGCTGTCGTATGATGTAGCCCATGTGTTTGTGTACGAAGAAGCCGGTGACTGCCAAGAAAGCAACCTATCAAGCGAAAGTAGAAGTCAGCATCGTCAAGCAGGAGAACGCTATACGATTTCAAGCACAACAGAACAGAAAAGATTCTCGTGACCAAAATGGAGGTGTTCGAATAATAAACGAGGGAAGATAAACGCGTAGATCTTATAATTACAGACCATGAAATTTCAAGATCTACATTCTCGAATAATAAAGTTAGCCATTGACGCAAAGAAGTGCAGAGATATCGAAGTTCAGATGTTAAAGCAGAATGGGAACCTCAACCTTTTTGAAAAACAATTAGGCTGGGTTCAGAGAAGGCCATGGCGGAATTGCCCCACCGGTCTCTTCCAATGGCACAATGCCATGTGTAGAGTTCACACACTGGCGGTGGAACTGACCTCCTCCAGAGCCATGTCGCGGCGCAAAGATGTATGAATTGTACTAGGCTGTAGTGGACAGAAGTCCGGAGAGAGAGAGAGAGAGAGAGAGAGAGAGAGAGAGAGAGAGAGAGAGAGAGAGAGAGAGAGATTCGGAATAAGACCTCAAGAGCTTTACAAAAAACATCTCCACTTCATTGAGGAAAGTGATATGTTCGAATAATCAATAGAAATATGTAGACTGATTTGAAACTTTGGTGTACAACAGCGGCAGACAAAAAGCAGAGGACGCCATTCGAAGATGTTCGATGTCTAACAGGAATATGTGCGTATTGCGGCATAAAAATATTGGGTACCCATGACGCGCGGCATGCATATCCGCGGAACACAGCATCGTTACAGTAGTTTAGTGAAGCAGGCAGGGCCATCCGTGTCTCGGTCGAACAAGAAGAAAAGTGGGTATTTTGGTCGGAGCTTCTCCTGTAAAGTCTTGAAGCTGACCGTCGCGAGGCTGCAGTCCAAGCAGCTCATCGGAGAAACTAAGCCTCATAAGAATGAATAATATCGGAGAAACTAAGCCTCATAAGAATGAATAATGAAGCTTATTATCCAATGTTGAGGTCAGGAACGTCACAAGGGATCAACTATTTATTCCTCTATAGGTAAATTTTTCGTCCTTTTTCTGTATCGTCCTCTCATCCTGGCTGTATAAACTACAGCTTGAGATTTCAATAGGATTATATAAGAGAAAATTCGACGACCATTTCCTGGTTCTGCATATTAGCTTCGGTACATGGATATCCATGACTGTGGCCATTACTAAATAATCGTATCCTTTATTGCAGTACCGTTGGCTATATTACCTTGAACACATAAGTCCCTGGGCGTAGTGCATTGACTATAGGAACATATGTATGAACAAATAAAACATCGAGAAGGGGCGGAATGATTTAGTGCCTATAGATGAGAAAACGGGATCGATCAGTTTGATGTATGTATGGATTCGACCTCTACAATGGTCCTACTTGAAAAGAAAACTCAGGCATTTGAATATTTCACTCGGAAATTAAAAAAAAAACCATTATACAAATAAAGGAAAGTTAAACTGTGTTAATTGATCTCTATGCGTAAAAACTAATGGTTCTTCTTATCTGCAGGTGTGGTTCGTTCATGCAAATACGTCTTGGCACCAAGTCTCTCTTATAATAAGGATGTCTTTGTATCAGTGAAGATATATGCATATATTGATTCCTTCACTTTTTCATTCTTGTATTTTGGCATGTCGATAAGTGACTACACCTAAAAATCAAAAGCATATGTGAGTCACTTGCATCTATTGGCATGAATGTAGATGACGATGATGATAAGATGAAAGTGTGCCTTTTGGTTTAGGAGTTGCATATAAGTAGTTCATAACATCTATTTAGACTAGGAAAAATATTCCAAACTTTTCTGATCTAGTGTCCATGTTGATTATTCAAGAAAAAATCTTTGTGAGGACTACTCTAGCACAGGACAAGGTAGAGGTAGAGGCTTCGAAAGTGAAAGAGAACACAATAACCAAGACCAAGATCAACAACAGAATCATGCAGGAGGTAGAGAACAATTTTGAGGTACGAGAAACCAAAGAGGCCGTAGAAATTTCCAAAAAAATGATTCAAGTAATAACAGTAAAGGATACTGGAATTATGATAAACCTGGATACTTTCACTACAAGGAATACGGGCGCATAGCGACGGTTAAGGTGACACTATTTTATCGCTATAAAATTGCAAAAAGTGTTGTGAGAAGCATCGAGCGCGGACCGTCAGTTAAATGACGAGCAAAATGATGTTTTTTTTATGTGTGGCGCGACGGGATGTGTGATGCTCGCAGTGAGCATCGCTAAAGCGATGATTTAAAAAAGTGTTGCATAAGCGACACTTTTTTGCATCCCATAAGCGACGATAAGTAATGTCGCTTATGTGATGCAAAATTACAGTGCTTTTTATGACGTTTACCATTTTTTACACGATGGCTTTTTGACATAAAAAATAAAACTTTGGAGGCTCTTCGGTCAGCATCTTCACGCATCTTATCGAAGAGCTCTCCAATGTTTGCAATTGCGCTGCGCTTATGAGCTGAAACAATTGCTTACAGAATTGTTGTTTTGTCTAATTTCTATTGTCTCTCTCTGTCTCTATTTCTCTCTTTCTATCTCTTTCTCTCTTTGAATTATCTCTCTCTCTCTCTCTCTTTATTGTAGGTTATTCAAGAAGCTAACCAAGCAAAAAATATGGCTAGCTGTTGTAAGTATAGTTTTTGTTCTTTTTATATCATTTGAATTGTGTTATTTTCATTAGTTAGCATACTCACACTTCTTGATATGCACATATACACTTATACATGATGAAGATGCACGTTCACACATATACACATATACACATGCACATACACACACATATACACACACATACATGTGCACATACACTTACACATACACACACATACACATGTATATGCACAAACATTTCTACAACCACATAAAAGACTTGCATCCATGCATTATTGCATATATATATACACATACACACATTAACATATACGTAAATACATGTATATGCACATCCACATGGATGCACATTCACATGCATGCACATGGATGCAAATGGAAATGCATCCACACACACATGCATGTTTCATACATATACACATGCATATACATACACTTCCAGTATATGTTTATACACATACACATACATATGCACATATGTATATATACACACACATAGACATATATATGCACATACGTACACACACATATACACATACACACATGCATATACATACATATACACATATACATGCACTTACATATACACATATATACATGCAATTACATATACACAGACATACACATGCACATGCACATACACATATAGACACATATACACTTACACATGCACATGCACATACATACATATACACATATATACATGCAATTACATATACACAGACATACACATGCACATGCACATACACATATAGACACATATACACTTACACATGCACATGCACATACATACATATACACACACATACACATGCACATGCACATACACATACATACACATATACACTTACACATGCACATGCACATGCACATACACATATACATATGTACATACATTCATATACACACACATATTATACACATATACATGCACATACATACACACACATATTACACACATATACATGCACATACGTACACCCATATGAATGAATTATATAATTAAAGTACTAAAACACATGCTTAATATAAACAATAATAACAATCAATAGAACAAAACTTTTCATTACTTAATACCATACACACAATTCAAAATATAACTAAAATGAACTATATATATATATATATATATCAATGTAAATACATATCCAATGTCATAATCAAAAATCCTAATCATCATCATCATGATCATCATGATCATCTTCAGCATCATGATCATCGTCATCATCATGATCATCCGCATGATCTGATGTATCTGTGTGAGCACCTTGTGATGATCGAGATCATCCCTCCTATGTCTGTCTCTCCACCTCATCCATATCTACCTCTCCATAATACTCCTCTATTACATATAGCAAACATAAATAAGTAAAACAATTAAAACATTCATAAAAACGAAATAGATATATAAACTTTAATAATACTCACAAAGGCCTCCGGATGATCTCGCATATACTCACTCAAACGCCGATATCCAAAATGTGTAGCATACTCGATATCATGTTTCATAGGATATTGGCCATAATCCTTTCACTGCATTGAAAAATAAAAAAGATTAATTTCTTGCATTTGAACTAAAATAAAAAATATACTCATAATAACCCATATACTTACAAATGTAGCTACAAAACCATGATGGCCCATTTGGCCTAGGTGCGATGCGTGGCCCGACTCAACTCTCTTCTTTGCAGCATCTTGTTTATTTAAAGAAAAAAGCAATACATAAATTAAATGTAAAAAATTACTAAAATATATGAAAATTATAAATATAAACTATTAATTTGTATACTCTTTGCTGAGGAAATGACTCTTGAAGACATAGCTGTCTACAAAAAAATGCCATGTCTCAGGTGGTATGTTAGGTCGCCAATTATTTTTTTCCACCATACAATATCTCTTGTTAATTTAATCTCAAACAAAAAAAAAGAATCAGAATACATACACATATATACACACATACACATACCCACATACATATATACATGCAAACATATACACATACATATATGCATACATATACACATGTACATACATATAACATAAACACACATATACATATCCACATATATACCTACACACATACACATGCATGCATATACACTCATTCATACAAACTACATGCATTTATCCCATAATAATGTGTATTTGTGTATATGTGAATATGTGTGTATGTGTGTATGTGTATATGTGAATATGTGTGTATGTGTAAATATGTAAATGTGAATGTTTATGTATGTAAATAATCAGATTATTAATATCAAGTACCATTATTTGTAGATTCCAATCATCAGATGGAACTCCACCACTGTCTCCTAATTGTGCAAGGACTATATACCATAAGTATAGCAAACTTTTAATTTTAAATATATTTGATAGATACATAACTAATATATTTTTTTGTTTCTTGTTATAATCAAATTTTGATCAATTAGAGGGCACTCCACCACCTCCTATCCATGCAACGACTTCACATGTGTCCTCCGATAGGAATTATGATGAATTTGACTATCAAGAGCATATTATATGTTGGTGTAACTCTTGCTATGGCATGTATCAAAGACCACGATTGGAATCTATTGAACATGAGGCAGAGTATGGTACTTTTGAGCGTGCACCATCACGTGGTCAACGTGATAATGCTTGGGTATGTATTTTTTCTATAAATTAATGTCAGTATTTTATTTAAAAACCATACACAAAATCAAATTACTGTTGATATACAAGAATACTTTCTCGATGATGATGATGATGATAAAAAATTTCCTAATATTAATATACCTCGTACACGTCATGGACTTGCTGTTCATCAATTACAAGTAGAGGTTTCTAGAAATCCTCTATCTCTTGGTTTAGAGACTAAAACGACTGGAGATTATCCATTGACAGCTCGTGATCATTCTCTAGTACAAACATATGATAGAAGAAGATATGGAGGATGGAATAGAGGACCACTTTCTTTAGATGGAGAGGTTTTCAACTTTTGGGGTAATCACTATATGATTGCTCCATCCACTATTACTAATGTTGGTCATGGTCTCTTTACTGTAGAGGATTTGTATGTGCCTCTAAACTAATAAGTCACTCTTATGTCATTTTGTGGTCCTATATATGGATGGGGAGATTGACATCAACTTGCACGTTATGTTCAAAGCATGAGTACTTATGGAATATGCTTGAATGCAACATCCCTTACTCATAGAAGGATTTCACATGTAGAAAATGGAAGATTATATATTGATGGAAGACCTTACACGCATGGAAATACAAGAGGTTTAATAAATAGTAGTCGAGGGTTACATAATAGTTCAAGGACTAATTGCACATTTGAGGAGCGTGAAAATACTCATGAATCACCATACATGAGTAGAGATGTATCAAGATACATAGTTGTCGATGCTATTACTACATTACATGCTAGTGATGAATTATTAGTGAATTACGGATGGCGTAGACCTCCAAGAGCACCTTTTAGCTAGAGAGAGAATGAAAATTTTCTATCCATATTTAATAACTTATATATTTAATTTTATGTTAAAAGTTTAATTTTTATTCATTTATGGAATACTCATGATTTTTATTCATGTGTGTAGATTCCAATGTATGATGTTGATGATATTCCTCCACACCATTCACAATTTCCAGTAAGACCTCATCTATCAGAAGCTTCTATGATTAGGCTACGCAAAAGTAATCATGTGGAATATGCATGGTTGAAAGATCTATATTCAAAAGAAGATAAAGTATAAGATTTGTGCGACAATGATGAAGATGATGGCATGGAAGATTTTATTGAGGATTGGTATCAAAATAATAGTGAGAGCATTGATATTTCTAAAAATGAGAAATATCTTCGAGAGGAATGTCTAAAGCATGTATATGAAGGAGGTCGTTTGACACAACTAAGTGCGAGATTACTTATTCTCAATTTTCAAAATCGTTTCGGATGGACTAATATATCTGTTTCGGCACTATTAAGGTATATTTTTCAAATTTCTATCTATTTATATATATATACATGCATAAATATATACATATAAATACATGCATATATAGACATACACATAATTATACATGAATGCATACACACAAATAAACATACACACACATATACACACATACACATGTTATGAGAGTAAGGTCAAATTATACATACCTGTATCGAATGAAGATGTTTTGTCCATCTAGCCTTTAGAATTGTCCACCCAACCTTTAGAATCTTCCTGACATATCTATTTCTCCTATTTTAGTCGACCTAATACCTATGCTGCTAACTTTTTTAAGAACTTTGCATACAAATATTAAGTATCAGTTAGCTATGGAGGTATTAGGTCATTAGGAAAATGGGAGGATCAAATTTATCTTCAAGATTTTGAAGGATGGAAAAATAATTTTAAAGGATGGGTGGAAAGAAAGCATCCATTCAATGCAAGTTTTTATTCTTACTTTAGCTAAGGTAAGAACAAGAACTTGCATTGAATGGACACTTTCTATCCGCCCATCCTTTAAAACTATTCATGCATCTTTCAAAATATTCAAGATAAATTTGGTCCTCCTATTTCCCAAATGACCTAATACCTCCATAGCTAACTGATATTTTACATTTGTAAAAAAATTATGTAAGCCTTAGTTAGCAAGGTAGGTAATAGATTGAATATAAAATGGGAGACAACGAGATGATTCAGTGGTGTAGATATCTATATGAAAGTCTACAAACCATAATAAACAAAATGAAAATTAGAAATGAAATCAAATATACACAGCTACACATGCATACATACACATACATAAATACACATATATATACACATATATATACACATATATATACACATAAACATACATATACACATGTTATGAGAGTAAAGCCAAATTATACACATACATGTATACATGCATGTCCTAACGATTGTATTTTATATAGAGGTGAATAGGCAGACTCTTTGACAAGTCCCAAATGTCAATCTTCTCGATATAAAGACAAAGAAGGTAAAATCCCAAAAGGTATTGAGACATTTTCCATTGGCTCCACGATTGGAAAGCTTGAAACACGTCAGTGTCCAAAACCTATGATGCCTATGGATTGGTATAAAAAATGGATAGGTGGACCTCTTGAAAGAACTTGGAGAAGCCTGTAGAAGGTAGAAAAATGCGTTTTGAAGCGACGAAGTTTGGTATAGCCAACCGGCACAAGACCAGCCCTTGAGCTTATGGAGACTCAAATAGACCTTATAGGCATGCAATAAGTGCAAAGAAACACACTATGTAATTTGGAGCATCAAGGAGAATGAGTCGATACAAAATAGATAGGTTCGTGGGTCGACTAGCTCAAAAAACTTACTATCTATGGAAGAGACAATGAACTTCAAATGCCCATAGCGACCAGCGTGATTACAATTAGAAAAAATCCTTTTATGGGAGTGATACACATAGGCTTGAGTGTATAGAATGCACAAAAGTATAAGGAATAAGCAAAATATGCTATAGGAATGAATGAGACATTCACTGGTGGTACTTCCTATTTTTCAGGAATACGTAGAGATTGACCCCGAGACAGAACAACTCCGATTTCTTCCAATCTACTGAACCAAATGCTATGAAAATTTGTAGGCATAAACTCCAATGAGCCATATTGCACTCAATTTGGAGCTCTGAAGAGAGAGAAGTAGCCTCTGCAAGATTACTGTTGGTGAAGAAGATGATGCAGAGAATTGAAGGAGCAAGACAATGATGGTCACAAGTGTATGTATTTTGCTTCCATGTAATGTACAAGTGATTTCAAGTCTTTATGTAGGCTCTAGGGGTGTTCCACGACTTGTACAAGTGAAATTTGAATTCAAATGAAGGTGGGAATGGTTGTTGGAGGGAATCAATTCACTTCCCTACAATCTAGGAAAAGTGAAGATCTAGTTTGATCTACTTTTAAGTGATTGATTGCTTGACTGAATGCAACTTCAACCACTACAAATTCGTGGGATTTGGGCTCTATCTTTCTACCTTTACATGTGTAAATCTCAAGGATTTTACAACCGTAAATGAACCATCAAAAAGCTCTCAAAGAAATACAATAAATGAGCATAAGAAAAAGAACTCTCCAACGGATATTCTTTCGACGCGATAGCCTTTGACGTAGATCAAATCCACCTCAAGCTAAATTATTCTTGAGTCTTCATTCTATAATAGGTTGAATACCTGCCACAGCTTTGAATCTACAAAGCTTTATTCCATCAAGTGCCTTCGTCATCATATCTGCTACTTGCTTTTCAGTCGGAACAAAAGAAATGTCAATCTCCTTTGCCATGAGCTTCTCCCTGATGAAGTGGTAATGGACTTCTATGTGCTTGATTCTCGCATGGAAAATAGGATTTGCTGCTAGATGCATGGAACTTACATTATCTCCAAATATGTGAGGTTTGGAACTCACAAGTCCCAAATCTGTATACAATGCTTTTAACCATATTGCCTCTTGAGTTGCTATGGTCAAGCCTCTGTACTCTGCTTCAGTTGAGGATAAAGCAATTGTTGGTTGCTTCTTGGAACTCCATGACACTAGCTTCGAGCCTGCAAATGCTAAGTAACCAGATGTACTTTTTCTATCATCCTTAGCTCCTGCCCAATCTGCATCTGAATAGATTTTGATATCCAAATCTGAAGAGTAAGGATAGAATATACCTTCCTTGATTGTACCTTTGAGATACTTAAGTACTCTCTTAACCGCATCCATGTGTGGTTTTCTCGGTGAGTGCATGAACTGACTAAGCACTCCCACACTATATGAGATGTATGCCCTTGTATGAGTAGCATATATCAAGCCACCTACCAAGCTTTGATATTATTTTAGGTCTTCAATTTTCTCACCTTCATAAACACTTAGTCTATGATTCATCTCCAAAGGTGTACCTGCAGGTTTACTGTTCTCCATTTTGAACGAGATCCTGAATGTATCTTATTTGAGTCAAATACATTCCTTCATCTGTGTATATCACCTGCATACCTAGGAAATATGTGAGCTCACCTAGGTCACTAATTTTGAACTCCTCTTGCATGTGTCTTTTGATCCTTTGAATGCCATTTAGATCATCACCTATCACAATAATATCATCTACATATACACATAGATAGATAACCTCATTGTGATCCCTTTTGATGAATAGAGAAGGATCTGAGCTGCTAGCTTTGAACCCTTGATCTTGAAGATATGTAACCAACCTATAATTCCAAGCTCTAAGAGCTTGTTTCAATCCATACAATGCTTACTTAAGTCTGCAAACATAAGATGGATGATTAGGGTTTTCAAAACCTGGTGGTTGTGACATGTATACCTCTTCACTTATCCAACCATTTAAGAATGCATTTTTCACATCAAGTTGGAGGAGTCTCCAATTCCTTGCAGCAGCTACACTTATCAATGTCCTGATTGTAGTCATCTTTGCAACTCGTGAGAATGTTTCCTCATAGTCTAAACCATGAGTTTGTGAGCATCCTTTGGCAACTAATCTTGCCTTGTACCTGCAAATTGATCCATCTGAGTTTCTTTTAACTTTATATACCCATCTGCAACCAATTACCTTTTGATTCGGCAACATTGGAACCAAATCCCAAGTGTCCATTTCCTTCAATGCATCTATCTCTTCTTTCATGGCCTTTTCCCAATTAGGGTTTCCCTTTGCCTCTTCATAGGTTGATGGTTCCTCTGAAATAGAGTCTTTTGCCAAGTATATTGAATGCTTTGTAACAAATGTGGAATCATATCCATACCTTTCTGGTTATTTCTTCTCTCTTGTTGATCTTCTAGGTGCTTGTTTGGAGCATTCTCCAATCTCTTGCATCTTTGCTTTGCCTCTTGACTTCCATAACTTGTAATCCTTTTCTCTTTTATCTTGATCATCGTTTGTATGACTTCTTGGATCATGGACCTGTGTATCATGCTTGCTTCCTAATTGATGAGAGTTAGAATCAAGATCATATGGTAGTGTTACCTTTTGTTTGTCTTCATCATACCAAGGCCTATGTTCTTCAAACACAACATCTCTACTTGTAGTGAATTTCTTGGTTGAAGGATTGAAGAACCTGTAACCCATCTGAGTCGAATCATATCCAAAACACTGCCTTTGTTGCCCTTTCATCTAGCTTACCTCTTATTTGTGATGGTACATGAACATAAGCTAAACAACCAAAAACCTTGCAATGTCCAAGACCAGGTTTTCTTCCATGCCATGCTTCATAAGGAGTCATACCTTGAAGTGATTTGGATGGTAGTCTATTGACAAGGTACACAGCAGTTGAAATAGCTTCTGCCCATAGATAATGTGGCAACTTCTTCTCTTCAAGCATTGTTCGGGCTGATCCAAACAATGTCTTGTTTCTCCTCTCTGCAATTCCATTTAGTTGAGGAGAGTACCTATTAGTCACTTCACTTTTGATACCTTTTTTGTCCAAGAACTCATCAAACTCTTTGGAGAAGTATTCTCCCCCTCCATCAGATCTAAGCTTCTTTAGTGATCTACCTGTATGATTCTCCACATGTGCAAGATACTTCTTGAAGCAATCAAACACTTCATTCTTACTCTTGATAAATTATAGAACAATCCATCTGCTATGGTTGTCAATAAATGAGACATAACACCTTGATCCTACCAATGAACGTTCTTGACCTGGTCCCCATACATCTGTATGTACTAAGTCCAATAAGTTGTTGTGGATATAGCTTTTGTGGTTGAATGGTTGTCTTTGTGCCTTCCCAATCTGACATACATCACACCTATTGATCATGTGTTGCTTTGATATGTTCGGCAATCCTAGAACACTTTTATCCCTGCATATATCCCTCAAGGTTCTTTCATTCACATGAGCAAGTCTCTTATGCCACACGTCAAGTTCACTTAGGGTTTGAGACCCAAACTTGAATAGAGCTATGTTCCTGGTTTCTCCTACTTCGAAAGTAAAGAGCCTACCATGCTTCTTACCTCGGGCTATCTTTTTGAAGCCTTGACATGGATCTTCCACAAAACCTCCATGTTGGGTGAACCTAACTTGCAAACCTTTTTCAACTATTTGGCCTACACTTATTAGGTTTTTAGTGATAATGGGTACATAGAGAACCTTACTCAGAATGTTTGTCCTACCATTGGAAGCTTTGAAATTACCAATCGTCTCCACATTGTGCTTCGTGTCATCCCCTGTTTGCACTTCATGTCTATGCTTTGGACGTTCCAAATCAGATAGAAGAGCAATGTTGCCTGCAACATGATTCGAACATCCTGAATCTATGTAGAACAAATGATCATCTTCTTTACCTTCTTTGTGGCTTAGTGTTTAGGTCTTAAGCCCAAGGAAAAAATGATTATACAAGAATTTATTTGGTTTAGCCCCTCGGAATCGGTCCAATTGGATTTCCTAGAGCCCACAATTGTTTCCCAATGGATTTTTCTTATGTCTATGCACTAGCTCATACGCTTCCCCCGTCACTTATTTCCCGTTTCCCCTCTTTTCTCTTACTCTTCCTCTGATTCTTATTTCCTTCCTCTCACTCACTCATGTACTCTTATGCCCACACATGCACATATATATCTGACTGTACTCTCACACACCTAGCAACCCTACGCACCCCGCGTGCATCCACATGCCCACTGTCTTACTAACACTCTCTTTTTATCTCCTTTTTCTTGTTTGTTTACACACGCGCAAAGTATCTTTCCCACTCTTATTCTACTCTCACTTTTATTTTTTTCGTCTTCAAGAATGCTTTACTTATGAGATCTTCTAATGTTTCAAAATCAAGCTCTTCTACAGTCCTATATGTTCTTTTGACCTCGCCCCTCAAAACTAGACATTCGTTATATAGATATGAAACTAGCTTTATGGAACCATTCGAGTGCATAATGAGCTTGCTAGCTAGGGCATAATCAAGACTTATCAAGGCGCTTGTCAACTTCAAAACTTTATGTGTCAACTCACAATTAAAATAATCGGTGCATGTTGCAAGAGCCCACCGATCATGTGAGCTGAGAGTTCCAAACCTACTCAGACTCTGCTCGGTCTGCATACAAATTACGAGTCTCCTCCACTTGGAGGCTGATAGTCACGCATCCTTTATCCCAAAACGAAGGGGCCGCTCAATGCTAATTCATAATGCCCACCCTAGTGGGTTAGGCATACATGTTCTCAATCTTTCGTACATTTCCATATGTCAGTGCATCCTCAATCTGACTATTAGTGTCATGCAAACTTGCTATCTATGTATGGCAATTCCATATGCCAATATATCCTCAATGCAAAACTTTGGAAGAGGATTTTCGTTTGAAGAAAAGGTGAGTAAGAAATTCCAGACAATCCTCCCTTCGTCCGATGCATAATTTTGTGTCAACAATATGGCCTTCGGAACTTGCATAACCTCCATGCAATGTTACTCCATGAAAATATTGAAATATCGTACGTCAAACCTAAAACACCTTCAGAGTGCAAATGACAATACCTCATTATCTGAGATAACTCAAAAGACGTAACCTAAGGTGCTAAACGTCCGCTTGAAGAGGGCAGACAAGTCGTCCAATCCAAAGCAAACAATGAGTTCCTAACATCGCCCTTAGAACCTCATACATCTTATCACCGTTGTCAGAACGAGCCGACGAATGTCATTATCAGGTGATACTGCTGTTAGAACAGGTATAGTTAAAGTACACATTATCAATATCCAGAAGGTTATGCTGATCCAAACAGCACTGCAAGGACGCAGAAACAGAGCTACAAAAACAATTCACGATTCGATCGATGACCCCATTCATAAGATCTGTGGAAGAAAAGTTACACTTAAAATTTATCTAGTGAGCTAACAAGCTGATGCCTCTAATATTGGAACCATTCATCACACGGTCACAGTGGTGCATGATTATCCAGACTCATCAGGGGCGCATGTAAATTGTCGAAGAAGACATTGTAACTGTGAAGTTCCACAGTTCATTCTCTCCCAAAACGCAGGTGCCACATAAAATTAATGAGCACGTATGTATTAAACACTATGTCCAACTTTGATATACAAATTTACGAAAAAAACGCATATCCCCGCAACGGCAACAAGCATGTACAAAAAGTACAGATTAAAAGAAAACAAGGTGCCACGACACAAGAAATTTACCTCAACGAAGATATTTAGAGGATCTCGCGCGAATGTAAGACTTAGTTAATCGAACCAGATGACCACCAGCACATGAGATATCGTGTGAAACCAGAACAACAATCTTCTCGAATATAGTTATGATTATGGCTGCAGATGGCGCAGAGAAACCCTCACCGAAACTCAAGAACACCTCATCCCCGGTAATATGACTCATTATCGTGCAGGGCACAAGATTCATGCCATTCCCTCGCTTATGGAAGGTCTCCTTATGTTCTCAGCTCCTTCTCATGGTACCTGCACACGCATCCTAGAGAGTCCCCTCAACCCTCGATACCCGTTGATGTGGGTTTCTTCTCTTTTCACACAGCAGCGCAGTAGGTAAAAAACGAGCGAGCCATCACCCACCATTCAGAAGGTGTTGTGAAGCGATAAGATAGAGAGAGAGAGACCCCTTTGATCTTCCTCGTACATGCCAAAAATGGACACTAAAAAAATGTGTTTTTTGACGCCATTCCTCAGATTTAGCGAGAGGTATGGTTAGAGGCACATTACTTCTTTTTCCCAAACAAGGGCTTCAAATTCCACTGCTCGTCTGCATTTTTTGTATCTTACCCCAAAACCTAAGCAATGACTTTCCCCAATTGACACATTCCTTCTCAAATCAGGCCTCTGACAATGAATGGCCTCACTGGATTAGGCCCATTACTTTTCAGATACGGTTCTTCCCTTTTTCCGACAGAGGCGGCCCCTTTATGTGCTGCGAAAAGGCCTTCTTCATGACGTGGAAGAGCAAATCCATCTCTCGACGGCAACAATGCATTCCAGATATTTCCCATCAATCACCTAATCACCCTTTAAGTACCTGAAATCAAAGATATTCTTCTGCCAAACAGCAACACATTAGTGCATAAAAACCAACCATTTCTTGGGCTAACATACTCCCCTCTTCTTATTTGCGAAGTCGTCATCGACGAGCCACTATTGCTGGAATAAAATCAAAACAGCCATGAAAATATTAGTGTACAACTATTTTGCATACCTTCCCATCGAGCCATCGTTCCAAGTGGACCTGCACTCATTGAAGCTATTAGTGCTAAAAAATCACTCATGAATACATACAAATCAGTCATTTCCAAAATGATCCAAGAACATGCACATATATGCAATTCCATTTCAGCCATGCATCAATTTGCTCATACATTCCATTAAGGAAAATGGTCTCAACCAAAATAACACATGCATACCTTTCCATGTTTTACACATGCAACTACCATTGCGGAAAACAGAAAAGAAAATACCAAAATAAACAACAACAACTGAAATGAATACAACAGGAGATGCAACATACCCAAAATGCATACCCCATTCTTGCACCTACTATTCGCTATGTATAATCATTCCATGACTAGACACTTCCGAAGAATCCCCATCGTCGTCCTACAAAAATCATCGAAACTCGAGTGCAAGTGAAGACATACATCAGAACCCTGGAGTGCCCCACACACTAGAAAAACCCTTAGATAGAGCACACAAGTTGTAAAGCAAGACCGTTGCATTACCTCGCTAAAGCCTCATCCATCAGTACATATAGAATATCTGTGCCTTCAAGAATGTTGATTCAAAGTGAGCTGATCTGTCACAAGCCATCACATACCAATCACACAAGCAAATAACGTTCCCTTCCAGGCGATCATCGCCCTCTCCTCTCTCTCTCTCCCCCTCAGGAGTGGGGAATAATTTCATAGGTCAATTTTATTTTAATCACACGTTGGCCTACATTGTCACTGGATGCGATTCGTGGATCTGACCACCCGATCAGGTTGATTCCACCCATCTACCAATGCAATGCAGCGCACAACACACAAACACACAATGATAACACATAACATATATCAGCTAGCCCATAACGAAGCTGGATACGGCTCGTGGTCGTGACTACCCAGCCACGATGGCTCCACCTACCTACCAACCCGTTATGGCGCGTAGCTAAGACACAAACATATACCTCCCAAGCCTATGGCGAAACTAGATGCGGCTCGTGGTCGTAACCACCCGGCTAGGATAAATCCACCCACCTACTAGCCCACCATAGCGCATTGGTACGATCACAGTAACACAAATTTTTTCTTTTCTTTTCTTTTCTTCGTTTTTTTTTTTTTAGTTAATTAGTTCACCCAAGTCCTGAGAATTAGGGAGAGGAAGAAAGGGACTTTCCCACTTTTCCCACACATGCATGTAAAACATATACACACTAGCCTTTGACAGATCAACCACCTCTTCACTCCATTCTCTCAATTACAGACACTACATATGTATTCATCGAGTTGACTTTTCACTTGGTAACTACAGCCAGCTATGCCTTAGTCCCTCGTATACCTATCCCTAGGTGTCCTAGAATGTGAGTCTCCGGGATGTCTCATGTAGTCTCACATCGTACTCGCATCCCGACAACTTCCCTAGGGCGAGTCAGGCTCAACTTCAGGAGCTCCGTCATCACTTCCTATCGTTAGCACATCTGCCCAAGCCCAAGTGATATCATTTTCCTCATTAGGCATTTCCCTCGAAGAATCGAAATAGTAATATCGATCTCCCACCCATCCTACATGTCGAGTCAGGTATTCCTCAAAACACTCAATGTAAAATGCAACACCCAAACCCTGGTTTATAAAGCATACCAGCCAATGCGCTTCCTCAACATCATATTCCGTCTCAAAGTCGTCGACATCTATGTCCATGCGGGCGAATGTTTGGTCCGAGAAATATATCCTTAACTCGTACAAATAGAGTTGCGTTATTTGATCTGCCATTTCGTTACTTAGCTCCTAACAGTCTCTGCGCAACATAAGAAAAATAATTAGAAGTCCAAAATTTCTTGAGCTAGCAAGGAAGAATATTTATGACACACAAATCATAGCTTACATATGCGCATATATATATATAATACTATACATGTATGTACAAGGAGTCTACTTCGTCATTTCGTTTGGATCTCGTCTAGCTTCTCCCGTCCTAATATCACTTGAAATATGGTTTAACTCGAAGCGCGTTAACCTTCACGGGAGCATATTCTTCTCCTAAATCTTGAATTTGCATGGAACCATTGGAATTGAGTTCTACCACCTTAAACGGTCCTGCCCATCTTGTCTGTAACTTCCCCGGGAATTTATAATATTTACTTTCATAAACCAGCACCAAATCCCCTTCTTGAATCGCATAGGTCTTGAGATTCTTATCATGCCTCTCTTTACGTCTCTTCTGAATAGCTTCCAAACTTTGTTGTGCGATGAGTCTCTTTTCTTCCAGCTTGACCAGTTGTATGTACCTCTCCTTTAATGACTCTTCCTCGCCCAACCTGGCTTCGATGGCCACTCTTAATGTGGGAACTTCTTTTTCGATGGGAAAGATGGCTTCCTCGCCATATACTAGGGAGAACGGAGTGCTCTTGGTCGTCACTCGGTAGGATGTTCGATATGCCCACAAGGCTTCCAAAAGTCTCTCATCCCAGTCTCTCCTATGCACAACTACTGTCTTTGTCAGAATCTGTTCCAGAATTTTGTTGGTGACCTCCACTTGTCCATTTGCCCTCGGGTAATATGGAGTGCTTTTTCTATGTTTGATCTTATATAATTCCATTAATTCTTCGATCAATTCGTTGACAAAATGGGTTCCTCTATCACTTACTATTTCCAACGGGCATCCAAATCGGGTGATGATTTGTTCGTACAAAAATTTAGCAACATCAACAGCTCGGTCAGTCTTCAGAGCTTTGGCTTCTACCCACTTGGTAACATAGTCAGTACAGACCAAGATATACCTATTGGATCTTCGTCGTGAGGGAGGATCAATAGGCCCCACAAAATCAATTCCCCATTTCTCAAAGGGCTTAAGAGCGAGCACCGGTGTGAGAGGAGCAGCATGTGCTAATGTGGGTTTGCCCATTCGTTGGCATTTGTCACATTTCTTACAGTATGTGTACGAGTCTTTGAACAGCGTTGGCCACCAATACCCAGCCAATAAAATCTTTCTTGCCGTCAGTTCACCAGCAAAATGCCCACCGCAAGGTTCGTCATGCAAAGCCCTCAACACTAGGTTTGATTCTTCTTCCTCGAGACATCTCCGATAAATTCTCTCATGAACAAAATATCGATAGAGTTGCCCCCCAATGATGCTATGGTGCTTCGCCAATGCTAACAGTTTTTGCTTCTCTCTCTTGCTTGCTCCTGGCGGATATTTAGTAGTGCACAAGAAATTCACCAAGTCGGCATACCAAGGTACTTTAGCTTCAACCTGGAATAGATGTCCATCAGGAGCATCGTCGGGCACACCAGAGATTGGCTCCTCATTAACAATTCGAGATAAATGGTCAGCCAATATATGTGCTTTGCCTGGTCTGGTTACCACTGTGAACTGAAATTCTTGGAGAAGTAGCATCCACCTCATCAATCGCCCTGATAGCTCGGGTTTATTAATGATGTACTTAAGGGCTTCATGATCCACATAAAAAGTGAAATGCTTTCCCATCAAGTAATGCCGATACTTGTTCACCGCAAAGATCATCGATAGGCATTCCTTCTCTGTAGTCGTATAGTTCCTCTCAGTGTTATTCAAATTGCGACTTGCGTAATAAATAGGGTGGTCCAACTTCTTTTCATCGGCTTGGCATAGTACTGCTCCAACCGCAGTATGAGAAGCGTCGGTATGCACATGGAATTCTTTCGTCCAGTCGGGTGCTACCAAAATCGGTGCATTTATCAATCTTTCTTTGATCGAGTCGAATGCAACTTGACACTCTTCAGTCCATTGGTATTGTTGGTCTTTCCTCAAAAGATTCGTCAGTGGTGCTGCTATGGATGCAAAATTTAATATAAATCATCGATAATAATTAGCATGGCCCAAGAATCCTCTGAGTTGCCGCAAGTTTTGAGGCGGTGGAAGTTGTCCAATTTTTTCTACTTTATCCTCGTCGACCGCAATCCCTTTTTCGGAAATAACATGTCCCAAAAGCAATCCTCTCCGCACTCCAAATGTGCACTTTTCAGGATTCAATGCGATGCCTTTTTCAATGCTTGTTCTTAAAATCGCTTCGATCCTCTCCATCATGTTTTCATCGTCGCCTCTGATCGCAAAGTCATCGAGAAATATCTCCATCCAATCCTGCAAGTAGTCTTGATATGCAGCTATCATTGCTCTCTGGAATGTGGCCGGCGCATTGCATAATCCAAATGGCATCACACGATATGCGTACGTACCCCATTCTGTAGTGAAAGTAGTTTTTGATTGATCCTCTTCATGGATTTGGATCTGGTTGTACCCACTAAAACCATCCAAAATGAGTACAATTTATGGCCAGCCACTCTGTCCAAGATTTGATCAGTGAACGGCAAGGGGAAATGATCCTTCTTTGTACGCTCGTTCAACTTACGATAATCTATGCAAATACGGATTTTCTTATTTTTCTTCGGAACAACTACAATTGGTGATACCCATTCACTGGATGCGATGGGATATATGAATCCTGCTTCCAATAATTTGGTCAATTCCAACTTGATCAATTCCGAGTAGACTGGGTTTGTCCGCCTAAGTCGTTGACATATTGGTCGTGTACCTTCTTCCAAGTCTATATAATGTTGGCAGATTCGGGGATCAATTCCTCTCAAATCACTGTATGACCATGCAAAGGCCTTGCTGAAATTTTTGAGTGTCGTTTTAATACAATCTCGTACTCCATCTGGTAGCTCTGACCCTACACTCAAGAACTTTTCTGGAAAAACTTCCCATCTTTCCACCTGAGTTTCTCGCGAATATTCCTTATTCCTTGATGATACTGTGATTGGAATGTGCTCTCCGGTTACGCGTGCATGGTTGGCCAGTAAATCATTGTTTTGTTCTCTTTCGATTGAACCTAATTTCTTTAATGCAGCTTTTGCAATGGCTTCCGACACTTTAGTCTTACTCTTCGCTTCTTTTTTCGATTCTCGACTTCTCTGTAGAATCTCTGCTTCTAGCATTCTAACTCTTTCTCTCAACTGTTGCACTTCCATCGTCGGAGCTAACTCCAGCTTCAACTCTTCTTTTGAAGTTCCCTTCTCCAGGGATTGAGTAGCTTTGGTTTTACTTGCGTCTATACTCAACATGTAGCACTCAAATTCTCTTGTATGCGTCAACCATCCTAGCAACTCTTGATCGGAATCGTCGTTATAGAGTAATGGATTTTGATACTCTCCCATCTTCGTGTCTTGATTCTTAAAGAGCTGCAAGTTGAACCCGTCTTGAAGCAGATTCTTGTAGGTGTCTGTGTTCAAAGAAAACCTAGCTCGTGCAATCTCGTGGCTTGCTTTCTCCTTCTCTTTCTTTTCCATCTCGTCGACTATTATTGTCTTCTTCTTGTTGCTTGAGGGTGGGGATACTTGTATTTGAATCCGATCAGACTTTGGCCCTATTGAAATAAAACCTGTGCGCCAGTCATGCACACATTCGGCTTGCACCAGCCATCGCCGTCCCAGTAGGATTGAGAAGGTAGCCTCTGAGGTCCTTGGTCTTACTATCAGATAATCAACTTTAAACTCTAGACCGCCCACAACTGTGCTTACATTCTTCAAAAGACCCGCAGGCTTCACTTGTGTTTGATCCGCCATTCTCAAGGACATCGACGTTTCTTCCATGTGGTTGAGGCCTAAAGCTTTCATCATGAACTCAGTCATAAGGTTGACTGCGGCTCCACTATCTAACTGAGCACCGAGGACTGCATATCCTTTAATCTCGACCGTCACAGCTGGAGCATTTGAATCAATTTGCGTCGTAATACTTTGAATGATTCCTCGGACATCTTTATCTTGTCTATTTTTATCTCGAGCTTTCCTCGGCTTCTTAATATATTCGTTGTAGAATTGTTTCCTATAAGCAGGTGAACATTTTAGCAATGTGCCAATATCCAGCGTGACCTCCGTGTCAGCAAGCAACTTTACAATATCTACTTCTTCCGAACTTTGTCTTTCCTTTCTAATCTTAGGAGCTTTCAATCTTTCAGGGAATGGTGCTATGCCCGGCACAAACTCCTTGGTCACTGGTGGAAGAATCTCAATCTCTTCCCCATCCTCAAACTCTTGCTGCTCAGCAAATCCTCCAACTTGGTTTTCTACCTCTCCATGTTCAGCTATCTTCTCTTGGCTTGCTTTTCCGTGTTCACCTTCTGGATTTTTCTTCAAATACTCTTGAGTTCTTGTGACTACTGCCACAGTTAGCTCTTTATGTGGTTTCTTGGCCTCATAAGCATCCACAAAGTGCATTGACGAGCTAGAGCCTTCTTGAGGGTTCGGTGTCTTGAACACTACTCCGATTGTAGGGACGTGCTCTTGAGCTCTTGTTGTGGAATGCATCTGAGTATCAACATAATTTGAAGACCCTACTGGTCCTTTTTCCTTGCCGGCGGCAGCTCTTCGTTTTGGACAATCTTCATCAAAGTGGTCCTCTCCACTACAGTACCTACATAGCGGGGTATAATCAATTGGCTTCTTTTCATTTGGACATCTAGATTGAGTATGGCCAAAGCCATGGCACCTCCAACACTGGATTGGACCATCTCTTCTTTGATCACGTGCAGCTCCTCTTGGATAGTCTCCTCCTTGACCCTGAGCACCATATCCATAAGTAGGTCTGTTTTCCCAACGAGATGTAGGTGGGACACTTTGAGCGGGCAATCCCGTGTAAGGTCTTTCTCTTGTATCTCCTGATTTCATGGTCCTCTCTTCATAGGCTCTCTTGTTGTAACATCGGTCCTTTGTGTGATTTGTTCTCCTGCAAAAAGTGCAACGCATCCTAGGTGGCGATCTATCTGTGAATATTCTCGAGACTGTAGGGCATTCTGAAGCCAAGTGGCCGTAACCATGGCACTTTCCACACCATGTATTTGATCGAAACACTTGATTCGGTTTTGTTGTGACCTCTGGTTTTACTGTGTATGTCTCTTGAGTTATTGTGGCAGCTTTTATAGCTTGTGTGACCAACTCCAATATTCGCTCTTCAGTTAGCGCAGGCTTTACCTCGCCTGGCGTGCTAGTGGCAGCTACAAAAGCTGGAGTCGTTAATGCGGGACTTCCTTGGCCAGGATCTTTCATCGATATGTTTCCTAGGCCTCCCATTGGCTCGTATAAGAGCTCCATCTTCCTCTGTTGACATAATTGTACTTCCTCCCAAAGCCTTGCTTGTTCCTTAGCATCCATTAAAGTTGCAGGTCTTGTCAGGCTGATATGCTGCTGTGCCGTAGGATCTCTCAATCCCGAAATGAATCTTCTTTTCAATGTCTCATCGTTCGGCGCATTCGCGCCCATCTTTCTTACCAACGTTTCCATTCTCTGAATGTAGTTATCGATGCTCTCATTGACTCCCTGTCGCAGGTAATCCATCTGTTGTGCCAATCTAGCTTGGAAGCCTTGTCGTCGAAACTTTGCCAAGAAGGCTTCCTTGAGCATTTGATAAGTTCCACGCTCTTGTGGTGTCAGATTCCCATACCAATTGGCTGCCTCATCACGGAGAATAGCCGAAAAAATTCTCAACCTTTGACCCTGGTCAACTACATCATTGGCCTCACAGGTAACCTCAAATAGCTGGATAAAACTATCCGGATCTTCGTCCCAAGTACCTGAGAACTTGGTGAAGTCCCCCAAGTGAATCGAAATCCACTGAGCCATTTCGAACAGAGGTGTGATGTCAATATCACTTCGATCCCAAAAATTTAGCGCACGTGGCCTCAGGACCCCTCCTTCAAATTTTCGCACCTGATTTGCGACTCTCCTACGGGAGTACACGTTTTTTGCAGATTTCTTCAAGCCAATCGAGGTCCACTCACCTGGCGGTTCCCACCTTCTCCTTTCTCTTTCAAGGGCTCTTCTCTGAGCACGTTCCTCTCTTTGCGTTTGTGTTGCTCCTAAGGATGAGCTCCCCTCGCTCATGTACTAGATCTGGGGTCCGCAAGCTCGTCCAACATGTGGCGCTAGGCGAACCTATGGCACTCTCTTATAGAGACGTACCAAGCTATTCCCGGCAAACGCACCAAAATGTTTAAGCTCCTACGCCGAAGGAAAAGATGATTGTGGAAGCCTTTATTTTGCTTAACCCCTCGCAATCGGTCCAATTGGGTTACCTAGAGCCCACAATTATCTCGAAATGGATTCTTCCTATGTCTATGCACTAGCTCATATGGTTCCCGGCAAACGCACCAAAATGTTTAGGTCTTAAGCCCAAGGAAAAAATGTTTGTCTTGCCATTGGAAGCTTTGAAATTACCAATCGTCTCCACATTGTGCTTCGTGTCATCCCCTGTTTGCACTTCATGTCTATGCTTTGGACGTTCCAAATCAGATAGAAGAGCAATGTTGCCTGCAACATGATTCGAACATCCTGAATCTATGTAGAACAAATGATCATCTTCTTTACCTTCTTTGTGGCTTAGTGTTTAGGTCTTAAGCCCAAGGAAAAAATGATTATACAAGACTTTATTTGGTTTAGCCCCTCGGAATCGGTCCAATTGGATTTCCTAGAGCCCACAATTGTTTCCCAATGGATTTTTCTTATGTCTATGCACTAGCTCATACGCTTCCCCCGTCACTTATTTCCCGTTTCCCCTCTTTTCTCTTACTCTTCCTCTGATTCTTATTTCCTTCCTCTCACTCACTCATGTACTCTTATGCCCACACATGCACATATATATCTGACTGTACTCTCACACACCTAGCAACCCTACGCACCCCGCGTGCATCCACATGCCCACTGTCTTACTAACACTCTCTTTTTATCTCCTTTTTCTTGTTTGTTTACACACGCGCAAAGTATCTTTCCCACTCTTATTCTACTCTCACTTTTATTTTTTTCGTCTTCAAGAATGCTTTACTTATGAGATCTTCTAATGTTTCAAAATCAAGCTCTTCTACAGTCCTATATGTTCTTTTGACCTCGCCCCTCAGAACTAGACATTCGTTATATAGATATGAAACTAGCTTTATGGAACCATTCGAGTGCATAATGAGCTTGCTAGCTAGGGCATAATCAAGACTTATCAAGGCGCTTGTCAACTCCAAAATTTTTGTGTCAACTCACAATTAAAATAATCGGTGCATGTTGCAAGAGCCCGCCGATCATGTGAGCTGAGAGTTCCAAACCTGCTCAGACTCTGCTCGGTCTGCATACAAATTACGAGTCTCCTCCACTTGGAGGCTGATAGTCACACATCCTTTATCCCAAAACGAAGGAGCCGCTCAATGCTAATTCATAATGCCCACCCTAGTGGGTTAGGCATACATGTTCTCAATCTTTCGTACATTTCCATATGTCAGTGCATCCTCAATCTGACTATTAGTGTCATGCAAACTTGCTATCTATGTATGGCAATTCCATATGCCAATATATCCTCAATGCAAAACTTTGGAAGAGGATTGTCGTTTGAAGAAAAGGTGAGTAAGAAATTCCAGACAATCCTCCCTTCGTCCGATGCATAATTTTGTGTCAACAATATGGCCTTCGGAACTTGCATAACCTCCATGCAATGTTACTCCATGAAAATATTGAAATATCGTACGTCAAACCTAAAACACCTTCAGAGTACAAATGACAATACCTCATTATCTGAGATAACTCGAAAGACATAACCTAAGGTGCTAAACGTCCGCTTGAAGAGGGCAGACAAGTCGTCCAATCCAAAGCAAACAGTGAGTTCCTAACATCGCCCTTAGAACCTCATACATCTTATCACCGTTGTCAGAACGAGCCGACGAATGTCATTATCAGGTGATACTGCTGTTAGAACAGGTATAGTTAAAGTACACATTATCAATATCCAGAAGGTTATGCTGATCCAAACAGCACTGCAAGGACGCAGAAACAGAGCTACAAAAACAATTCACGATTCGATCGATGACCCCATTCATAAGATCTGTGGAAGAAAAGTTACACTTAAAATTTATCTAGTGAGCTAACAAGCTGATGCCTCTAATATTGGAACCATTCATCACACAGTCACAGTGGTGCATGATTATCCAGACTCATCACGGGCGCATGTAAATTGTCGAAGAAGACATTGTAACTGTGAAGTTCCACAGTTCATTCTCTCCCAAAACGCAGGTGCCACATAAAATTAATGAGCACGTATGTATTAAACACTATGTCCAACTTTGATATACAAATTTACGAAAAAAACGCATATCCCCGCAACGGCAACAAGCATGTACAAAAAGTACAGATTAAAAGAAAACAAGGTGCCACGACACAGGAAATTTACCTCAACGAAGATATTCAGAGGATCTCGCGCGAATGTAAGACTTAGTTAATCGAACCAGATGACCACCAGCAGATGAGATATCGTGTGAAACCAAAACAACAATCTTCTCGAATATAGTTATGATTATGGCTGCAGATGGCGCAGAGAAACCCTCACCGAAACTCAAGAACACCTCATCCCCGGTAATATGACTCATTATCGTGCAGGGCACAAGATTCATGCCATTCCCTCGCTTATGGAAGGTCTCCTTATGTTCTCAGCTCCTTCTCATGGTACCTGCACACGCATCCTAGAGAGTCCCCTCAACCCCCGATACCCGTTGATGTGGGTTTCTTCTCTTTTCACACAGCAGCGCAGTAGGTAAAAAACGAGCGAGCCATCACCCACCATTCAGAAGGTATTGTGAAGCGATAAGATAGAGAGAGAGAGAGACCCCTTTGATCTTCCTCGTACATGCCAAAAATGGACACTAAAAAAATGTGTTTTTTGATGCCATTCCTCAGATTTAGCGAGAGGTATGGTTAGAGGCACATTACTTCTTTTTCCCAAACAAGGGCTTCAAATTCCACTGCTCGTCTGCAGTTTTTGTATCTTACCCCAAAACCTGAGCAATGACTTTCCCCAATTGACACATTCCTTCTCAAATCAGGCCTCTGACAATGAAATGGCCTCACTGGATTAGGCCCATTACTTTTCAGATACGGTTCTTCCCTTTTTCCGACAGAGGCGGCCCCTTTATGTGCTGCGAAAAGGCCTTCTTCATAACATGGAAGAGCAAATCCATCTCTCGACGGCAACAATGCATTCCAGATATTTCCCATCAATCACCTAATCACCCTTTAAGTACCTGAAATCAAATATATTCTTCTGCCAAACAGCAACACATTAGTGCATAAAAACCAACCATTTCTTGGGCTAACACTTAGATTCATGAGAAGCAATGAGTCTTCATGTGGTTGATCTTCTGAATAATTTTTGTAGTCCCTTCTATGATAGCTTCTATTGTTATTGTTGAAGTTGTGTCCACCTCTGCCTCTATTGCTGCCATATCCACCTCTTCCACTTCCTTTCTGGGTCTTCCCATGGAACCAGCAATTCTGAGTGGTGTGGTTGGTCTTATCGCACATGGCACAAGGTTGAACATTCTGACCTTTGGTTTTATCTTGCTTTGGTCCTTTCTTGTTCCCTTTCACTCTTGCTTGTAAAGTTGGCTTGAGAAGTCTCTTCTTCATCTTCTTCCTTCTTCTTGCCTTTCTGCTTCTTATCCTTCTTATCTACATATAGAGCACTAGTTGAATTACCATGATAAGACTTACCTTCCTTTATGCTATTGTTGGCTTCTTGATTGAAGAGTTGTCCAAGAACGATGTTGAAGTCTGGAGTTTGCACATCCATGATGAGATCATAAGCCGTCGTGAAGGATTGCCATTGCTTATCACTTCTAATGTCGTTGAGAATTTGCCTCATGATGAACTCTTCTTCAATCACCTCTCCAATGGATGCTAACTGATCCGCAACCTCCTTGACCTTAGTAAAAAACTCTGTGATGGTTTGTTTAGACATCTTCTTCATTTGGTTGAACTCGTTCCAAAGATGATTCTTTCTTGCTTTGGTACTAGTAGAAAAGAAAGTATCAAGGGCATCCCAAGTCTCTCGAGATGTCTTGCATCCTCTTATATGTGGTAATAGAAAGTCAGAGATAGATTTTAGTATGTACGACCTTGCTTGAGCATCCCTTGCGCACCAAAGTATGACCTTATCTGTCTCCTCTTGTGTAGGTCCTTTCTTGGATCTCAGAATAGGCATAGCTTCATCACCTGCTACAATTCCATAAAGATTTCTACCTTGCAAATAGATCACCTGCCAAGCCACGTAGTTGTGTCGATCAAGATTCTCGATCATCGAGGGAAAGCCGTCACCCATCTTGATCTAGCTCTGATACCACTAAAAGAACTTGGAGAAGCTTGTAGAAGGTAGAAAAATGCGTTTTGAAGCGACGAAGTTTGGTCTAGCCAACCGGCACAAGACCAGCCCTTGAGCTTATGGAGACTCAAATAGACCTTATAGGCATGTAATAAGTGCAAAGAAACACACTATGTAATTTGGAGCATCAAGGAGAATGAGTCGATACAAAACAGATAGGTTCGCAGGTCGACTAGCTAAAAAAACTTACTATCTATGGAAGAGATAATGAACTTCAAATGTCCATAGCGACCAGCGTGATTACAATTAGAAAAAATCCTTTTATGGGAGTGATACACATAGGGTTGAGTGTATAGAGTGCACAAAATTATAAGGAATAAGCAAAATATGCTATAGGAATGAATGAGACATTCACTGGTGGTACTTCCTATTTTTCAGGAATACGTAGAGATTGACCCCGGGACAGAAAAACTCCAATTTCTCCCAATCTACAGAACCAAATGATATGAAAATATATAAGCATAAATTAGACACTAATACCTTTCCACTGAGCCACCTTGCACTCAATTTGGAGCTCTGAAGAGAGAGCAACAGCCTCTGCAAGATTACTATTGGCAAAAAAGATGATGTAGAGAATTGAAGGAGCAAGACAACGATGGTCACAAGTGTATGTATATTGCTTCCATGTAATGTACAAGTGGTTTCAAGTCTTTATATAGATTCTAGGAGTGTTCCACGACTTCTACAAGTGAAATTTGAATTCAAATGAAGGTGGGAATGGTTGTTGGAGGGAATCAATTCGCTTCCCTACAATCTAGGAAAAGTGAAGATCTAGTTTGATCTACTTTTAGGTGATTGATTGCTTGATTGAATGCAACTTCAACCACCACAAATTCGTGGGATTTGGGCTCTATCTTTCTACCTTTACATGTGTAAAGCTCAAGGCTTTTACAACGGTAAATGAACCATCAAAAATCTCTCAAAGAAATACAATAAATGAGCGTAAGAAAAAGAACTCTCCAACGGATATTCTTTCGACGCGATAGCCTTTGATGTAGATCAAATACACCTCAAGCATAGTGTAAGATTGATGTTCCAACACCTCTAATATATCTAGAATAAGAAATCTTCACTGATGATGAAGATAATGAGTATGTGAAGAGAGGTAAAGGAAAATTGGCACTCACAGAGAAGATATCAATATGGTATTGTTTGGAGTATTGGAAAGAGTTAAAAGTATGTCATCTTCTTGATCCTATGCATATATTCAAGAATATTGGTTATTCACTATGGCAGCATCTTCTAGGACTAAAAGATACCATAGCATCAAGGAATGATTTGAAAGATCAAAACTCAAAACCAAGGTTATGGCTAGTTTTTTATAGACATCAACAGGAAATGACTTATGCACCTGCTCCTTAGATACTTACAATAAAATAGATACAGACTATGAACAATAGGATTCAATTGATTCGGACTCCTAGAGGATATGGAGCATCTTTCCAAAATATGTTTACTATGGATGATAAGAGCTTATTTGGGTTAAAGACCCATGACTGGCATAACTGTTTGAAACATATTTTACCTTTGGTTATCAATGGATGTACAAAAAAGGGAGTACTAGATGTGATCTATCGTCTTGGATCACTTATAAGGTAATTATGATACTTTTATACTTAATATATATGAATATTTGATATCTTTTATTTTTGAATTAATTTCTTTATAATTTCTTTATAATTTCTTTTATGATATGTATAGGTGGATTACATCAAAAGAGATTGACAAAAACTCGATCCCACAAAAGAAATATGCATGCAAAGAGCTACTATGTTTGATGGAGAAAGAGCTTCCTACTTCATTTTTTGATATTCAGGTTCATTTATTAGTCCATCTTGTAGATGAAATAGAGATTGCAGGTGTTGTCAACACTCGATGGATGTTTTGGGTCAAGCGATTTATGGGAATATTAAAAGGTTATGTGTGACAAAGAGCGAAACAAGAAGGATCCATGGCAAAGGGTTGGATGCTTGAAGAGTGCATGTATTATGTTAGTGAGTACCTTGAAAGAGTTCATGAAGAAGCTCCAGGTGCATGGACCAACGACTGTTCTTCAAAAATAACAGATGAGGTATTATCAGGTAAGGGAGTTGCATTTTTATTTACATTTCAAGAAAAAAATAATGTTTCTTCTTTTGTAGCACATAATAGTGAATGCATGCAAGCATTCCTTAGCGGCTACAAATAGGAACTTCAAAATCTCCGAAGTAAAAGGTGAAGAAACAAAAGATATAGACGTATAATAATGAGATTACAAATATATCTTCTTTCACAGATTGGCTATACAATCGTTTGCAATCCACAATGCAAATAATGAAGAAATCTCATATGAGAAGAGAGAGTTAATGATAGGTTGTGAATGAAGGTAATTTTATTTTAATAATATTTTTTTTTCATATATGTATATTAGTTTCTGTTTACTAATTTAATTGCTTTTGCAAGCTCGAATATTCACTAAGATGTGGGCTTTTGGATAGCATATTAGAATCAAAGCCATTGATTCTTTACATAAAACAGAGGATTCTAGTATTGTTGCTTCTTTCAAGCAACTATCACATGCTAGCTCAAAATACACGAAGCTTATAGATGGCGAACTTGGTTACGTGGGAGCTGTTGTTGGTATCTATGAAATATCATTTCATATATTCAAACAAGTAGGAAAAAGTTTATATTTTTTATGATAGAGTTTATTATTTTTTTAAGCACCTAATAATGGGTTTTTGTTTTTATATATTTTGATAGGTCATTTTTAAGGTTGAGTGGTTTTGAGCCGAGTATAAAGGTGGTAATTTCACACTAAGAAAGGAATTATCTGGGTTTTGGGCAATTGATTCTTCCAAGGTAATGCGATCTACTAAAGAACCATATATTCTTCCTAGGCATATTGAACAAGCATTTTTTTATAAAAACCCAGATGCTCACCCTTGTGGCAATTCATTCATGTTCAACCTAGAGGTAGATCATTGTTTGAACAATTTATTCTTAGAGAGATTGAAGAAAGTCCTCTTGATGATTCACCATCAAATACTGGTACATCAACATCTGAAAGAGAAATTAGAATCACTATACATGATAATGATGCTAATCTTTTTGATGAAGAGGATAATACTCTACATGCTGATTCTATTGATGATGAAGAGGAATTACCAAAAATCGATATTAATCCATCAATAGATGATGTGACTCATGAGAACACAGATTTAACAATAGAAGAAATAAATGAAATCAATAAGGATAATGAAGATGAGACTATATTGATTTCTTACCAAAATGATGGCAATAATGAACACATATGAGCAGATTAGATAGCAAATTCTACTCTAGTTATCGATCGATAACTTGAAGCTTTTGAATGGATATCAGATAATAGATTCTTCTTTATTGAACTAGAATATCGATGAATCCTACTAGAGAGATGAAATCATGTTCTCTTAAGTTAGATTATGAAGCTTGGGTATGCCTAATTGTTTTATATATAGCTTTATCTTCGAGGAGCAAATTTTCTCATGTATGTATGCATATGTGTGTGTATTCATGTGTATTATATGTATACATATGTTAGTATGCATATATATGTGTTTCATGTATATGTATGTGTGTGCATGTGTGTGACATATGTATACATGTGTTAGTATGCATACATGTATATATGCATATGCATTTGTGTAAAATATTCACGTATTCATGTAATATATGCAAGTGTTTATAATTGTGTATGCATGTATAAGTATATATTTGTGCAATTAGGCATGTATATGTGATGTGTACATGTATATGTGTCTATGTGTAATATGTACATGTAAATATGTATGCATGTATAGATATTTATGTGTGCATTTAGGCATGTATGTGTGATGCATAATGTATCTACTCCATTTTATATTTATGTATGTATATCTACATGATGTGCATATCTTTATATACATTATCATCCTCATTGATTCGAGTAGCTATATATAGAGGCATAAGGTTGGGAGGAGAGACATCTCTCTAGTAGGACATCGGAGGAGTAGATGCAATGTGTACATATACTTCAATCATATGGCTAAAAGGCTGAATAAGAGTTTCTAAATTAGGGTTTTTAAAACTCTAATATCAAAATTAGTGTTTTTGAATTCGGATTTTTGAAATAGGATTTCTAAATTAGAATATTTATAATAGGTTTTTTGAATTAGGATATATGTGTATATATATATATATATATATATATATATATATATATATATATATATATATATATATATATATATATATATATATATGTGCATATATATATGCATGTGTATATATGCATGTAAATATGATTATGTCAGTCTATGTGTGTGTACATATGATTATGTATGTGTATGTGTATGTGAGTATGTGTATGTGTCTATGTGTGTATTCATTATATGTGTGTAATTGCATGCATGTGTATGTGTGTGTAAAAATGTGCATGTATGTGTGTGTATGTATAAATGTGCATGTATGTGTATATGTGTGTAAATGTGCATGTATGATGTATATGTGTGTGTATGCGTGTATTTGTACCTCTAGTCTCACTCTTTTCTCTCTCTCTCTCTCATATACATACATACATAAACACACATACTTATATCCACATATATATACATAAAAGCAATGCGTACCGTGCATTATCACGACGATGAGACATAAGTGTCTGCATCTTTTTTAGACACCACTTATGTGACCATCCTGTCCCAAACTATGTCTCAAGTGAACTAAGTACGTATGTTTTATCCCTCTCATCATGCTCACTACAAAAATAAAAAAAATGTAAATAAAACATAAAATATTTATTTCAATTTATATGTAAACTTTATACTTACTTCCAATGTAAGTGGACAAGGTGTAGGTAAGAGTCGCATAATTCTTGCATTCTTCTCTTGAACTCCAATCCATTCCCTATGTACACAATGTTTCCCTTTGGCTCTATATCGCACTCTAGCCCTAAGGTGCCTATGCATGTCCTCATAGGCACCTGTGATCTGCTATCATGATCTGGAGGTGGTATAGGTGTCCTGAAAATAGATAGATAGAAATAAATAAAAATATGTGTTATAATATCATTAAAAAAAATTTTGAAAAAGAAAACATAACTATGAGCAGATAGCTGTCTCCCTACATGTGGAGCCGCAGAAGAGCCCTCCTCTGATCGTTGGCTAAGCATCTAGATCATATAAATCTATCTCATCATCAGCCATCTCTGAGTACTCATGCATGATGATCCCTAGAGTATCAGACGGAACTCTTGCTCTCATAAGCCTTTTTATGAGAGTGAGTCTTGCCTTTCTCTCTCTAATAGGATCCATAATACCTATACGTATAAAACAAAATGGGTTAGAAATCAATATATATACGTGTACATATGTATGTGTGTATATGTGTATGTAGGTGTATATGTGAGTGCGTGTATGCATGTAAGTATGCATATGCATGTGCATTATGTATGCAAATGTATGCATGTGTGTGTATGTGTGTGTGTATATGCATGTAAGTATGTATGTATGCATATGCATATGCATTATGTTTGCATATGTATGCATGTATGTGTATGTGTGTGTGTATGTGTCTCTATGTGTGTGTATGCATATATATATGTGTGTATGTCTCTATGTGTTTGTCTATGCATATATGTGTGTATGTCTCTATGTGTTTGTCTATGCATATATGTGTGTGTATGTGTCCATGTGTGTGTGTATGCGTGTGTGTCTCTATGTGTGTGTGTGTGTCTATGTGTGTATATATGTGTGTATCTGTATACATGTGTCTATATGCATGTGTATGTATGTGTGTAATGTGTGTGGATGTGTGTATGTGTGTGTGTAAGTGTATATTTGTGTATGTGTGTATGTGTGTATGTGTGTGTATATGTGTGTATCTATGTGTGTATATACGTGTGTATCTATATATATATGTCTATATGCATGTGTATGTGTGTTTGGAAATCTGTATGGATGTGTGTATGTGTGTGTAAGTGTGTATGTGTCTATGTGTGTGTATATATATGCGTGTGTGTATGTGTGTGTGTCTATGTGTGTAAGTGTGTGTGTGTCTATGTGTGTATGCATGTGTAAGTGTGTCTGTGTATGTGTATGTGTGTGTGACTATGTGAATGTGTAAATCTGTGTCTATATGTGTGTGTATGTGTGTATATGTGTGTATGTGTCTATGTGTGTGTATGTATTCATGTGTGTGTATGTGTCTATGTGTGTTGTGTATGCATGTAAGCATGTATCTATGCATATGCATGTGCAATATGTATGCATATGTATGCATGTGTGTGTGTATGTGTGTGTATGCATGTAAGTATGTATGTATGCATATGCATGCATATGCATATGCATTATGTATGCATATGCATATGCATATGCATTATGTATGCATATGTATGCATGTATGTGTATGTCTCTTTACATGTGTGTGTATGCATATATATGTGTGTATGTGCGTGTGTCTCTCTCTACATGTGTGTGTGTCTATGTGTGTATATGTATGTGTGTGTATGCATGTAAGCATGTATGTATGCATATGCATGTGCATTATGTATGCAAAGTATGCATATGCATGTGCATTATGTATGCATATGTATGCATATGTATGCATGTGTGTGTATGTGTGTGTGTGTGTCTCTCTACGTGTGTGTGTGTATGCATATGTATGCATGTATGTGTATGTGTGTGTATGTCTCTCTACGTGTGTGTGTGTATGCATATATATGTGTGTGTATGTGTCTATGTGTGTATGTGTGTGTGTCTATGTGTGTATGTGTGTATGTGTGTGTGTGTATGTGTGTGTGTGTCTATGTGTTTATGTGTGTGTCTATGTGTGTATATACATGTGTATCTATATATATGTGTCTGTATGCATGTGTATGTGTGTGTGTAAATGTGTCTGGATGTGTGTGTGTGTAAGTCTGTATGTTTCTATGAGTGTGTATATGTTTGTGTGTGTATGTGTCTATGTGTGTGTATGTTTCTATGTGTGTATGTGTATGCATGTATGTATGCATATGCATGTGCATTATGTATGCATATGTATGCATATGTGTGTGCATGTATGTGTATGCATGATAGTATGTATGTATGCATATGCATATGCATTATGTGTGTATGTGTCTACATGTGTATGCATGTATATGTGTCTATGTGTGTATGCGTGTGTATGTGTGTGTATGCATGTAAGTATGTATGTATGCATATGCATATGCATTATGTGTGTATGTGTGTATGTGTGTGTGTGTGTATGTGTCTATGTGTGTGTATGCATGTGTATGTGTGTGTAAATGTATGTGTATATGTGTGTGTATGTGTGTATGTGTGTGTATGTGTCTATGTGTGTGTATGTGTCTATGTGTGTGTATGTGTTTGCATGTATCTATGCATATGCATGTGCATTATGCATGCATATGTATGCATATGTGTGTGTATGTGTGTGTATGCCTGTAAGAATGTATGTATGCATATGCATATGCATATGCATTGTGTATGCATATGTATGCATGTATGTGTATGTGTGTGTGTGTGTGTCTATGTGTGTGTATGCATATATGTATGTGTGTTTGTGTGTCTATGTGTGTATGCATGTGTATGTGTGTGTATGCATATGTATGCAATGTGTGTATGTGTGTGTATGCATGTAAGTATGTATGTATGCATATGCATATGCATTATGTATGCATGTATGTGTATGTGTGTGTGCGTATGTCTCTCTATGTGTGTGTGTGTCTATATGTGTGTGTGTATGTGTGTGTATGTGTATGTGTATGTGTGTGTATGTGTGTGTGTGTGTCTATGTGTGTATGTGTGTGTGTGTCTATGTGTGTATGTGTGTGTGTCTATGTGTGTGTCTATGTGTGTATATACGTGTATATCTATATATATGTGTCTGTATGCATGTGTATGTGTGTGTGTAAATGTGTGTGGATGTGTGTGTGTGTAAGTGTGTATGTGTGTGTGTATATGTGTGTGTGTATGTGTATGTGTGTGTGTGTCTATGTGTGTATGTGTGTGTGCCTATGTGTGCATGCATGTGTCTATGTGTGTATATGTGTGTGTGTGTGTATGCATGTGTATGTATGTATGTAAATTAGTGTGTATATGTGTGTGTAAATCTGTGTATGTGTGTGTATCTATGTGTGTATGTATGTCTGTGTGCATATACATGTGTATGTGTATATATATGTGTGTATGCATGTGTATGTGTTTATTGAAATGTGTGTGGATGTGTGTTTATGTGTGTGTGTGTAAGTTTGTATGTGTCTAATATGTATGTGTGTGTGTGTGTAAGTTTGTATGTGTCTAATATGTATGTGTGTCTATGTGTGTGTGTCTATGTGTGTATGTGTGTGTGTGTGTCTATGTGTATGTGTGTGTGTCTATGTGTGTATATATGTGTGTGTATGCATATGTATGTGTGTGTATGCATATGTATGTGTGTGTATGTATGTGTGTGTGTGTATGTGTGTGTGTGTGTAAATCTGTGTGTGCATGTGTGTGTGTGTGTGTGCATACCTTGCTTTAGGGGATGTGCATGTCGATCTCTCTCTCTCTCTCTTGCTGTCTCTCTCTCTCTGTCTGTCTCTCTCTCTCTCGCATCCTAATCTCAGCATAAATGTGCTGGGAGAAAATGATTTTTTTTAACATTCCAGAGTGTCGCTTATGCGACGCTTTGGAAGACGAGGACATCATGTATCCAATGCTCCAATGTCGTAGACAGTTTGCCAACGTTGTTAAAAGCATTGTTGACTAGCGATGCTTTGTGGCACATATTTTTAGCATCACATAAGCGACACTGGCATCATTTATGCGATGACATGTCCTTTTCTTTTAAATAAAAAGGAGGCTATTTGCTTACGCGATGCCAGCGTCGCATAAGCGAAGAGACCCATTTTTTTTCAATTTGGGGGCATCGCTATGCCCCCTATTTCTAGTAGTGTTTGAACATGATTGCAGATTGAAGAATCAAAATAATAGAAGGCAACAAAACAACTATGCATCCACAAGTGCACATGATTTTGAGAAGCTATTCATGGTGCAACATCACATGATGAATATGATGTCTACTGATGTCTCAAAATTGAATAGTAATGTCTGCTATGTTGATTTAGTTGCTTGAAATCACATGATTAGTCATGCAAAAGGATTTAGTAGTTTGTAGAAATTACGAGTTCTTTGGATATGTTGAAATAGGTGATGACACATCACACCCTATCGAGCATAGAAGAAACATAGCACTGTCTATGGAGGATGGGAAGATTAAACATCTTGCTCATTTGATGCATGTTCTGAATATAATAAAGAATCTGGTTTTGTTGGATAAATGGTTGACCAGAGATTACAAGTTAGGTTCAACGTTGTGTTGATGTATTTAGGTAGTGATGTGTGTGAACAGACTAGGACCATTGGGGTAAATTTTTCCCTCTTTAGGAGGCTTTCCTCCCCTCCCTTGTATATATGTCTATTACCCTAATGGGCTACTTCTCTTTGTACATTCTCTTGATAATATATCAGTATTGTGTGTTGTGCACCAAGCTTCTTCTTCTTCCTTGTGCTATTTGCGTGCTTCTGTAGACCTCAAACTCCAACAATTCATATTATACCAAGTCGTTGTTTCATCTAGGGCATTTCCAGTACCCCTCCAATCCCAATCTCAAAATCGCATTAAATTTGGCGAGCATACTCAAGGTGAAATTTGATGTTGAAATCAAGATCTGAGCTCGTTTTGGCCTCTGAATGCATTATCATAGTGCTTGTGCAGGCAATTTTGTCTTTTTGTATCAAATATATATATAGGTTTCGGTTTGCCAGTATAAGCATCTCAAAGTCTCGCATATGTTTAGCACAACTCAACAAGATAGTTCTATTTAACTTTTTGAGATATAGTCATTTTTCTGCATCAGGGTACTTTAGTCAGTGGCCATGGCTCAAAGTAGTGATGTATTCCATATATTGGCTATTGAGGATAATTTGGATGGTACCAATTACCCATTATGGGCTTATATGATGTTTCATGTATTGGTTGCAAAAGGACTATGAAATATTATGCAAGATATTGAAAAATATCCTATTACACCTATAAATATAATTACTGAAGGTGATGCAGATGGCATTGAAGATGGCAATATTCTTCATGTTCCTATTTGTGTTGCGATTCCTGCTGCACCTACTGCACGATAAATTTTTTGGGCTAGCAGAGATGCCTAGGCACATGCATTGATAGCCTTGTCTGTCAAACATGCCATTATTCCTCACATTTTCTCTTGCAAAATAGCAAAGCATGCTTGGGATACACTTACCACCTTATACCAGGAAGGAATGAGGCTCGTATTTCTTATGTCTGAAAACACTTGGAGAGTGAGCACATGAATGAAGGAGATTCCATGGATAGTTCTTCGACAAAGATAAAAAACTTGATAGAGTAGTTGATTTCTACTGATGAAGTCGTTCTTGACAATTCACTTGTGTAGACTGTTCTAAATGGTCTTCCAGATTCATATCAGAGTTTTGCTTCTATTCTCCAATTGATGATGAAAGGCAATCCAAATGCCTTCACATTTGAGGATTAAGTCTCTATTCTATTGCAAGAAGATCAGTCTAGGCAAAACAAGTCCATTATGAATGTTGCAAATCATGCTTTCCTGGATAGTCAGAAGGACAAAGGTAAATGGAGCTCCAAAAATCTAATAATTCTACACAATCAAAGAAGGATGACAAAGAGGAGAAGAAAAATAAAAAGCAAAAATTGTTTTCAACTACAAAAGAGGCAAAGAAAAAAGAGACTAGAATGGTTGTTGCAGAGATCTCTACACCCAAAATAGAGTTTGCTAATCTTGTGGAGAATGAAGAATGTGCATTTACTATTGTTTGCAGTTATGACCTATCTTCACATGAATAGTGTATGTCTACAGTAGACTTAGATATTTGATACTTTGATAGTGGGACAACCAAACATATTACCTCATAGAGTAGTTTCTTCACTTCACTTGAGGCTGCCCCTATAGGGAATACTATCACATGCATCAACAACTCCTCTTATCCTATTATGGGAGTTCATAAGATCATTCTGGCTACTACTAATGGTAGTTCTTTTACATTATCAGATGCTTTATTGGTGCTAGGGATCAAGAAAAAATTGTTATCAGTTTCAGCATTAGCCAAGATTTTCTTGGTCATGAAATTTATTGATGATAGATGTATAGTTCATGATCTATCAAATGGAAACATCATTATTGCTTTTGGAATTTTATGTCATGGGTTGTATAAGCTCATAGATTATGCACAATATGTGAATGTTTCAACATGTATAGTTCCAGATTCTCAAGTTATATCAGATGCAAAGCTTTAGCATACACACTTTGATCATCTGAATTTTGCTAGTTTTCTACACTTGTAGAAATTTGAAATGGTGTCTCGTTTGGCCAAACTTGAGGCACTTGGTAAACATATATGTGAAGGCTCTATTTTGGGCAAAATGCAGCATTTCTCCTTCCTAAATGATGGTTCAGTTCAAGCTACTTAGAAATTATAGGTTCTTCACAGTGATGTTTGTGGTCCTATGTAGACACCTTCTTTTGGGAACTACCTTTACTTCGTGACTTTCATCAATGATTTTTGCATACATGCATGGGTACATCCATTGAAAGCAAAGTCTGAGGTGTTTATGTGCTTCAAATAGCTTCTAGTTTTTGCTGAAAATCTATCAACATGTAAAATGGGTACCATCCATTCCAATCGAGGGGGGAAATATATGTCTTCTGATTTTAATGCACTTTTGGTTGAACATGGGATAAAACATCAGTGTACAGTGTTGTATACACCTCAACATAATGGAGTTGTTGAAAGGAGGAACAGGTCACTCATGGAGATGGCAAGGTGTATCGTCAAGAGTGAGGCTTTACCGTATAGTTTTTGGCTTGAGGCTGTTATGTGTGTAGCATATGTACTTAATAGGTGTCCCACTAAAGCATTGCAGTCTATCACTCCATATGAGACTCGGCATGGTCATAAACCATCTCTTGCTCACGTGCATGCTTTTAGTTGTCTAGTATATGCATTAGTGCCTGAACAATAGTGCAAGAAATTGGATGATAAAGCAGTGAAATGTATTTTTGTTGGATACAGTTCTAAAAGCAAAGGCTATTGTCTGTATCATCCATAGACTAAACACATTTTGATTAGCCATGATGTTGTTTTTGTGGAAGATGCTATTCCATTATGTTCATGTACTAAGGAGACATTGATTAGCTCCAAAAACATGTATCACACTTTGCTTCCTCTTTTTATAGATAGACAATCTAGTGTTGGTCCTAATGAGGCAACTTCTCAGCCTTTACAAGTTTCATGTGATGTTGCAGATCATTCCATCTCTAATACAAATTTACATGATGCACTTGTTGATGAGAGAGCCGATATTGAGGAGCCAAAAACTATCCCAAAATGGATGGTGCACACTTTGCATGATAGCAAATTAGATGCACCTCTATCATATCATACTTGTTCAGGCTCTCATAATGCTTCTTTTGTATCGGATTATTATGCTATGGTTGCCTCGAGTCATTGTGATGAGAATGAGCTAGTTTCGTTTGATGAAGCACAAAATTCAAAAAATTGCATGGCTACGATGTTGATGCAATATCCAAACCTTCAAATTTGGCTAGACATTGAAGAAGATATGTGCAACCATTTGATGGATCATATGAACCATAGCTTGTAATTGTTTGATCATTAACCATTGTAAAAGATGTTTTACTTGAGAGAATGTTGTAATCCGCATATCTCATGGAGTTATGAGAATAATGATATAAGTTTCAAAAAGAGAACGACTCCTCAATCATAGCAGTCACTTTTAGATGGAGCCAGAAACATGAATTCAAATTCAAACTTTGAATACTCTTAGAAAAGGAGCTATGTAATCTTGCGACTGTAGGGCCCCCTTTTCTGAGCTTATTGTTGATCTTTTGTAGTGAATAAGTGCCTTACACCCTAGCACACTTAGATCACTATCATTGGGCATAATTTCTATGCCAATGATCATGTACAACAATGTCTATAATACATTTACATCATTGCTTATCTTTGTCTACATCTCTGCTATGACTACTCACAAAAGTGAACTTTGCATGATCATATCTCAGCGAGTTCTTATCCATTTTGCATGATCTATAGCTTTGGAACCAGCTCAAAGTCTACGGTAGGCTATCCAAATTTCAAAGCTTTTGCTTTAGCCAATTGGGAGATATCGGCATCAAAGTGCTCTCTGGTCATTCTTTGCTGAGTCCCTAAAAAGTCGGGTGGAAGCATTCAATTGTTAAATTGATTCCTCAATGTATGGTTTATCTTTTTGGATGATTCCACTTGTACTCATTATCTATCGAAGCTAATTTGATTCCCTCAAAAGGATTTTGATCAATTGCTACTGTACTGTGATCATTGAGCAAAAGATCCAGCAGGTGTCAAGACCAAAATAGCAAGTTTTTTATCACTAGCTATTTATGAAGTAATCTTTTTTGACTCAATTGTTTGAGGGATCAACTCCAAAGTACGTAGGTACTTATTTGATGTAATTTGCAAGCTTAGAAGGCTTGCTACATAACCCTAAAGTGAAATAGGGCAGGTACAAAGCAGGTCTTAGCAGTACCAACTCATTTTCTTGAGGTATCCATCCATATCTTCCAACAGTGGTATCAAAGAAAGTTGAGGTAAAATCGGAGCTGGTTTCCCTTCTTTTATTGATAAATTGGATAGGAACGACTATCTATCATGGTCCTTGAGGATGAAGACCTATGGACAAGGAAGAAGTCTCTACGGATACATATCAAGAGATGAGGAGATGCCCATATTCAGAAGCAAAAGTCAACCTACAAGAGAGGAGCTTGAAAGACTCAACTCATGATGTGCCAAAGATGCTTTAGCAAGGTCATATCTACTTAAATCTATCTCTGACTTCCTCCTTCCTCACATTAGGAACTGTAAAACTTCCCAAGAGACTTGGGATACATTGTCTTCATACTTCTCTTCCAATACAAGAGCTAGAAAAAATCAATTGTGGATTGAGTTTACTACTCAAAGGAAACAACCCAAGCAGAATGTTTCAAAGTATGTGACCAAGGTTAAAGATTTGGTTGATCAATTGGCAAACATAGGAGAGGAGATTGAAGAGGAGCAAATAGTGAGACAAATAATCAATGGCATCAAGGCAGATGATAAGTGGGAAGCCTTCACAACTGCTATGGACCTTTACATGGACATGCAGATTCCAGATCTTACCACACTTATGGGACAACTCTTTACCCATGAAGCCAAGCTCAACAAAAATGGAGAAGCATCAATAGGTAACAACTCTTCTGCCCTATACAGAGATAAAGGAAAGTCTAAAGATAAAGGGAAGAGCAAGAAAGTAGAGGGTGAAGGTACTACTTCTCAAGCTAACTTATATGCAGGGAGAGGTAGGAATTCAAGAGGAAGCGGTAGAGGAGGTAAGCAAGGTAGGGGGAGACCTTTCAACTCTTCCCCATGCAACATATGTGGACTGTCTAATCACACTACAGATGAGTGCTATAGGAACTTCAAAATTTAGAGAGGAAGAGGACATCAAAGAGGTGGCTATTCACAATCAAGAGGAAGATTCAACCATAATCAAAGCTACAACCATGGCTACAACAACAATTATCAAGGAGGATACAAATCAAGGAAAGACTTCAACAATTATCAAGGATTCCCTCCTCATTATGAATATGACCTCAAAACAAGGTATGAATGATGAGCACCTCTTCTATATTGATGCAGGTTGTTCAAACCATGTAGCAGGCGATGTAGCTCATCTTTCTGATCTTGAGGAACCCAAAGGAAAGAACCACGTCCAGACAGGTGATGATACCAAGCACTTAGTGGTCAAGGTAGGAAATGTCAAAACTTCTGATGGGAATAGAAATCTGTTGAGCAGCGTTCTTTATGTGCCTATTATCACCAAGAATCTGATGAGTGTTGGAAAGATAGTGGAAAAGGGTTTGCAAGTTAGGTTCAAAAAATATGGAGCCTTTGTGGCGAAGCCCCAACACGGATTCAAGAGAATTGCCAAGGGAGAGAAAATAGGTAGATTATTTACATTTGAGCTTGAAGACACTAGAAACATTGCACTTTATAATTACAAAGATCAAACATTGTCTGAGTTAGAGATTTGACATAAAAGATTAGGGCACATTGGTGAGAAAACCTTAAAACGGATATGTAGAGATCAATGTGTGCTTAGGATACCTAATGTATCCAAGCAACATATGATCTATAAATGTGGTGCTTGTCACTTTGGTAAATCACACACGTTACCCTTTACAAAGGAAGGCTACATGCATGAAGATTATTTGGAACATGTCCACACAGATGTGTGGGGACCAAGCAAGGACCCTTCAATTTCAGGCTCAAGGTACTATGTGTCATTCATTGATGATGTCAGTAGGTGGACTATCTTGTAGCTTATGAAACATAAAGATGAAGTGTTTAGTTGCTTCAAGAAGTATCTTGCACTTGTGGAAAATCAAATAGGAAGAAGCCTAAAGAGAATAAGTTCAGATGGAGGAGGTGAGTACTTCTCCAATGAATTTGACGCATTTTTGCAGGACAAAGGTATCAAAAGGGAGATTACTACAAGGTATACCCCTGAGTAAAATGGGGTAGAAAAGAGGAGAAATAGGTTGATTGTGGAAGAAGCTAGATCAATGCTTAATGAAAAGAAATTGCCTAATTATTTGTGGGACAAAGATATATCTACTTCCACTTATTTTATCAACAGGTTGCCATCCAAATCACTTGATGGGATGACCCCATATGAAGCATGGCATGGTATGAGGCCATCCCTTGATCATTGTAGAATATTTGGATGTGTTGCTTATGTGCATGTTCCATCTCAAATTAGAGGTAAGCTAGACCCTAAGTCAGAGAAGTGCATCTTCATAGGGTATGATTTAAATAAAAAAGGATATAGGTTTTATAATCCATCCAACAAAGGATTGATGGTCAGTAATATGTTGAATTTGATGAGAATGACTCTTGGTTTGAAAGTGAATGCAGGAAGGTCAAGTTGGCATATGACTTGGAAGAAGAATTTCCAAGCCTCATCAAGGAGGAGCCAAGCACAATTGAAGACATCAAATCAGATGATGAAGAAAACATCAACTTAGAAGAGTTCAAGGCATGGAAATCAAAGGAAAAGGCTAAGATGAAGAGGTTGGAAGACTTACCTGAATCATCCAACCAAGCTCTAAGGAGATCACAAAGGGAGAGTAAGAAGCCAATCAGATATGGGTATGATACTTCATTAGTTACTAAGCATTCCATTTATCTTACTAAAGATTTATCACTTGGGGAACCTTCTTCATATGAAGAAGCAAGTACCAAGGCGGAATGGAAGGAGACTATGGATGAAGAAATAGAAGCACTCCAAAAGAATGATACTTGGGAACTAGTACCCAAGAAGGCATCAATGAAGGTAATTAGTTCTAGATGGATTTACAAAATCAAAAGGAACTGAGATGGATCCATAAACAGGTATAAAGCTAGACTTGTGGCCAAGGGTTTTGCACAAACCCAAGGAGTTGATTATGAAGAGACATTTTCACATGTGGCTAAAATTCCAACCATTAGAGTATTGCTCAGTGTAGCTGCATCTACAAATTTGAATATGTATAAACTAGATGTGAAAAATGCTTTTCTCAATGACTGGATTTCAGAGGAGGTTTACATGGCTCAACCTCTTGGTTATGAAGACCCAAGCAAGGTAAATTATGTGCACAAATTGAACAAAGCTCTTTATGGTTTGAAGCAGGCACCTAGGGTGTGGAATCATAGGTTGACAACCTATCTTCAAGATCAAGGATTCATGATGAGCAAAGCAGATTCTTCTCTGTTTGTCAAGAGAAGTAATTCAGAGATGATATATTTATGTGTGTATGTTGATGACATCGTCCTTACAGGTAGTGATGCCAATGGCATCAAACAAATCAAGAACCAAATGATCTGGGAGTTCAAAATCAGTGACCTAGGGTTTTTGAAGTACTTTCTTGGACTTGAGTTAGTCTACAAAATTTTTGGAATTTATATCACTCAAAGGAAATATGTGCAGGACATGTTGAAGAAGTTCCACTTGGAAAATGCAAAGGTTGCTAGCACCCCTATGGAGGTAAATCATAAACTGAGTGCTCATGAAGGTCATTTACTTGAAGAGATTACAGGATATCAAAGCACAGTTGGAAGTCTAAACTATCCAACCTTAACAAGGATCAACATAGCTTATGGAGTAATTGTTTTAAGTCAATTCATGCATAAACCTAGATCACCTCACTTAGAAGCTACTAAAAGGATTTTGAAGTATCTCAAGGGTACTCAAAATCAAGGTCTTTATTTCCCATACACATCATATTTGGACATTAAGCTATACTCTGATGCAGATTGGGTACGTTGTAAGGATGATAGAAGAAGTACTTCTGGATACCTTTCTTTTGTAGGTGATAAGCCCATTTCATGGTCTTCCAAGAAGCAACCAACCGTTGTAAGGATGACAGAAGAAGTACTTCTGGATACCTTTCTTTTGTAGGTGATAAGCCCATTTCATGGTCTTCAATAGAGGCTGAATACAAGGGATTATCCAATGCTACACAAGAAGCTATTTGGATTAGACTGCTATATGTAGATTTGGGACTTCATACTCATTCACCTATGATCTTTGGTGACAATACAAGTTCTTTGCATCTTGCAGCCAACCCTATTTATCTTGCAAGAACCAAGCATATAGAAGTTCACTATCACTATGTTAGAGAGAAGCTATTGAGCAAGGATATTCAACTTGCATATGTGTCCACAAACATGCAATGTGCAGATTTGTTAACCAAAGCACTTGACGGTACCAAACTTCGCAAGTTCAAAGCTATGATTGGATTACAGGACATTCAAGAAGACTCATGAAGAAGTGGAAGCCAAGATTTTTGGCTTGAGGGAGGAGCTATCGGTGCAATATCCAAGCCTTCACATTTGGCTATACATTGAAGAATATATGTGCAACCATTTGATGGATCATATGTACCATAGCTTGTAATTGTTTGATCATTAACCATTGCAAAAGCTCTTTTACTTGAGAGAATCTTGTAATCCACATATCTCGTGGAGTTAGGAGAATAATAAGTTATGAGTTTCAAAGAGAGAATGACTCTTCAATCATAGGAGTCACTTTTATATGGAGCCAAAAACTTGAATTCAAATTCAAACTTCAAAGAAGACTCTTATAAAAGGAGTTATGTAATCTCGCAGCTATAGGGCCCCGTTTTTTGAGCTTATTGTTGATCTTTTATAGAGACTAAGTGGCTTACACCCTAGCTCACTTAGATCACTATCATTAGGCATCATTTCTATGCCAATGATCATGTACAACAATGTTCTATAACACATTTACATCATTGGTTATCTCTATCTACCTCTCTACTATGACTACTCAGAACAATGAACTTTGCATGATCATATCTCAGTGATTTCGTATCCATTTTCCATGATCTATAAATTGTTGGAACCAGCTCAAAATCTATTTTATGTTGTAGAAATCGCAAGGCTTTTTCTTCAGCCAATTGGGAGAAAGCGACATCAAAGTGCTCTCTCATCATTCTCTACTCAATCCCTAAAAAATCGGGGCTAAGCATTCAATCGTTAAATTGATTCCTCAGTGTATGGTTTATCATTTTTGATGAGTAATCATTAGCTATATAAGCTAATTTGACTCCCTAAAAAGGATTTTGATCAATTGCTTCTGTATTGTGAGCACTAAGCAAAAGATCTAGTAGGTGTCAAGACCAAAATAACAAGTTTTTGATCACTTAGTCTAGCTATTTGTGAAGTAATCTTTTTTGACTCAATTGTTTGAGGGATCAACTCCAAAGGACATAGGTACTTATTTGATGTCAATTTCAAGCTACGAGGCGCTACTACATAACCTTGAAGTGAAACAGGGAAGGTACAAAGCATGTCTTAGCAATACCAACTCATTTTGTTGAGGTATCCATCCATCTCTTCCAACATACCATGCAGTCAGAATATGATGCTATCATGAGAAATGGTACTCGGTCTTTATGTGACCTTCATCTTGGCAAGAAGGCCATTGGCACTAAGTGGGTATACAAGCTGAAGCATAAGCCTGATGAAACAATCGATATGTATAAGGCTAGGCTTGTTACAAAGGGTTATGCTCAAGAAAGAGGCATTGATTTCGATGAGATCTTTGCTCCTACATGTCGAATGACTACTATTCATAGCATTTGTGCACTCGCAACTCATCGTGGTTTGAATGTATATCATTTAGACATTAAAACTATATTTTTGAATGGTGACTTGCATGAAGAAGTGTATGTTTTCAGCCCTGTGGTTTTGTGCAGAAAGGGAATGAAAGCCAAGTGTGCAAGTTGAAAAAGGCATTTTATGGTTTGAAGCAAGCACCACATGCTTGGTACGAAAAAGTACATACCTATGTGATTGCACATGGTTTTAAGAACAGTGTAATTAAGATCGCCTTATATGTTAAGCATGCAAATGATGTGGTTCTGATCATTGTTGTCTATCTTGATGACATGCTGCTCACTCGTCCTCATGCAAAGCATATTGTTGATTTTAAGGTTGGTTTATATGCCTCATTTGAGATGTCAGATTTGGGGCATTTGCATCATTATTTGGGCATTCATTTTATGCAAGTTGATGGTGGAATATCTTTGTGTCAAAACAAATATATTGACATATTATTGCAGCATTTTGGCCTTGAAGACTGCAAACCTATTGCCACTCCTATGAAGACAAGTTTATCGTTGAGACTTCATGATGCTGGACATGCATTTGATGTTGTTCTCTATCAGCAAGCTATTGGATGCTTGATTTAGTCATGCATTACTCAGCAAGATATTCAATCTCTTAGATGAGCAAGTTTATGCATTGCCCAGGTGGCAAGCATTGGTAGGTGGTTAAGCCGATCTTTTGCTACTTCAGTGGTAACCGGCTACTTGGATTGTTTTATCCCAAGGGGGGATCACTACTGCGAGTTTTACATGCTTTTTTTGACTCTACCTGAGCTGCTTGCTATGACACACGTGTGTCTCCTAGTGGCTTTTGCTTCATGCTTGGTAGCTCATGTATATCTTGGTTGAGCAAGAAGCAGCCTATTATGGCAACTTCTAGTTGTCATGGAGTATAGGGTAGCTTTCACAATGATTGTTGAGTGTATGTAGTTCAGATGTCTTATGGTATATTCGGGTGATGTTTAGTCTTCTGCCACCTTCATCTTCACTAACAGTCAGAGCACATTGGCAGTTGAGAGGAACCTTGTGTTCCATGCTCACACTAAGCACATTGGGGTGCACTATCATTATATTAGGAAGAGGTTTTCTGCGGGAGAGATCAATTTGGCATATGTGCCCACATAGGAGATCATTGCAGACCTTTTCACAAAGGTTTTGCCTAGGGAGAAGTTTGAAACTTTTCACAAAGCTTTGGGCTTGCTTCCTTTTGTGGATTGATTCCACATAGCTTGGCACTTCCTTATACATGAGTGCTAGATCCTTGTTCACCCCATCATTGCCAGGGAGGATTTGTGTTTATATATTTATGTAGTGATGTGTGTGAACACACATGGACCATCCGAGCAATTTTTTCCCTCTTTAGGAGTTTTTTTTTCACCACGATTATATATATGCGTATTATCCTAATGGGCTACTTATCTTTGTACATTCTCTTGGTAATAGATTCAGTATTGTGCATTGTGCTCCAAGCTTCTTCTTCTTCCTTGTGCTATTCGCGTGCTTTCATAGACCTCAAACTCCAACATGTTGATAGGTTATATGTAGAAGAGTGAAAACAGGATGGAAGATTGATTGCCAAACGAGACAAAGTGGGTAGGATGTTCAACTTAAATGTGAAATTCTTGAAAGAATGGAGCCATGTTTGCAAAAGATGTAGGAGTTATTACTGATACAGAGATCTGGCACAAATGAATTGGACATGGAAACTTGTTGAGGCTAGAATTGATGTAGCCAAAGGAGATTATCAATGGACTACCAAATTTCAAGGTTGCAGAGATGCAAAAGGTATGTGCAACATGTCAATTTGGTAAATAGTCAAGTGCATCATTTTTGCATGACAAGCATATTAGTGAGAATATGTTAGATATAGTACATACAAATGTTTGGGATCATACAAAGACCACATCTATGGGAGGTTGCAAGTTTTATGTTACTTTCATTGATTACCATACATGGAAAGTATAGGTATATTTCACAAAAGAGAAGAGTGAGCTGTTCACTCACTTCTAGAATTTCAAAGCTATGGTGGAAAAGTAGAGAGGGAAGTATATTCAGACATTAATATCTGATGGAGGAGGTGAATACATGTCAAACAACTTCAATAATTTTCTAAAAAGTCATGGAATTTGACGTGAGTTTTTATGCAGGTACAAACCACAACACAACAACATTGATGAATGAAAAAATAGACATATTGCAGAAATAGCAAGAGCCTTGATGGCTTAGAAGAATATGAATCATTATTATTGGGAAGAAGTTGTGCGCATTGTTGTATACATCATGAATAGAACTCTGGTTATTGTTGTACATCAAGTTATACATAAAGATAAGTTCACAAGTAAAAGGCCAAAATTATTACATATGAAAGTTTTTTAATGTATTGCATATGTACATATTCTAGATGAGTTGAGGACAAAGCTTGACCAAAAAGAAAAAAAATGTATCTTCATTAGGTACCCCCTTGAGCAAAAGGGATGTAAATGTTATAACCCACTCACACGACAAGTGAATCTAAGAAGAGATGTGGTATTTGATGAAATTTTAAGATTCTATGAAGATGCCAAAGGACTTAATCTTGAACCATATGACAAAGAAAATGCTAAAAATCAAGTGCAAAATCTCAAGTTTACTGGATGCATCACCAAGCAATAGTTCCAACTCAAATCCACGGAGTGGAAGATTGCATGAAAATTTTAATCTAGAAAATTCATCAAATACAAACAAATAAGGTAAAAACATTTTTTCGTGTAGTAAAACATCCACATGTTTTGTAGACATTGATAGAGATTCAAGCAGCTCAGAAAACTGTCTTGATCAGGAACTCAGATTTCCCTCTTTGAAGACTCCAAGAGTAAGAAAGATACATGTGAAGAGATGGATAGGTATGTGCTTGAAGATGAAGAGGTGTTGCAAAATCCTTGATCTACACCAGCCAAATGAACTCCAGGAGTATATGGTAGGCCCTTTTATCTTGCCAATGGATGTATTAGACACCCTATGTACCTTGGAAGATCACTCTCAAAAAGATAGATCAAAACAGATAAGTTGGAGTTAGCTCAGAGGTGAAAACTTGCTATTCTTGGTTCATACACCTATCCAGTGTTTTACATAATTCTCTGAGCACAGCAGCAATTAGCTCAATAACTCTTGGGGAAGTCTAGGCAACTTAAAGAGCTAACTTTCAAGAGTAATCGCATCAAAAATAATGAACCACACACTGAGAATGAGTTTTAACAAGTGATGACATCATCCCGATTTTCACGGGCTGCTACAGAAATAGACCAGTGAGCAGAAAAATCAACATAACTCAAAATGTACAAATCCAATGATTATGAAAATTTGTATGGTTATACTAGACAGTAAGCTAAATCCAACAAGCTTTAAATCACTGAATTTGGATATGTAACCACTGAGAAATGGCTCTGACAAGATGAGTGAAAAAGTCGGGTACCTGACAGAGAAGTGAAGATGAACAGACCCTGTTGACTTCAAATAAACATAACTGAAGATTGCAACATCCAACTGACATGAAAATTTGTGAGCATATAGTAGACTTTTAGAGCTAACTTTAACAAGTTAAATCACTGAAAATGATGCACCAAGCTCAGAGAAAACATCTCTGCAAGCTGACTGAGAAAACTGAGAGTAATGGCAGTGAGTAGTACACTTCACAAGAACATGGAAAGATCAACTCAAATAATCATGAAAATGAAAGTATATTTCTTGTACAATACAATGACTTACTGATACATATGTGTGCCTTGTAATCACACCTTGATATGGCATAAAGCTCAGCTCTTGGAGGTCTTCACATAGGTCTCTCTAACCACGACTAAAACTGCCATCTATTTATAGTTGAGTTTGGGAGGCTAACTTCCCTCAATCACTCTCCAATCAATCAATGATTGATTTGATTCTCTACCTAACACAAATCAAGAATTCGTGGCTCCTCTTTCCATTCTTGATCAAGTGGACTCAACCACTTAAGATTCTCTTACTTTTACATTAAGTAAAATCTTCAAAAGTTACAAGAGGTAGTTCACAAGTGAACTTTACATAGTCTTCTTTTTAAAGCTTCTTCTAAGACTTTGTGAGACTCAAGCCAATACTTAGGCTTGTCATAGACTTGCTCCAATAGCTCCCCCTCAAGCCAAGTATGCTTGAGGTTTTGAATCTTCCAAGATTACCTGCAAACCAATCATAGCCTTGAATTTGCAAAGCTTTGTACCATCCAATGCTTTGGTTAGAATATCTGCACATTGTTGATGAGTGGACACATATGATATTTGAATCTCTTTGCTTAGAACCTTCTCTCGTACATAGTGATAATGAACTTCAATATGTTTAGTCCTTGCATGAAAAATAGGATTAGCAGCCAAGTGAATAGAACTCATATTGTCACCAAAAATAGTTGGAGTTCCAAACTCCAATCCAAGATCTTTGAATAATGTCTTCATCCACATAGCTTCTTGTGTAGCTATGGCAAGACCTCTATATTCAGCTTCAGTAGAAGAGAGAGCAACTGAGGGTTGCTTCTTGGATGACCATGAAATGAGCTTTGAACCTGCAAAGGTAAGATAACCTGAAGTGCTCCTTCTATCTTCCTTGGAGCCAACCCAATCTGCATCAGAAAATAGCTTCAAACCTAAATCAGATACATAAGGATAATAAAATCCTTCATTTATGGTTCCTTTGAGATACTTGAGAATCCTTTTGGCAGCATCCATATGTGGTTTCCTTGGTGTGTGCATAAATTGACTTAGCACACTCACACTGTAACATATATCTACTCTTGTCAATGTGGCATAGTTGAGACTACCCACTAGACTTTGATATGATGTGATGTCCTCTATGAGTTCACCTTCATGTGAGCTCAATTTGTGATTGACCTCCATTGGAGTACCTGCAATCTTACAATCTTGCATCTTGAATTTTGCCAACATGTCCTTAATGTACTTTCTTTGAGTGAGAAACAAACCATGATCTTTGTAGACAACTTCCAAACCTAGGAAGTAGGTAAGTGAACCCAAATCACTTATCTTGAACTCTTCTCTCATCTGATCTTTGATCTTCTTCATACCATCTGCATCATTTCCTGTCAATATAATATCATCTACATATACACATAGGTAGATGACCTCAGAATTACTCTTTTTAATAAACAGTGAAGGATCTGCCTTGCTTGGTTGAAAGCCTTTGTCCTGCAAGAATGAAACAAGCCTAAAATTCCAAGCTCTTGGAGCTTGCTTGAGACCATACAATGCTTTGTTAAGTTTACACACATAATCAGGATAAACTTGATTCTCAAAACCAGGTGGTTGTGCCATATATACCTCTTCTGTTATCCAACCATTCAAGAATGCATTCTTTACATCTAGTTGAAGTATCTTCCAGTTCTTGGAAGAGGCAATACTAAGCAAAACCCTAATAGTAGGCATCTTTGCCACAGGAGAGAAGGTCTCCTCATAATCAATTCCCTGAGTTTGTGCAAAGCCTTTTGCTACAAGCCTTGCCTTATACCTGTTAATGGAACCATCAGAATTCTTCTTGAGTTTATAGACCCATCTTGAGCCTATTACCTTCATGCATGAAGTCTTGGGCACCAAATCCCAAGTGTTGTTTTCCTCAAGTGCTTCAATCTCTTCCTTCATTGCATGCTTCCATTCTGTTTTTGCTTTGGCCTCTTCAAATGATGATGGCTCCTCTTGGTTTATGTCTTGTGCTATGTAGATAGAATGTTTAGTTACTAATGAGGTGTCAAACCCATACCTTTCTGGTTTTTTCTTTTCCCTCATAGATCTTCTTAGGCCATGATGTGATGATTCTGCCTCATGTCCAAGTTCCTGCAATTTTGCTTTACCTTTAGACTTCCATTCTTTGATCTTTTCCATCTGAGATTCTTCATCATCCTCTGAGGTGTCTTGTTCTTCAATCTTCGGTTGTTCTCTACCAAGCTTTGGAAAATCTTCTTCAAGATTATATGGTAAATTGACCTTCCTGCATGAATCTTCATACCATGAATTGTTCTCATCAAAAACTACATCTCTGCTTACCAAGAATCCTTTGTTGGTAGGGTTGTATAACCTGTAGCCCTTTTGATTGTTGTCATATCCAATAAATACACACCTTTCTGCCTTTGGATCCATCTTGCCTCTAACCTGTGAAGGAACATGAGCAAAAGCAATACATCCAAAAATTTTACAATGATCTAAGCTTGGTCTTCTTCCATTCCAAGCCTCATATGGAGTCATCCCATCAAGGGATTTTGAAGGCAACCTGTTAATCAAGTAAGTGGCTGTAGATACAGCCTCAGCCCATAAGTAATTAGGTAAATGCTTTTCATTTAACATAGACCTTGCAGCTTCAACAATTGTCCTATTCCTCCTTTCTGCCACTCGATTTTGCTCAAGAGTGTACCTTGTAGTTACCTCTCTTTTGATTCCTCTTTCTTGAAGAAAAGAATCAAAATCATAGGAGAAGTATTCTCCCCCTCCATCTGACCTTAGCCTTTTTAGTGATTTACCTGTTTGATTCTCCACAAGAGCCAAATATCTTTTGAAACATGAAAAAACTTCATCTTTGTGTTTCATAAAGAATAGGATAGTCCATCTGCTGCAATCATCAATAAAGGAAACATAATACCTTGATCCAGATATTGAAGCTTCCTTGCTAGGTCCCCATACATCTGTATGAACCAACTCCAAGAGATCTCCATGCATATAACCTTTCTTCATGCATGGTAACCTGTGAGACTTTCCAAATTGACATGCACTACACTTATAAATCATATGTTGTTTTGACAAATTAGGAAGTCCAAGTACACTTTGGTCCCTGCAGATTTGCTTTAATGACCTTTCACCAATATGTGCTAACCTTTTGTGCCATACTTCCAATTCTGTGAGTGTCTGACTACCATAATTAAAGAGAGCAATGTTTCTAGTGTCCTGTAATTCAAATGTGAACAATCTACCTGTCTTTTCACCTTTTGCAATTCTTCTGAATCCTTGACTTGGATCTTCAACAAATGCTCCTGCTTTTGTGAACCTGACTTGCAACCCTTTCTCTACTATCTGCCCAACACTTATCAAATTCTTTGTAATGGTAGGGACATAGAGTACCTTACTGAGTAGGTTGATGTTTCCATCAAGTGCTTTGACATTGCCTATTTTCTCCACAGGATGTTTTGTATCATCTCCTGTTTGTACCTCGTGCTTATTCCTTGGATCTTCTAAATCTGATAGGAGTGCCACATTTCCTGCCACATGATTTGAACAACCTGAATCTATTTAGAAAACATGCTCATCAGATTTACCTTGTGGCATAGCCATGTTCATGATCAATAATGAATCCTCTTTGTTTGAGTCTTCTATGTAGTTATTGTAGTCTCTGCTTCCTTTGTAGCCTCCTTGATAGTTTGAATGATTGTAGTTGTTGTAGTTGCCATGGTAGTTGTTGAACCTTCCTCTTGAGTAGCCATAACTTCCTCTATTGTATCCTCTGCCTCTTTGATTCCTGGAATTCCTAAAGCAATTTTCAGTTGTATGATTAGTTAATCCACAAATAGAACATGAGTTGGAGTCTTGGGATCTCCCTCTGCCTTGTCTACCTCCTCTTCCTCTACCTCTGCCATGTCTTCCTCTACCTGCATAGTTAGCTTGATATGTGCGTGCTTCATCATCCACTTTCTTTGCCTTTCCTTTGTTATCTTTATACTTGCTTTTATCCGTGTATAAAGCTGAAGATTGATTACCTTTAGAGCTTTCTCCATTTTTTATAAGCTTTGCCTCTTGAGTAAGTAGTTGTCCAATGAGTGTGTTGAAATCAGGTACATGCATGTCCATGTACAAATCCATAGCTGTGGTGAATGCTTCCCACTTATCATCTGCCTTCAAGCCATTGATGACCTGCCTTACAATTTGCTCTTCATCTATTACCTCTCCAATGCTTCCCAACTGATCCGCTATGTCCTTGAGCTTTGTGAAAAAATCAGTCACATTTTGTTTGGGAGCCTTCTTGAGAGTTGTGAACTCCAGCCATAGTTGATGCTTCCTAGCTTTGGTACTTGAAGAAAAGAAAGCTTCAAGTGCATCCCACACTTCCTGAGATGTCTTACAACTTCTAATGTGAGGCAACAAAGAATCTGAGATAGAGTTGAGGAGATAAGACCTTGCAAGTGCATCCTTGGAACACCATGTGCTCAATCTTTCTTGCTCTTCTTGTGTTGGTTGACTTTTGTTCCTGAAACTTGGCATAACTTCATCTCCAGCCACATAACCATATAAACTTCTACCTTGTAGATAAGCTTCCATTCTTAATGACCAAGCTGAGTAATTACCTCTATCCAATTTGTCAATTGATGAAGGAAATCCATCTGCCATGTTGTCCAACCTTGCTCTGATACCACTATGAAGAGATGGATAGGTATGTGCTTGAAGATGAAGAGGTGTTGCAAAATCCTTGATCTACACCAGCCAAATGAACTCCAGGAGTATATGGTGGGCCCTTTTAGCTTGCCAATGGATGTATTAGACACCCTATGTACCTTGGAAGATCACTCTCAAAAAGATAGATCAAAACAGATAAGTTGGAGTTAGCTCAGAGGTGAAAACTTGCTATTCTTGGTTCATACACCTGTCCAGTGTTTTACATAATTCTCTGAGCACAGCAGCAATTAGCTCAATAACTCTTGGGGAAGTCTAGGCAACTTAAAGAGCTAACTTTGAAGAGTAATCGCATCAAAAATAATGAACCACACACTGAGAATGAGTTTTAACAAGTGATGACATCATCCCGATTTTCACGGGCTGCTACAGAAATAGACTAGTGAGCAGAAAAATCAACATAACTCAAAATTTACAAATCCAATGATTATGAAAATTTGTATGGTTATACTAAACAGTAAGCTAAATCCAACAAGCTTTAAATCACTGAATTTGGATAAGTAACCACTGAGAAATGGCTCTGACAAGATGAGTGAAAAAGTCGGGTACCTGACAGAGAAGTGAAGATGAACAGACCCTGTTGACTTCAAATGAACATAACTGAAGATTGCAACATCCAAATGACGTGAAAATTTGTGAGCATATAGTAGACTTTTAGAGCTAACTTTACCAAGTTAAATCACTGAAAATGATGCACCAAGCTCAGAGAAAACATCTCTGCAAGCTGACTGAGAAAACTGAGAGTAATGGCAGTGAGTAGTACACTTCACAAGAACATGGAAAGATGAACTCAAATAATCATGAAAATGAAAGTATATTTCTTGTACAATACAATGACTTACTGATACATATGTGTGCCTTGTAATCACACCTTGATATGGCATAAAGCTCAGCTCTTGGAGGTCTTCACATAGGTCTCTCTAACCACGACTAAAACTGCCATCTATTTATAGTTGAGTTTGGGAGGCTAACTTCCCTCAATCACTCTCCAATCAATCAATGATTGATTTGATTCTCTACCTAACACAAATCACGAATTCGTGGCTCCTCTTTCCATTCTTGATCAAGTGGACTCAACCACTTAAGATTCTCTTACTTTTACATTAAGTAAACTCTTCAAAAGTTACAAGAGGTAGTTCACAAGTGAACTTTACATAGTCTTCTTTTTAAAGCTTCTTCTAAGACTTTGTGAGACTCAAGCCAATACTTAGGCTTGTCATAGAGTTTCTCCAACAATACATGCAAATGATATAAGGAGAAGTGACCCACAACCAAGAAGGTCTAGGAGGATGCGGAATTTAGTGCAACGATTGACATATGACAATTACATGGCTCGTCATTGTGCCCACATGCCAAAAATAATACAAGATGTTGAACCCTCTTCTTTTGAAAATGCAATTGGGAATGCGAATTGCGAGAAAGCTATGGATAAGGAGATGGCTTCACTTTAAAAAAATGAAACATGGAATCTGGTTCCATTTCCACAAGGAAAGAAACCGATAGGTTGCAAGTAGGTTTACAAGGTAAAGCAAAATGTTGATGGTAGCATAAGTAGGTACAAAGCATGAGTGATAGCAAAAGGATATGCACATAAATATGGCATTGATTATAAGAAAACGTTTAGCCTTCTAGATAAAATGTCTGCTATCATAACACTTGTTGCATTAGCTACCACAAAAGGATCTACTTTGCATCAAATGGATGTAAAAAATGCTTTCCTACATGGTGATTTACAAGAAGAAGTATACATTTAACAATGATAAAGATATCAATATTCAAAGCACCCAGATTATGTTTATAGATTGCAAAAGGCTTTATATGGGCTTAAACAAGCCCCTCATGCTTGGCATGCAAGGATTGTGGACTACTTAACTACCATTGGATTTTCTGTGTGATGTAGATCATTCATTATATGAAAGAAGGGTGATGATGGCATCATGATTGTGGCTATTTATGTTGATGACTTGATTGTAGGAGGTGAAATGAAGCAAGAATTAAAGAGGTAAAACAACTCCTTATGCAAGAATTTGACATGAAAGATCTTGTGTACTGCACTATTTCTTGGGCATTGAGTTTATACATACAAAAACATGTATATGGATGTTGCAAAGGCAATATGCCTTGACTATGCTACAAAAGTATGATATGGATGGATACTACATCAGTTAAAGCATTGGAAAATGCTACTATGAATAGGAAAATCATGGGAAGTTTGATATATCTCACAATTACAAGGCCTTATCTAAGCTACAGTATTGGATTTGAAAGTCAATTTATGCAGGTTCCCAATAAACCACACTTGGATGCTTTGGGATGCACTCTATGATATGTAAGTGCTACTTTGGATTATGCATTGCTTTATGAATCTAGTATAGAGTTGCAAGTTCATGGAAACACTGATCCAGATTGGGCTGGTAGTATTCCAGATAGAAGATCTACTACTAGTGGCTTTGTATTCTCACTTGGAAGTCCAACTATTACATGGAGCAGTAAGAAGCAACCCACTGTTGCTTTGTCGAGTACAGAGGGTGAGTATAGAGGTGGTGCAATGGCATCATGTGAAGCATCAAGGCTAGGGATGCTACTTGTAGATTTAGGTGTGGAAGTGCAAAAGCCTAACACCCATCTATTGTGAGAATCTCAATAGCATATAGTTAACAAAAAACCCTTTTTTCATGCTAGAACAAAGCATATTGAGGTGCATTATCATTTCATTAGGGAAAAGGTATTAGCAGGGATATTGTCCTTGTTTATTTGAGGATAGATGAGTAGGTTGCTGATATTTTCACTAAAGAACTTGGAGCTAAGAAGTTGAAGAAGTTTGGGAAGATGCTTGGATTACAAGGCATGATGTTGAGCTTAAGGGGGAATCTTGAGATATCAAGCTCAACATGTGATGATCTAGGACGACACGTATCATTTTTCATTTCTCTAACATGTATAGTGGTCATGTTGGTACATGTTAGGGAGACTTCATTGAGCTTTACTAGTGCCAATTCCTTGTTCACCGCATCAATCCTAGGGGGGATTTGTTGATATATTTTGGTAGTGATGTGTGTGAACACACTTGTACCAGAGGGGTACTTTTTTCCCTCTTTAGGAGTTTTTTCCCCCCGACTTGTATATACACCTATAACCCTAATGGGTTACTTATCTTTGTACATTCTCTTGGTAATACATTAAGTATTTTGTATTGTGGTCCAAGCTTCCTCTTCTCCCTTGTGTTGTTCACATGCTTCTGCCAACCTCAAACTCCAATATTTGCCTAGTTCATACTTATGGACCTTATAAGAAGCATTCTTCATGGGTATTTTTGAAGTGGACTCAAATTTTTTTTTGAAGATGTCAACTAATATGAACACCAGGTTAGTAGCTTATGAACTATATTATTTTGTCAACCATTGACAAGCACCACATGATGGTATGAAGTCGACACAATCGAAGGATTTTATGATAAGAAAAGCCAATCTAATCAATAAAATATATCAAACTTACATGCATCACTATCAAAGGCCTATTAGGGATGACAAAGATCAAGAGGAGGGACAAGTAGAGGGCAAAACAAGTAAAAGAAGAAGACACAAAAAATCCAAGAAAAAGGTAATCCATTAGTAACCTTACACTCTACCCAGAGCGTTGTAGGGGCACAAATTGGGCTAAAAGAGACACAAGGGAAGAAAAGAAACAAGTTGAAGAAATGCAATAGACCCTATGGATGTAAGTATAGAATTATCAATGGGGACATTGAAGTACTGGTTAGAGGATTACAAGTTCGAAATTGGCAAGTGGTGACAAATAGCCATGTTAGCAAGTCTTGAATGCTTCCTCAACCACTCGTTTCATGCAATCCAAGAAGTATTAACAAGAACATTAAAGCATCAACTAGGAGAGGAATAAGTTGGCAAGTGCGGAGGAGCACAACAAGCATCAATGGGAATTTGTGGATGCCATGTCAGCCACTTGTTGCATGCAAGGCAAAGAAATCATCCAAGTCTCTAGTTCTAATGTAATGTTTTGTTCATGTACCCACAATTGAAGAAGTCGACTTCTTAGTTCTAAGTTGAATGCATGGTCATAGATCCAAACTTGACCTAAGACAAGTGGTTCCATAAGGTCCTCATCTTGACATACTAGCATTTTTATGGTCATCGGGACATGTTGAAGGTAGATGGGAAGTTCCACCTCACCCAAACAAGGGGTTTCCACACCTCCCATTCCTATGAGATAGGCTTCTATGGCATTCATGTTCAATTGTAGATCTTGTCAATATGAGAATCTAACTACACTAGTTGCTACACCTGAGTTAATCAATGCTCTCAAGGTCCTTAAACTCTTTCCTTGGCCTACCTCTATGGGCACAAAGGGACATCAGTGGATTATTCAAGGAGCAATTGCACCCTATGTTTCGCACATGGCCATGTGATATCTTGGGACATTCGACTTGCCATCTAGGCCTTATCACCTTAACTTATTTTTCCTAATGCGCTCTCTAGCCTCTACCCATGCTTCTTCACTAACCCTTAACTCTTCTTCTTTTCGCTTCTTAGTAGTGTTGAGTCACCTTAGCATATCCTCTATAAGACGTTCTTGATATAGTTTGACTTGGCATGCACTAATGTAGCTTGGCAAGATGTCACCTTCTAGAGTGGTCAATTGTACAACACCACTAGTGGAAATTCTATTAATGATCATGGGTCCATATCCTTGTTTTTTTGGTTTACATGCATGTTGCTTTAGTGTGTAAACCAAAACTAGGTCTCCCTCTTTCAATCCCTTATCCTTGATGTGTGCATCAAAGTACACCTTTTGTCTTCTCTTTGTAGCCTAGATGCCTACTGCTGCTCCTAGCCTAGTCTCACCTAAGCGTTCTAGATCAAATATCCAAGAGGACAACTCATATCCATTTCATGAATGCTCTTCTGCTACTTTTAAAGTCGGGATCAAGAATTCTAATGGTAACACAACATTGTGTCCAAAGACCATCTGAAATGGGGTGGCAATGAGTACCGTTTTATAGGCAACTCGGTAAGCCCAAACAACATGATGAAGTTGTTTGTCCCAATCAAAGCGTTTATTATTTACTACTTTTGTCAATAGATTACATAGGATCTTGTTTGTGCTCTAAATTTTTCCGTTAACTTGTGTGTGATAGGGGGCAGGCTTCTTATGTATCACCAAGAATTCTTGGAGAAGTATTTAGTGCAACAATTGACATATGACAATTACATGGCTCGTCATTGTGCCTACATGCCAAAGATAATAGAAGATGTTGAACCCTCTTCTTTTGAAGATGCAATTGGGAATGCCAAAACCCATAGGTTGCAAGTAGGTTTACAAGGTAAAGCAGAATGTTGATGGTAGCATAAGTAGGTACAAAGCATGAGTGACAACAAAAGGATATACACAAAAATATGGCATTGATTATAAGAAAACTTTCAGCCTTCTAGATAAAATGTCTGCTATTATAACACTTGTTGCATTAGCTACCACAAAAGGATCGACTTTGCATCAAATGATTGTGAAAAATGCTTTCGTACATGGTGATTTACAAGAGGAAGTATACATTTAACAGCAATAAAGATATCAATATTCAAAGCACCCAGATTATGTTTGCAGATTGCAAAAGGCTTTATATGGGCTTAAACAAGCCCCTCATGCTTGGCATGCAAGGATTGTGGACTACTGAACTACCATTAAATTTTTTGTGTGATGCAGATCATTCATTATATGAAGGAAGGGTGATGATGGCATCATGATTGTGGCTATTTATGTTGATGACTTGATTGTAGGAGGTGATAATGAAGCAAGAATTAAAGAGGTAAAAAAACTCCTTATGCAAGAATTTGACATGAAAGATCTTGTGTACTGCACTATTTCTTGGGCATTGAGTTTATACATACAAAAAGATGTATATGGATGTTGCAAAAGCAATATGCCTTGAATATGCTACAAAAGTATGGTATGGATGATTATAATATAATTTCTATGCCATTAGATCATAATTTGAAGTTGGATACTACATCCGTTCAAGCATTGGAAAATGCTACTATGTATAGGAAAATCATGGGAAGTTTGATAGATCTCACAATTACAAGGCCTTATCTAAGCTACACTATTGGATTTGAAAGTCATTTTATGCAGGTTCCCAATAAACCACACTTGGATGCTTTGCGATGCACTCTATGATATGTAAGTGCTACTTTGGAATATGCATTGTTTTATGAAGCTAGTATAGAGTTCCAAGTTCATGGATACACTAATTTAGATTGGGCTAGTAGTATTCCAAATAGAAGATCTACTAGTAGTGGCTTTGTATTCTCATTTGGAAGTCCAGCTATTACATGGAGCAGTAAGAAGCAACCCACTATTGCTTTCTCGAGTACAGAGGGTGAGTATAGAGGTGGTGCAATGGTATCATGTGAAGCATCATGGCTAGAGATGCTATTTGTAGATTTAGGTGTGGAAGTGCAAAAGCCTAGCACCCATGTATTGCGAGAATCTCAACAACATACTAGTTAAAGGATTACAAGTTAGAAATTGGCAAGTGGTGACAAATAGCCATGTTAGCAAGTCTTGAATGCTTCCTCAACCACTCGTTTCATGCAATCCAAGAAGTATTAACAAGAACATTAAAGCATCAGCTAGGAGAGGAATAAGTTGGCAAGTGCAGAGGAGAACAAAGCATCAATTGGAATTTGTGGATGCCATGTAAGCCACTTGTTCCATGCAAGGCGAATGAAATCATGCAAGTCTCTAGTTCTAATGTAATGTGTTGTTCATGTACCCAAAATTGAAGTTGACTTCTTAGGTCTAAGTTGATTGCATGGTCATAGATCCAAAGTTGACCTAAGACAAGTGGTTCCATAACATCCTCATCTTGACATACTAGCATTTTGATGGTCATCGGGACATCTTGAAGGTAGGAAGTTCCACCTCACCCAAACAAGGGGTTTCCACACCTTCCATTCCTATGAGATAGGCTTCTATGGCATTCATGTTCAACTGTACATCTTGGCAGTATGAGAATCTAACTACACTAGTTGCTACACCTGAGTTAATCAACACTCTCATGGTCCTTAAACTCTTTCCTTGGCCTACCTCTACGGGCACAAAGGGACATCGGTCGATTATTCAAGGAGCAATTGCACCTGATGTTTGGCACATGGCCATGTGATATCTTGGGACATTTGGATTGACATCTAGGCCTTGTCACCTTAACTTATTTCCCCTAATGTGCTCTCTAACCTCTACCCATACTTCTTTGCTAACCCTTAACTCTTCTTCTTTTCGCTTCTTAGTAGTGTTGAGTCACCTTAGCATATCCTCTATAAGAGGTTCTTGATATAGTGTGACTTGGCATCCTTTAATATAGCTTGGCAAGATGTCACCTTCTAGAGTGGCCAATTGTACAGCAGCACTAGTGGAAATTCTATTAATGATCATGGGTCGGTATCCTCGTTTTTTCAATTTACATGCATGTTGTGTTAGTGTGTAAACCAATACTAGGTCTCCCTCTTTCAATCCCTTATCCTTGATGTGTGCATCAAAGTACACCTTTTGTCTTCTCTTTGTAGCCTAGATGCCTACTGCTACTCCTAGCCTATTCTCACCTATGCGTTCTAGATCAAATATCTTGGAGGACAACTCATATCCATTTCATGAATGCTCTTGTGCTACTTTTAAATTCGGGATGAAGAATTCTAATGGTAACACAAAATTCTATCCAAAGACCATCTAAAATGGGGTGGCATTGAGTACCGTTTTATAGGCACCTCGGTAAGCCCAAACAACATGATGAAGTTGTTTGTCTCAATCAAAGCATTTATTATTTACTACTTTTGTCAATACATTACATAGGATCTTGTTTGTGCTCTCAGCTTGTCCGTTAGCTTGTGGATGATAGGGGGCAGACTTCTTATGTATCACCAAGATAGCTTGGAGAAGGTTTTCAATAACTTCATTCAAGAAGTGTGTGCCTCTATCACTTACTAACTCTATTGGTAACCCATATCTAGTGAAGAAGTTCTTGAATAAGAACTTAGCTGTTGTTTGAGCACTATTTTTTGTCATGGCTTTTACTTCTTTCCACTTTATAAGGTAATTTGTGGCCACAATAATGTACTATGCATCGGAGTTTCTAGCTGGTGGGTTAATATGACCTACAAAGTCTATGTTCCACTTTGAGAATGCACGTCCTCCCATCATTGGTCTCAAAGGCATCTCGTCTTTTCTAATAGGATATTGTGCACATTGGCATTTGTCACATCCCTTCACATAGGTATGTGCATCCATATGAAGAGTAGGCCACCAAAGTCCTAAGAATAGAATGGTCTTAATTACTCGTTCAGGCCCAAAGTGTCCACCTACACTGTGTGTAGTTTTAAAGACCTTCAAATAGTTTGATTCATGAACGCATAGTCTTAAGTAACCATCTTTGCCACTTTGATATAGGTTTTCTCCTAATAAGGTGTAGTCTTGAGCCTCTTGCTCCATGCTTCATTTTGTTTCTAGAATAGTCTCATTAGGTAGTGTTCATGATCTCATAAATTCTACCAATGGAGCACTCCATTCTGGAATTAAAGACACATGATAAAGGGTAGCATACTCCACTGGGGGTCTCTCTTGGCACATTGGACAATTCTTAATCCACTCATGTATTTCTTTATCCATACTAGGCCAATACACTCCTAAACATTTTAGGTTCTACAATGTTTGTTGTTTAGAATAGTGATCCCCTAGCGATCCTTCATGGGTTTGTTGCAAACAAGTGCTATGTTCATCCTCCTCAACACAACGAGCTAGTACACCCTCAGTATCTTGTTTGTACATACTTCCTGCCATTATTTGATATTTTTGTCATTTTATAATTTCATCTTTGTTCATTTTAACATTCTTATTTGCAGGTCCGAAGGTTAGAATAGCTACCAAATTATTTGCCCATTTAGGAACAACTTCTAAATTGAACAGATAAGCATTGGATAGCTCATCAGACACTCCTTGTGGTGACTCTCCTAAAGTGATGCGAGAAAGATGATCTGCCCTTAGATGGGTCCTACTTTTCCCAACAATGACTTCAAAGTCATATTCCATTAGTAAGAGGAACCATCTTACTAAGCGTTTTGTATTGCAAGGTTTATTGACCAAATATAACAAAGTTTGACGATCACTGAAAAAATGTAACTTCTTGGCCAATAGATAGTGTCTAAACTTCTTTATAGCATATACCATGCCTAATTCTTCTCTCTCAGTTGTTGTATAGTTTCTTTCAACAGTGTTTAGTTGTTTGCTAGCATATGCTATAGGCAAATCTAAATTTCCTTCACCTGTGGGTTGTGCTAGTACACATCCTATTGCATAATTGGATGCATCTACATGGAGATGGAATGGTTTATTCCAATCAAGAGTGGCCAGTATTGGTGTTTTGCACAAATGTCTCTTCAGCTCATTGAAGCATTTTTCACATTCATTGTTCCACTCAAAATTTGTCAAATTAGGCATAAAGAGGTTTAGCTATGATCACATACATGTGGATAAACCTATGATAATATCCATAATGGCCCATAAAGGCTTGTACCTCTTTCATGTTCCTTGGCCTTGGCAAATCTACTTAGCTCTTACTTTATCCTCGTCTATTGATATTCCCTTCTTAGAAACAATATGACCTAAGATCTTACCTTGACGTACCATGAATACACACTTTTTTGGGTTAAAAAAAACTCAATATTCTCTACACTTGTTGAAGATCTATCGAAGATCTAGGATTTGGTATCTTCTTTCTTGGGAATGTGCACATAAATCATCCACATATACTTCTAAGCTCTTCCGCAATAATTCTTTGAAAACATGACACATGAGTCTTTGGAATGTTGCAGGTGCATTGGTGAGCCCAAATGGCATCACAAAAAATGCAAAGGTTCCCCATTCTGGGGCTGAGGCCATTTTTGTTGATCTTTTGGGGCAATGGCTACTTGGTTGTAACCTAAAAATCCACCAAGGAAGCTGTAAATTTCCTTGCCCGCAACATGCTCCAATAAAGGTTCACTGATTGGAAGTGGATAACTATCTCTAATCATAGTAACATTAACTTTTTTAACATTAGTACACACTCACAACTTACCATCTTTCTTTGGCAGCACTACAATGGGAAACACCCATTGAGTATGCTCAATCTCATAGATATATCTAGCTTCAATCAGCCTGTCAATTTCTTCTTTTATTTTGGTTGCATAAGTACCATTATATGTGTAGGGCTTCTGTTTGGTGGGCTTGGCATCAACCATCATGGGGATTGTATGAGAGCATATTTCCAGATCTACTCCCTTTAAGTCTCTAAAGGTCCACACAAACACATCCCTATATTCCCTTAATAAAGCTACAAGCTCTATTTCTTCTTCTGCACTTAGGTCTTCTCCTATGTATGTACATTGCTCTTCGTTCTCTTCAATGGTTACTACATTTTTTTTTGTCTTTTCTCTATTATCATACGGTTCTCCTATAATGGCCTCTCTCTTAGGCATTCGTACCAAAATTTTTCGGTCTTCAATTTCATATTTCTTGAAATTCTCTAGTACTTAAAACAATGATTCCTCCTCTACTTGCTTCGTTGCCTTTCTTTTCTTTTTCTTTTGACTACCTTCACTTTCCTCCCTTGAATTTATTGTTTTAATACTTGTGAGGGGTTCTTCTTCTTTTTGGGTAAATACTCCTACATCTTCTAGATAGTGCTCCTCTGAGTCAAAGTAACTATCCATTACAATGGACTCTAGATCATCAGTGTCCTCGTCTTCTTCTTTGACCTCATTAGGGTCACACTCTTCTAGCAAGGGTTCACACATGAACAAAGAGATATCATAACCCTCCTCATCACAATGAGGTATACACTATTCTTCATTGATAGCAATGTCCATGGTGGCTAAGATTTGTGTCCAACCATGAGGCTCAAATTCCTCATCTGGAAAGATCATCAGTGTGTAGGTAGGGTCTCTAACTAGTGTGGCTTCTTGAGAAGCTCCTTCTTCCCTCGCTTTAAGGCATCTTTCCTCTTCCTCTGAAACGTTGCACATCCACAAGTTAGTATCTTCATGCACCCAAGATGGATTAGAAGAGTGTTTGAAGAATACAGGTTCTTGGAGAAAGCAAGTTCAAAAAAGGATGCAAAGGGCTGAGACGAGAAGAAGACTCCAAAGGAAGGCTTCAAGGCAAAGAAAAGTTGTCAAGAGACAAAGGACTGAAGACAAATAAGCTTCGAAAGAGACAAAACTAGTTCGAGGCAAGAAGAAGACTATGAAGGAAGGCTTCAAGGCAAAGCAAAGCTGTCAAGGGAAAGTAAAGGACTGCCATCATAAAGGTGGATATGATTTGAGAAGGAAGTCCTATCATAAGTCTCCTCATCAATTGAGTTGAAGACAAGCCAAAAGAAGAAAGCTAGCAAAGGTTTGGATTCTAGCTTTGGAAGGCAAATGAGCTATGGCAGAGCTCGAGGCAAGGAGTGTGAGAACTTGTTACAAACTTGTTTGGATTCGAAAGGAAGAAAACTCAAGGTATACATTTCTTTAGTTCATTGTTCTTGAGCATTGAAGCTAAGGACTTCTAGTTCTAAGTCATTTCTAAGAAGCTAGTGATTTGAGAATCTCACAAGTAGCTTGCCTAAGGCTTGAGCATTGGTTGCTATTGGGAAGCTTTAGCAATGGTAAGTTAAAGGCTTGAGCATTTAGCTTGTGTCTAACTTTGAAGTCATCTCAATGAGAAGAGTTGAGAAACCATTGAAGACAAGAGACGAGTCAAAGTGGACTTGTCAAAGGAGTTGAACGAATAAAGCTCACACAAAGTCACATCAAGGCAAAGATAGGAGTCAAAGAGGACTTTTCAAAGGAGTTGAGCAAGTGAAGCTCACTCAAACTACATCAAGGAGTCAAAGAGGACTTGACAAAGAAGTTTGATGTAGTGAAGCTCATTCAAAGAAGATTAAAAGGAGTCAAACTATCATTAAAAGATAGTCTCAAAGGTATAAAATCCTTGGAATATTGTTTGGACATTTCTATTTCAGGTTGTGAAGAAAGAAGTGATGGCAAGACAAAGCCCTACTTTTGAAGAATAAGAGAGAATCATTTGTGATTTTCTATCATGGTTGGAGGATCAGCCATATGAAGAACTTGCAAATACTAGAGATGAAGGGGGAGACATGCCAATGAGGCAAAGGAATGCACCATATGAAGATTAACCAAAGGAAGGAATAGAAGAAAGGGATGACAACAAGGAAGTGCAACCAGCCCAAGGAACATTCATAGATAAAGGAAGATGTGAAGGAGACACAGTCATCCCTGCATACAAAGATGAAGGAAACCAAGGTAAGAAGATTTTTGAAGAAGAAGCAAAAGAAGACAAGATCAAGGCAGCCACCTACAAAGGAAAGCAAATGAAAGAAGCAAGCAGAGATCAACATGAGGAAAAGAAGAATGGAAAAGAGAGGGAAGCCACCACAAATGAAAAGGGGAGAGCAACAAAAGAGAACGAGAGAGAGAAAGCTAAAAGACCATGAGGACCAAGTATCGAAAGGAAACATCATCAAGCTTGGAGTGAAGGTAAAGAGGAAAAGCTTGTTTCCCTTTATTAGTTTAAAACCAAATCAATGGACAATTCAATTGTTCATCACCCTACTCATGTTGAAGATCATCTACCAAGATATCTTAAAAAAAGGCATGAAGTGGTGTCTTGGATTAACATATGATCCAAGTGATTTCTTTATGACAAGAAGCATGGAGCATCAATGACAAATATTGAAGACATGGATATCACACCAAAGATATCGAGCATTCATTGCTATGCTCAAAGAAAACTTTGTATGGCACATTGCTTGGATCCACCATTGAATCTTGAGGGGGAGTGTTGAAAATATAGCAAGCTTCAATGGAAGCTTTCATACCAATTCATTTCTCATCCTCCATTTTCTCATCGGAGTTTTCTCTTCGGTTATTAGCTTACAGTTCATTTTCTAAATGCATATGAACATGCGCTTAGCTCTCTTCCTTAAATAGTACTTCAATAAAAAATAAAAAGTCATTCATTTGATTTCTCTTTCATAGAATCATGTAGCCTCTTTATCTCTTCAGATTTTGCATGAAGAAAAGGAAATCACCAAAATAACCACCGAGAGATGTTCACATATACAAGCAACTATTGTGCATGAAGTCGTGTGGCTCCTACAGCACTGTGGCTTCTCATAGCTCTTATAAAGATGAGACTCTGAAGATGTAGGCATCCCCTCTATATAATCTGCTACAAGTTTCTTGTACTGTTTAGACGAACTCAGTAATCAGGTTCTGTTACACTTTCTCTCTTAAGTGTTGAAGAATTTTCCGCAAGTCTTTAAATATGTCCGGATGGAAAGGATTGTGTTGCTGTGATTTCATGACATGATATATGCGAAGGCAAGTTGCATGTTTTGATGACAGAGAAAGGATCATGCGTGGAACTTTGAGGAAAGAGTACCTGCAGTAAGTTCTTTGATTTCAACAGTTTACAAGCGCATGTGCTTAATTCTCATGATATATACATATGAATATACATAAGTTCATGAAGTTGATCATATGGAATGTTGATGTGCATATATGTAGAACTCAAGTTGAATGCCTTAAGTGCTGAATTCATTGGATGTGACAAGTGAGTTTTACATGTTGAAGTTGATGGGATCTTATATTGTGAATGTTGATGCGCATATATGTTGAAGTGAGGTTGCATGTATTAACTGCTGAATTTATTGGATGTGATAGGTGAACATTAGATGTTGAAATTGATTGGATCTAATTCAGATGATTGTCACGAGATAAAGAAGAATACGTGGTGCAGATGTTATATACAATATATATATATATATATATATATATATATATATATATATATATATATATATATATATATATATATATATATATGTGTGTGTGTGTGTGTGTACGTGTTGAACGTACTCAGTTGAGAAGTAATAAGACTAATATGTAGGGTTCTAAATTATCTTTTAAAATAGGATATGTGCATATACAACAAGAAATAGGATGGCTGGTTTACATATGTGAAGCTACTTTGTAAACTGACTACATGGAATAAGTTGGTTTAGAGAATATATCATGAAGGCCAATCACTGTCCATATGAAGCATGATCCATTTGCAGAGAAGCCGAAACAGGGTTATATCATGTGTTGGTTTCATATGTATGGTAACATACAAGAATACCAAAAGAATATGATCGTATGCTTATGAATTAAATAGATGAAGTGCAATCAATGTTCGTATGATCCATTTGCAGAGATCCTGAAATAGGTTATCAAATGTATATCATGTGTTGTTTGTGCCACATACAGTGGTATCAGAGCCATAGTGCTTTAGTGAGTTTACAAAACTTTTGAAGTTCCCTCATTAATTTCGAGAGCATGTTGATTACTAGAGGCTTGTTGAAGCCATTTTGATTATGAGGAAGCTATAGGAGCTATTGAAGCTCAAAGTTCCCCCAAGGATACTATATTCATTGCTTTCTTGGAAGATATACTAACTCTTTAAGAGTGTTTGAAGAATATAGGTTCTTGGAGAAAGCAAGTTCAAAAAAGGAGGCAAAGGGCTGAAGAAAAACCAAAAGAAGAAAGCTAGCAAAGGTTTGGATTCAAGCTTTGGAAGGCAAATGAGTTGTGGAAGAGCTCGAGGCAAGGAGTGTGAGTCCTTGTTACAAACTTGTTTGGATTTGAGAGGAAGAAAAATCAAGGTATACATTTCTTTAATTCATTGTTCTTGAGCATTGAAGCTAAGGACTTCTAGTTCTAAGTCATTTCTAAGAAGCTAGTGATTTGAGAATCTCACAAGTAGCTCACCTAAAGCTTGAGCAATTGCTGCTTCTCGGAAGCTTGAGCAATGGTTCATTAAAGGCCAAAGCATTTAGCTTGTGTCTAACTTTGAGGTCATCTCAACGACATGAGTTGAGAAACCATTGAAGACAAGAGACAAGTCAAAGTGGACTTGTCAAAGGAGTTGAGCGAATAAAGCTCACACAAAGTCACATCAAGGCAAAGGTAGGAGTCAAAGAGGACTTTTCAAAGGAGTTGAGCAAGTGAAGCTCACTCAAACTACATCAAGGATTCAAAGAGGACTTGACAAAGAATTTTGTTGTAGTGAAGCTCATTCAAACAAGATTAAAAGGAGTCAAACTATCATTAAAAGATAGTCTCAAAGGTATAAAATTCTTGGAATATTGTTTGGACATTTCTATTTGAGGTTGTGAAGAAAGAAGTGATGGCAAGACAAAGCCCTACTTTTGAAGAATAAGAGAGAATCATTTGTGATTTTCTATCATGGTTGGAGGATCATCCATATGAAGAACTTGCAAATATTAGAGATGAAGGTGGAGACATTCCAATGAGGCAAAGGAATGCACCTTATGAAGATCAACCAAAAGAAGGAATAGAAGAAAGGGATGACGAGGAAGTGGAACCAGCCCAAGGAACATTCATAGATAAAGGAAGATGTGAAGGAGACAGTACAGTCCTCCCTGCATACAAAGATGAAGGAAACCAAGGCAAGAAGATTTTTGAAGAAGAAGCAAAAGAAGACAAGATTTAGGCAGCCACCTACAAAGGAAAGCAAATGAAAGAAGCATGGATGAACATGAGGAAAACAAGAATGGAAAAGAGATGGAAGCCACTACAAATGAAAAGGGGAGAGCAACAGAAGAGAACAAGATAGAGAGAGAAAGCAAAGGAAGAGAATATTTATGAAGACTTGAATAGTCAAAGTAATGGGAGAACATTCATGGAGTTAAAAGACCAAGAGGACCAAGTATCGAAAGGGAACATCATCAACCTTGGAGTGAAGGTAAAGAGGAAAAGCTTGTTTCCCTTTCTCATTTTAAAACCAAATCAATGGACAATTCAGTTTTTCATCACCCTACTCATGTTGAAGATCATCTACCAAGATATCTTCAAAGAAGGCATGAAGTTTTGTCTTGGATTAACATATGATCCAAGTCATTTCTTTATGACAAGAAGCATGGAGCATCAAGGAAAAACCTTGAAGACATGGATCACACCAAAGATCTCAAGCATTCATTGCTATGCTCAAAGAAGACTTTTTATGGCACATCCCTTGGATCCTCCATTGAATCTTGAGGGGGAGATTTGAAAATATAGCAAGCTTCAATGGAAGCTTTCATACCAATTCATCTCGCATCCTCCATTTTCTCATCGGAGTTTTTTCTTTGGTTATTAGCTTACAATTCATTTTCTAAATGCATATGAACATGCGCTTAGCTCTCTTCCTTAAATAGTACTTTAATAAAAGATAAATTCTATGTATGATGTATTGTGGAAATGATTTAGAAAAATTACATTTAAATCCTAAGTTGATAAAGGAGGAATTGGGAAGCATAATTTTGATTAAATATCAAATTTTGGTCTCTTTGGATTATTGCCTCATCACCTTCCAAATGTGCTTTGGTATTCCATATACCAACACCCCATTGCTTCCACAGGGAGGTGGTCGCAATTGCAACACCAGCACCTGAATCTAAGATAGTTTTGGTTGTGTAACTTTGGTAGATGATTGGAAGATAAGTATTACCTTCTTCACCTTCACTCATGCCTCTTATTTTATCTACAAGTATCTCTTGGACTTTCTGCTTAGAGCCTCCTTTTGACATATTGGAACCAAGTTCTAGAACCTGATTTGCCACATGTTTCCATAGCTCAGGTTTTACTTTGAGCAGCTCTTCTAAGGTAAGATGATATTGCACCATAGTATTCTTCATGAATTCAGTGTTTCTTAGAACCACTGAGTCTTCATTTCATATCAGTTTTGTGGGAGCTCTGATCTAAAGAGATTCAGATTCCCATGGGCCTATGAATTGTGGCAACTCTTGTAAAGAAAAAGATTCAAAATATAATCTTTCATCTTCTTGTTAATCTGCTTGGTCTCTGTAAATAGATGGAATTCTCGGGGAAATTGATCATGAAGATCATCAATTTCAAGAATAGGAGGGGGATTACTGTTCTCATTGGCCCATTTCTCTTCTTGTATTTCCTGCAAGAACTCTTGAGAGTACTGTTGAATTGAAAGAGGTGTTCCATCACCTATGGAATCAGGAACATAAACTAGTTTTGGTGGTGAGCTTTCTCTTTCAACAATTGGTTGAGCCTCTGGAGGTAAAGAAACATGTGGTTTGTTTACCAACTGCTATAATCTTTCTAATAAGCCCTCGAAATGCAAACCCAAATTGATAGAGTTTGTCTGATTGAACAATTGATTGTTCTCGAGCATAGCTTGAGCTCGTTCTACAATTTTCATGCACATTTTTGTCCGTTCAATCTCTAAATCTACTCTAGGGTAACTCTTGACTAGGCTTGCAGATGTTGGCCCTTCTTGAAGTCGAGCTTATTAGACCTTGAACATCATGTCCAAGCCTTCTAGGGTTGGATCTACGAGAATAGACCCTCGTTGTGGTCTACTTACAATGCGTGTTGGGGTGGGATGAAGTGGGTTGGATGGGTTTTCAACATGCAAGGGATTTTGAGATGTAATGTCTGCTATTTTTGTTTTTGCGTCTTTTAGGTTTTCTTCTAGCTTGGATAACTTTCTTGCCCACTTTCAATTGACCTTGTCCATGGTATCCTTCCTTGTTCTTGTTTTCCTCTTACTAGGCTCTCCTGGTTCACTTGACTCTGATTGTTCCACTGGTTTAGCTTGTTTTAAGGTGTGTGCCCTAGTGACTACTTGTATAGGAGCCATGTTAACACTACTTGAACTTGAATCCACCACTAAGCCTACCACATTAATGGGTGTAACCTTGGGTGCACTAGAGGGGTTCGTAGGACAATCTCTCAGAAGATGTTCTTTACCACACTCAAGACAAAAACCGTGTATTGTGATCTTCAGTCCTTGTCTTGGAGGAGGTGGGTGGGGACATTCATGAATGAAGTGGTCGCCCTAACATCTAAAACATGGTCCTCTAGGGGCTTTTGGTCTCATTTGTCTCAGTTGGGGCCTGGGGTTAGGATTTTTGTACATTACATTGGAGTATTCTGGCTTCCAGTTTGGTTCCATAGGTGGTGCCTCGTATTGAAATGGATAAGTCTCACTATGCTTAGGTGACTCTATGTAATAAGCTTGTGGACTATCTTCATAGGATTATTTAGAACTCAAGGCATGAGGGTCATTTTCTGAGACTAAAGGGGTCAATGGTACCAATGCTCTATCAGGGTTCTCCTCTGCCATTGCTGTGCCATGATAGGACAACCATTGGCCATATGGTCTCCTCCACAAGTATAACATCGTTTTATTGTGACCATTCTAGGTGTATGCTTACTTGAGAATCCTAATTTTTGAGCTACCTATTCCACCGGTTCATCAATAGAAGTGGATGGTTTGGAAGTGGAACATGTAGGACTCTCTAAATGTTTGTATACCTTTGAAAGTTCTAGCTCATCGCTTAGTCTATCCTCAATGTCTATGCACATCCGAATGCACTACTCTATGGTTCTACGCTCTTTTAAATAGACATAGGATCTCAATTTGGTACTACTTAGCAAACCATCTAGAAATAATGCCACTTGTTTGATTGGTTTGGGTAACTCTAGTCTAGGACATCTTTCTATGTATTGCCTGAATCTCCTTCCTGCCAACCTAACCATCTCCTGAGGGGTTTGCTTAAAGCTATGGATCAGGGATGAGGTATTGTGCTTGATCCCACTCTTAGAGAACTCAATGATAAATGTCTCTAGTAGGTGATGGATGTCTCTAAATTGCCTTTGTTCTAAGGGTTGGAACCAGGTTTGGGTAGTTTTTTTCAAGGTGAGTCCAAATGCATTATATTGGGCGAACATGTCATCCACTTGTTCAACTTGCAAACTTGTTTGAACTCAGCCACATGGTCATAGGGATCATCTGTTCCATCGAAATAATTTTTCATGGATTTTACTAATTGAGTTGGTCTCAATATTGTAGGATGCTCTCTAGGCCTAGGTAGAGGAAAGTCATCTATACCTCGTTGGGGTCTAGGTTCCCTTGGTCTCTCTCTCTCTCTCTCTCTCTCTCTCTCTCTCTCTCTCTCTCTCTCTCTCTCTCTCTCTCTCTCTCTCTCTCTCTCTCTCTCTCTTTCCATTCTATTGGTCTCTACCACTGATAGGTCTCTTCATATCATGTTGGCAAAGCTTACCTTAGGTCTCTCTCTACCCTTTTCCCTTTGAGAACCATGAGCTTGGGATATTCTAGATCCTTGGTAACCAAAAGAGACATTTTCTTGGTGGGGGAAAGACTAATTCACCCTTCCTTGTGTAAGCATGCATTCTTTGCTCTGATACCACACACTTGCTCTAACGTGTTATCTAGATAGACCACTTTTCCTAGCATGTTTGGATCCTTTAACTTGTAGATAGTGATTGTTCCTACTTCGGTTAGTCACTCAGAGTTATATCTCCAAAATGCCTCATCTGTCTCTCTATTAAAAAATAACTCAATACTTTTGTTATCTTGAGGGATCCAATCTGGATTGAGTACCCTAATCAAGATAGATTTGCCTCTTCGAGTTCTAGGATCTCCATCTAGATGTCCTTGCTCTATATCTCCCATTTCCATTTCAGGGATCATTACTCCAAATTCATTGAACCTATCAGGGTCATTGGTGATTATGTACATTGTTCCCTCCTTTTCGATATATGCATCCCCCTCAAATTTAACTTGTGCTGCACTTTCCCTTGCTTTGAAATCCTTTGAATGCTCTTAATACACCTGTAAAAATCCCACAGTTAGATCAAAATTTACACTCAATATTTTTTATAGACCACTTGCATTCAGGTATCTCCAAGACCTACTTTTCCCCCTTGTATTTTTGAAAAAAAATTCTACAGCTCCCTTAATTCCTACTCCCACTTGAGGATCAACTCAAAATCACTAAGAATGGATTTTGTATGAGAAAGTTATATCCAATCAGCTTCTGGGGTCAAAACAAGCAAACAGGACCTCTCAGAGAATCACAATTTTTTGCAAATCAGGCTGCCAGAAAGTCATGTTTTTTTACAAGTACAAGAACTAGAGAATTGCGATTCTCTCAAAATCCACAATCCAAAGAATCGCAACTTTCTCAAAATCTACCAAGCAGAGAATTGTGAATTTCTTAAGTTCCACTACATCAAGAGAATCATAATTTTCTCGAAATTCTAAGTGCAGAGAATCGTGAATTTCTCTTAAGTCCAAGGAATCACGATTTTCTCAAATCCTCTCAATCTAGAGAATCGCAAATTTCTCAAAATGCTAAGTTCCAAAGAATCACGAATTTCTCAAATGCACTAAATCCAAAGAATCGAGAATTTCCTAGTTTTCCCAAGTCCAAAGAATTGCGATTTTCTCAAAGTCTACACTTCGAGAGAATCGCAATTTTCTCAAATTTACTAAGTCTTGAGAATTGTGATTTTCTCAAACTCCAAAATGCAAAGAATCACAATTTTCTCAAACTCCAAAATGTAGAGAATCTCAATTTTCTCAAACTCCAAAATGTAGAGAATCGTGAATTTCTCAATTTTCCCAAGTCTAGAGAATCGCTATTTTCTCAAACTTCAAAATGCAGAGAATCGTGAATTTCTCAATTTTCCCAAGTCCAAAGAATCTCGATTTTCTCAAACTCCAAAATCTAGAGAATCACAAATTTCTCAAAATCCAAAATGCAAAGAATCGTGAATTTCTCAATTTTCCTAAGTCCAGAGAATTGTGATTTCCTCAAAATGCATAATTCCAAAGAATCGCGATTTTGTCACTTTGAGACAATCAAGATTTTCTCAAAACATTTTAGGTGGGAAAAAATTTTGAATTTTCTAGAGAATCGCAATTTTCTGAGAAAGTGGTAATTTTCTGAGTTTTTAGGCAGGAATTTTGAATTTTTGTGCCGAGCCCCAAATGTGCAAAAAATCGTGAAGCACTTGCTAGCTCTTTCTTGCACTCCCACACATGAGAAATGATTTGAAAATGGTGAAAATGCACTCAAAAACGAAAAACATTCTATGAAGATGAAGATGGTGGTGATGATGATGATGATGGAGAAGAAAAATCAAAACACAAACAGAAAAATGAGTATTTTTACCTTCCAACATGGCAAGTCTATGATCTTACCATCAGAATGCTAGTCCTCGAGCAATGCTCCCCGGCAACGGTGCCAAAATTTGGTGTAGCTCAAGCATGAGTACCACCTCCTTTACTTGTCAATCCATGAAGACGTGAGGAGTATATGAAGATTGTGAACAATTATGGTGAGCAAATGTGAGACACAAGCATATACATGCATGCATGCACATAAGGCAAGATCAAAGAGAGGAACAATGGAAAACTTATATTAGCAATCTCAAAGAAAGTGTAAGTTCACTCTCCAACTAGCTAACCTCAAAAATGAGCTCTCTAGCTCTTTCTATAGTTTTCTGACTAGTTTTGGCCCTGTCCAGACCTAGTGTCCAACCTAGTTAAAAATTAGGTTCCCGGACTTATTTGAGGGCTCAAAGACGGTCTAAAAATTGTGAAACTTGTTCAATAGATACTTCTAATACTCCTCAATATTGAGGAATCTTTGTCTTGAACAAAGTGGACTCACAAAAATGTGAAATGACATTTACAATGGTTTTTAGTAATAAAAATCAGTATTTTTATAGGGATTTTTTCTCCAAATTTGACATACACTTCTTGGAGCTCCCTATATGTTCCCTCTTCTTGTGTGTCCACTTCTTTGATGCATTCTAGCACTTTGTGCTTGACCTTGAGTTCCAACAAAGTGTTGTAGAGGATTGAAGACAAGAGACAACAAAACGTAGGAGAGAGAAAAGAAGAAAAGCAGGCCCACAAAATTTTCAAGAAACAACCCATTTTCTTTTCTTAAATCTATCATAAAACATTGATAAGCCTTGTAAATGCACTAGAGGAGTCCTCTAGATGCATATACCCTGAAGATTGTAACACTATCTTTATATAGTAGTAGGAACTTAGAGATTTGTAAAGAAAGTGTGAGTTTCTTGTGTGAAAGTATCAAACTTAGGCACATGTATATCTATCACTTTGTGACACAATTGTAAAGCCTTTTTTGCCATAATCAAGAACTAACTTCCGAATTTCAAATTTTCTTATTCTTGCTTGTGTATCTTCTTCTTCATGAGCTTCTACGTGTGCTTGAGGCACAAAATGTGTGTCTAGAAGCTTTTTCTACCTCTTTCCCTTCTCATTTCACTAATATTGTGTGTGTGCATGTGTGTGTGTGTGAACTATAAGGAGTCTTTAGTTGTGAGTAGGTGATTTCTTCCACCCTCTTTTTTGGACATAATTTGGAGCTCAGAGGTCCGATCAAGCTAAAAATACCACCATTGGATGCAGCTCATCGAGAGCTTTGAAATTAACCTAACTGTAGGTTGGTATAGGAGATATGATGTATCGTTTGATTTGTGTTTATTGCTACACCAAGTATCATGATACACACTTTTGCATAAGAGGTGTCGTTGACGTGGATATTCCCTTTTTTATTGCATGCATTCCTTGTCCCTTTCCCATATTAACCATCACCGAAACACATGATTCAATGCACTTGATTGGGTCATACTCTTAGTTTCATAATTTAATGTGTGCATCAAACCACCACTTTATGCACTTGATGGAGATTTGATGACTCTTTAGTCTCACTTGTCATATATATATATATATATATATATATATATATATATATATATATATATATATATATATATATATATATATATATATATATATATATATATATATATATATATGTGTGTGTGTGTGTGTGTGTGTGTATGTATGTATGTATGCATGTATGTATGTATGTATGTATGTATGTATGTATGTATGTATGTATGTATGTATGTATGTATGCATGCATGCATGCATGTATGTATGTATGTATGTATGTATGCATATATATATATATATATATATATATATATATATATATATATATATATATATATGTGTGTGTGTGTGTGTATGTATGTCCCTAGAACTCTATATATATGTGTGTGTGCAGTATTATTTTCAGATTTTATATATTGCACATATCGTATATATATACAAAAATTAATATATATAGAATATATATATATATATATATATATATATATATATATATATATATAAATATATATATATATATATATATATATATATATATATATAACTATAACAAATAGAATTTATGCTTACGCTGCATTGTCACGATGATGTGACATAAGTATCCGCATCTCTTTTAGGCACCATTTGTGAAATGAGCCACTGCCAAACTCGGACTCTAGTGAACTAGATACATACTTTTTGTCTCTCTCATCAAATTCAGTGCAAAAAAAGATCACATAATAGCTTTTATGAGAAACTTATACTTATACTCATTTTATGTGAACAAATTTGAGGTAAGAATGAGGAAGAGCTCTCAAGCATTTTTTTTGAACTCTAAGCTAAGTGTGATGTATGCTATGCTTACATTTGAAGATTTGTCACAATCTAGACCTAAGCTACCTATGCATGCGCACAAAGGTACCTCTAATCATGAGCGGGAGGTGGTATAGGTGTCCTCAAAATAAACAAATTAAAAAAATTAAAAAAATTTATGTTGTAATTTTATTAAAAATAATAAATTTTAATAAGAAAATTAAGGCAATCCAAATGCCTTGTCATTTGAGAAGTTAGTCTTTGTTCTGTTGGACGAAGATCAGTGCAGGCAGAACAGGTCCATTATGCGTGTTGCAGATCAAGCTTTCTTGGCTAGTCACAAGGGCAAAGGAAAATGGAGCTCTTCAATGAGTAAGCAGAAACGTGCCAATTTTGCACATTCGAAGAGGGAAGACAAAGATGAAAAGAAATCAGAAAAGCAGAAATTGTTCTGCAGGTCCTTTAAAGGAAATGATCATATCATAAAGAACTCTCAAAAATTGGCTGCTAAAGAGGCAAAAAAGAAAGAGGCTGGAATGGTTGTTGCAGAGGCCTCTACACTGAAAACTGAGTCTGCTAATCTTGTGCACGAAGAAGAATGGGCATTTACTACTGTTTGCAGTTTTCACCCATCCTCTCATGAGCAATGCATGTCTCCAGTAGACTCAGATCTTTGGTACTTTGATAGTGGCGCGACCAAACATATTACCTCGCAACATAGTTTCTTCTCTTCACTCGAGCCTACCCCTATAGGGAATACTGTCACATGCGCCAACAACTCTTCCTATCTTGTTATGGGAGTTGGTAAGATCATTTTGACTACTGTTGATGGTAGTTCTTTCACCTTGTGAAATGCTTTGTTTGTGCCAGGGATCAAGAAAAATCTGTCATCTGTTTCAGCTTTAGCCAAGATTGGCTTGGTTGTGAAATTTGTTGATGAGAGATGTACAGTTCATGATGTGTCAAATGGCGATGTGATTATTGCTTCTGGCATTCTATGTCATGGGCTATATAAGCTCATAGACTATGAAAGTTATGTAAATGATTATGCATGTGCAGTACATGATTCTCATGCTATGTAAGATGCAAAGCTTTGGCATGCATGCTTTGGTCATCTGAATTTTGCTAGTTTTCTACGCCTATAGAAATCTGATATGGTGTTCTCTTTTCCAAACTTGAGGCACCTAGAAAAAATGTTTGTGAAGGGTGTATTTTGGGCAAAATGCAGCGTTCCTCCTTTCCAAAAGATGCTTCAGTTCGAGCTACTAAAAAATTACAGCTTGCACATAGTGATGTTTGTGGTCTTATGCAGACACATTCTTTTGGAAATTATCTTTACTTCGTGACTTTCATTGATGATTTTTCCAGGCATGCATGGGTATATCCATTGAAAGCAAAGTCTGAAGTGTTCATATGCTTCAAATAGTTTTTGGTTTTGGCTGAAAATCTGTCAACATGTAAAATGAGCACCCTCCATTCTGATCGAGAGGGGGAATATATGTCTTCTGATTTTAATGCATTTCTAGCTGAACGTGGGATAAAACACCAGTGTACAGTTCCGTATACACCTCAACAGAATGGAGTTGCTGAACGAAAGAACAGGTCACTCATGGAGATGGCGAGGTGTATGGTCAAGAGTCAAGCTTTACCATATAGTTTCTGGCTTGAGGTTGTCATGTGTGTAGCATATGTCCTTAGCAGGTGTTCCACTAAAGCACTACAATCTATCACTCCATATGAGGCTTGGCATGATCGCAAGTTATCTGTTGCTCATCTGCATGTTTTTGGTTGTCTGGCATATGCATTACTGCCTGAACAACATCACAGAAAATTGGATGATAAAGTAGTAAAATGTATTTTTGTTGGGTACAATTCTGAAAGTAAAGTCTATCGTCTGTATCATCCACAGACTAAACACATTCTGGTTACTCGTGATGTTGTTTTTGTGGAAGATGCTATTCAGCCATTGCTTTCATGTACTAAGGAGACATTTGCTAGCTCCAAAGACATGTATGATACTTTGCTGCCTCTGGCTATAGGTGGATAGTCTAGTGCTGGTCCTAATGAGGCAACTTCTCAACCTTTGCAGGTTTCATGTTATGATGCAGATCATTCCATTTCTGATGTAGGTTCATATGACGTACTTGTTGATGAGAGATCTGATATTGAGCAAGCAAAAACTATGCCAAAATGGCTTGTGTAGACTTTGTATGGCATCAAATTATATGCACCTCTATCATATCGTACTCCATCAAGCTCTCATAATGCTTCTTTTACATCAGATTTCTATGCTATGGCTGCCTCTAATCTCTATGATGATAGTGAACCTATTTTGTTTGATGAAGCACAAAATTATGAACATTGGATGGCTGCAATGCAATCTAAATATGATGCTATAATGAAGCATGGTACTTGGTCTTTATGTAAACCTTTTGGAACAATTGAGAGGTATAAGGCTAGGCTTGTTGCAAAGGGTTATGCATAGGAAAGAGGCATTGATTTTGATGAGACCTTTGCACCTACATGCCGTATGACTACTGTTCGAAGCATCTGTGCACTTGCAGCCCATCATGGTTGGAATGTACATCAGTTGGACATTAAAATTGCATTTCTGAATGGTCACTTGCATGAAGAAGTGTATGTTTTTCAGCCCCGTGGCTTTGTGCAAAAAGGGCATGAAAACCAGGTATGCAGGTTAGAAAAGGCATTATATGGTTTAAAGCAAGCACCATGTGCTTGGTATGAGAAGATACATGCCTATCTGATTGCACATGGTTTTGAGAACAGTCGAACTGAAAGCACCTTACATGTTAAGCATGCTAATGATGTACTTCTCATCATTGTGGTTTATCTTGATGACATGCTGATCACCGGTCCTCATGACATGCATATTGCTGATTTTAAGGCTGATTTGCATGCCTCATTTGAGATGTTTGATTTGGGGCATTTGCATCACTATTTGGGCATTCAGTTTATGCACCTTGATGGTGGAATGGCTTTGTGTCAAACAAAATATATTGACACATTATTGCAGTGGTTTGGCCTTGAGGATTGTAAACCTATTGCCACTCCTATGGAAATAGGTTTACGACTGTGTCTTCATGATGCTAGAGATGCATTGATGCCATTCTCTATCAACAGGGTGTTGGATGCTTGATTTACTTATGCATTACTCGGCTAGATATTCAGTTTTCTATCTCAGAGATGAGCAGGTTTATGCATTGCCCAAGAGTCAAGCATTGGCACGCGGTTAAGCGCATCTTTTGCTACTTGAGTGGTACTCGTCTACTTGGTTTGTTTTATCCCAAGGGGGGATCACTACTGCTAGATTTGCATGCTTTTTTTTACTTTGATTGGGCTGGTTGGTATGACACTCGTGTGTCCACTAGTGGTTTTTTCTTCATGCTTGGTAGCTCGTGCATATCTTGGCTGAGCAAGGAGCAGCCTATTGTGGCCACTTCCAGTTGTGAGGCTGAGTATAGGGTAGCTTTCACAGCGACTATTGAGTGTGTGTGGCTCAGATGCCTGATGGTTGATTGGGGTGTTGGTCAGTCTTTTGCCACCACCATCTTCACTGGCAGTTAGAGCACATTGGCAATTGCGAGGAACCATGTGTTCCATGCTCACACTAAGCAGATTGAGGTGCATTATGATTATGTCGGGGAGAGGTTCTCTACTGGGGAGATCAGCTTGGCATATGTGCCCATGCAGGAGAAGATTGCAGACCTTTTCATGAAGGCTTTGCCTAGGGAGACGTTTGAAGCTTTCTGCAAAGCTTTGGGATTACCTCCTTTTCTGGAGTGATTTCCACATAGCTTGGCACTTCCTTATACATGAGTGCTAGCTCCTTGTTCACCGTGTCACTCCCAAGGGCGATTTGTTGATATATTTAGGTAGTGATGTGTGTGAACACTCTAGGAATGAAAGGGCACTTTTTTCCCTCTTTAGGAGGTCTTTTTTTGCCCGGCCTGTATATACACCCATAACCCTAATGGGCTACTTATCTTTTTACATGCTCTAGTAATACATTCAACATTGTGTGTTGTGCTCCAAGCTTCTTCTTCTTCTTTGTGTTGTTCGCATGCTTCTGCAGACGTCTAACTCTAACTATATATATATATATATATATATATATATATATATATATATATATATATATATATATATATATATATATATATATATAGAGAGAGAGAGAGAGAGAGAGAGAGAGTTAGAGTATGTGGATATGTGTATATGTGTATGTGTGTGTGTGTGTATATATATATATATATATATATATATATATATATATATATATATATATATATATATATATATATATATATATATATATATATATATGTGTGTGTGTGTGTGTGTGTGTGTGTGTGTGTGTGTATGTATATATCTGTGTGTGTGTGTGTGTGTGATGTCTATGTATGCATGGGTGTGTGTTAGGTTGATGCTAATGTGGATATCCAAGTTGTAGTTCTTGTAACTCTTAACCTTCCTCCTATAACTATTGTATGGAAGTTCTTTTTGGCATTGTCTCCTGATTGTCTTGATGCTCAAAATAGGCTAATGCAATATAGTAATTCTTGTGATCTATCATTATCTCTGAGTATTTTCTATTTGTCTAAGTTCAAGTTCCTAATTTCTCTATAAGTTTTTATTGTATTCTATGGTTAGGGAATGGAAATGCACTGCGTTATTCTCAATAATCCCAATTCTCCAAACTCTACTTTCTATAGAGTTAGAGATCAAACATTTTGGTGACTAGGATGGGATTTTGATTTGAGTTTTTGTGCACTTATCAAGAGCCAAAACAATTGACTACTGTGGAAGAGACAATTTGGAATTCTCCAGACAAAACTATTGTGGGTGTAGCAAGAAACATCCATGTACTGAAACAAATTTTATCTCTTGTAGAGTGTGATGTAGTTCCCTCCATTAATCACTCAGCTGTTAGAGGTCAAGGCTTCATTTGAAGATGCAAGGTTGTAGTCTGAACTAGAATTCAGTGTTCTATAGATGAATCAGTGTAGAAATAGGAAAAACATGTGGAGGATTCTAGCATGATGACCAAAATTTTAGACTTCACCTGGGTGGAGTAACTCCAAGGATTGCATATTGATGATGAAGTGAAGTTGGAAATGGAAGTGTAGCATCATATTAAAGTGGTTAGTTCCCAATCAATTCCTTAAATTGGATCCTTAGAAGTTATTAGACAAATCTATTGTATGAAATGTCAAAATGTAGGTCATATAGGGGCAACTTGTGCTTTGAATCAATTTTATTGTGTCAAATGTAATGTCATCAGCCATATTATAAAAAGTTATATATATAATACTCATGCTAAGGTGGTAACTACTAATCAAGTGCAACCAAAATTGATGCAGCGTAGTCAGTGGTATTGTTCCACTTAGGTACATAATATTCATCAAGGAGAGGTTGGAAATATTAAGAATACTCAAGAAAGTGGAAATCCATCTCAGCCTAGAATAGGCCATTCTAAATACTATGGCACTCGATAAGGATGCCGATTCTTCACTCCAAATTAGAAGGAAAGTAACAATTTTTCAAAGGATAAAGGTCCCTAGTGTTTGTTTTGTATGGAATTTGGCAATGTAAGAGACAATTGGAAAGAAGCTCAAGATTATGATAGACAAAAATAGGAAGCCAAATTGAAAGATCCTATAACTACCATGGTTTCCTTTCATTTTGATGACCCGATGGCTATAGTAGTTACTAGGTCCGATAGGCAGTTTAATAGGGAGGAATCTTCCCACTACCCTAAGGTTCAAGAACAATAGAAAATATATTCTCAAGCCTTTGGATGGGCTAACCAGTTACCTTAGACAATTGAATTTGGTGAGAAGTGGCTACTTCAACTTCGATGCATCAAATAGATCTACTACTCTTAAGTATTCTTGGAAATTCAACTACCTTTGGGGGATTTATTGAATTTATTTCCAAATTTTAAAACTGCATTATTTTCAAATGATGGAATGAATATCTCCCCAGTGAATCAATTAGAAACTATGGAAGATAAATTAGTGGATTATGTTGTTCCTTTGATTGTAAATTTGGTATAAGAAAAAAACCATTCCATGAGTATTAATTGATGGTGGACCTGGGGTCAACATTATAACTTTAACAATATGCAGACAATTAGGGTGGATGGATTTACAACTAGATCCCTTTTATATCCATATCGTAGATCAATCATGCGTACAACCGAAAGGTCTTCTAAAATATATCCCTAGCCACATTCAACATGCAACTTTCCATATTAATTTTGTTCTCATTGAATAATTAGGATGCAATGTACATTATAATCTACTTTTGGGCCATCCATGGTTAAGGCATGCAAAAGTACAACAAGATTGGGGTTCTCAAGCTATCACTTTTTGAAAAGGTCATAAGAAGTAGGCACGTGAATGTTGGACGATTTCCTCAGAAAAGTAAAAGAGAACGACGGTGCCACCACTGCTCAACATTGACGCCCAAGCTTAGGATCGCATGTGTATTATGGCATGTTTCACTCCGATCGCCCCGAATCAATATCAATGGTCAAGTCTCTCAGGTAATCAGGCTAAAAGCTCTATTAGACAGGGATGCCCCCTAGCTTCTCTTCTTTTTTCCATTGCCACTGATGGTTTCAACTGCTTGGTTCACCATCAAGCCCTTCTAGGGCAAATCCAAGGTCTTCAGTTCCCTCATAGTCTCAATCAGATGCTAATGAGACTCTTCGCCAATGACATGAATGCTTTTGTAGATAATGACCCTAATAGTATCAACACCCTCTGGCATTATCTAAATCACTACAACAATTCGGGCGTATACCGAGGCTTTTACCGAGGAAATTGAACACCCGAATTTTTGCATCGACGTCGCTGTAAGTGTCGGTATGCGCATCGGAACTAAAGCACCGGTATAGATGTCGGTATATGCATTGATATGAGCATCAGTATAATCGTCGGTATGTTGGGTGTACTTTCGCGTATACTGACGCCCGCTAGGTGTACCGATGCTTATTCAAATGACCCTCCTCGGAGTACCCTCGCTTATACCGACGACAATCTACAAAATTCTTTTTGGGTAGAGTGTGTTGTCCTTTGCTATAGCAACATTACCATGATGTTGTTTAGCAAAAGACAATACACTCTGCCCAAAAAAAACCGAGTACATGTGATGTGTACTCTAATGGAAACCAAAATATCATTTCATAAAGCAAAATATTATGTGACACAAAAGAGATAATCACAATGAACCATGAACCATGTACAAAAAAAGTTATATAATTCATAAATGAAGCATGTACAAGAGTGTGGCAAACCACTGTCATGTATGAGGCTTTTACAAAATGTGACAAAGCATTGCCATATAAGAATCAAATACAAAATTTTGGTGCACCACTGCCATACACATGTAGAGAATGTTCCATATCAACAGTCCTGCAACAAAGAACATTCATGAAATGAGATAAATTCACATGAGGATTTACAAACAACGAGTAAAAACCAAGTTTATAAATTCATCACTTCATCATAAATGCTCCCATGAAACAACGGCACCGCATCTCTCCAAGTCCTCCAATAGTGCAGTCAATCCATGACAATATCCATAATCCTCCTCCATTCGTGTTGGAGGATGACCCATTGCTAGCTCGTGCAACAAATATACAAAACATTAAAGGAACATACATGACAAGCTTAACACAAAAAAATTCAATATACCAAATGGTACTTACAAACTCGTGATGCATCGTGTCATATCCGCTGCTTCCCAAATCTGACGGTCCAACCATATCTAAACGTGTAGCTGCGGCATCTTGCTATTGGCGATATCATTCAGGAGTCTGCTTCTGCTTGTCGTGAATCATATCCGAGTCCTCAGCATCTAACCATACAGGCTTTGATAACCCTGCTCTGAAAGCATCATGAGCCTTGGATCGTTGATGGGACATAGCTTCACGTGCAGTTTGAAGAATCCACTCTGAACTGACAAGAGGCTACCCATGTGCTAGTCGGAACTCTTGATAAATCATCTCTATGATATAACTCTTTCGATCTTTATCTTGTTCACTCCATTTCAACATGATAGAGTGTCCAAACTGTATGGAGCAAAGCTATCATATACACTGACACATTGATTTTCTGACCGCATCCATCATCGGAGCTCCATCTCGGATACTTTAGACCTTGGAGTCATCATGGTCATGAGCACCCCAAGTGTACATGATGTTCCACATAGTGTACTATGTGGCATCCCTACATATGAGGTACTCGTTCTACGAGTAGAAGTGGATGACACAACGTCCGTCGCATTGCCTCCATAACAGCCACCTTCTCCAGACCTGCATGTAGATCCACTCCTAGAACCTCCTGCTCGAGGGTGTGACCTCGACCTACAAGATAGGCTAGCACCTGTATCGCGCTGAGGTGTTGAATGCACATGTCTATTACTAGAGCCAGTAGGGGATGGTTGAAAAGATGGTCATGGTGGAGTGATAAAGATAGGAGACATACCTCCAGCGGGAGTAGCACGACCTGCAGGAGTGACAACGATAAGAGTGACACCGGCAAGAGTGACACCGACGGGAGTGAGGCTAGCAGGAGTGAGACCGACAGGAGTGAGGCCAGCAGGAGTGAGGCCGGGGGGAGTGCTACCACAAGTGATCCAGTACTGTGATGCAGCAGCCATATACGCAGGAGGTACCTAAGAGATGAACTCTAAGAACTCCTCCTCTATCATGGAATGTGGAGTGACTAGAGGACTGTCTCCCATCGTGCTCTATAACAAAGAACTCAAATAATTAGCATATGATAATAAAGGTAATATAGAGAAATGGTAGTGTACAAAAGAACCCAGCAAAAAAAGAAAACAAAAATTAGTACATATAGATGTTTGATTCAAAACTCCTCTATTCTAGCATCCTAAAATCGTATTTTTTATATATATTATAATCCTAAAGACTATTTTCTATATATCATAAAAAGCCTAATAACCCTAAAACCCTAATGCTATTATATATATATATATATATATATATATATATGTTATATGTATTATACATATGTATTATTTATATGTCTATTTCTTATATAATTAAAATCCTATTTTTATATATTTAATTATATATATTAATTTATTTATTTAAAATACTAGCTCTTTTTATATTTATTTATCTATACAATTATCCTTATATATATATATATATATATGTGTGTGTGTGTGTGTGTGTCTGTGTGAGTCTGTATATATTTATTTATTTATTTATTTATTTATTTATTTATATATTCAGATTTTTTTCTTAATTTTTTCTATATTTTTTCTTTATATCAATTTAATTCAATTAATGTATGTAAAAACCCTAAAACCCTAATCTTAAAGATCTAGACCCAAAATATGTATATTTATGTATGCATGTGTATATACATGTATATGTGTATTATATGTGTATATGTATGTGTGTATATATGTTATGCATGTGTATATATATGTGTATGTGTATATGTGCATGTGTATATATATATATATATATATATATATATATATATATATATATATATATATATATATATATATATATATATATATATATATATATATATATATATATATATATATATATATATATATTGTTAGCTCAGAAAATGGTTGGTTTTTATGCACCAATGTGGTTCTATTTGGCAGGAAAATACATTTGGTTTCAGGTACTTGCAGAGTTAATCAATGGGATGAAAGGTATTTGCAAACTACATGGCTACTTCTTGCTCAAGGGAAAGTGCCTATTGGGATTGGGGAAAAACCGCTTCTAGAGTCATTTTTGGGAGGCAGTCCTCGGATATTCTTCCTAGTCCGTGGTAGACCTAAAAAAAAATTCCTTTCATCTTATGGAGTTCCCCTCCTACGAGTTGCATGGAGCTGTGCGCATATGTCTGGCTTCTATATGTGTATCTAACCACTGTAAAACTCAACTTTTTTGGAGCTTGCGGTTCATCTCAGCTAGTCAAGATGAGCAGGGAGAGGTAGAATGAGGTACAGGCCTTACTTTGTGGTGTGTTACAGGTGAGTGTGCAGAAGTTTGGATCATCTATGTAGTTAAACCCCTCAGATGAGAGGAAAAAGCAGGTCAATGAAAGGGATGCCACCAGCGATCAAAGGGTAGTCAATGTGAAAGGAGCCAAGAACATATCACATTCAGGTACAAGGACTTGCAATCTAATATTGAGCATCAATATGTATTCTACCCATCCGTATATCTGGGAAATCCTAAATGGGCGGGATAGCAATCCAATGTCTTGCAAAAATGGAACTTTATTGAGAGAGTCTGCTAATGGACATGTGGGCTTCCCACCACTGTGCGTGATCACCCTGTAGAGAGTGATGATATTGTTTATAAAGATAAGTATAACGACAGAACAATGATTACCAATGCTTGTGATGCTTTAGATATGGGACATTTGAAAACAATGATGCAGATGAGGACATATTCTTTCGAGATGAGTCTAGAGATGCAAAGATATCATGAGGGCAGAGCGTCGACTCTGATTCAAGCACGATTGTGGAGGGAATTCTTTAGGGATCCCTCACTTTGGAAGGATAACAAGAATGCTAAAACAAATCCAAAGGCCCTAGCAATAGTACAAAAAAATATGCACTCTCATCCAAATTCAGTTTTTTTGGCATATTGTATTAGATGCTTGCGAAAAGTGGGGGCAGAGGTGGTTTTTTTTGCCATTTTCTCATTTATTGAAGGGGGGGCTTTTGTCTGTGGGCGTGGCAGAGAAGAGGGCGCCGTTGTACAGATAAAGGGGGGGTCGCTTTCTGTTACACACGACCGGGAGAAGCAAACAGGAAGCGGGATTCAAGACTCAATTTGTGGACACTCGAAAAGGGGTGACCCATGTGCTTCTCAAAGAGGTTGATATAGTTGGTGTTTTAGAAAAAGATGACATCAAGGATTTGCAACCCCTGAACGATAGAGTCCTTATCAAGGTTGCTGAAGTCGAAGGGAAAACTGCTGGTGGTGTCTTACTCACTGATAGTGTGAAGGAAAAACCTGTGATTGGAACGGTTTCTACAGCTTGGCCTGGGACTGTTGGTGAGGATGGTACTAGGAGGCCCTTGGCAGGTCAGGAAGAATGTTGTGTACTCAAAGTATGCAGGAACCGAAATCGACTTCAATGGGGTGAGCACGCTCGAAGGGAGGCTGTAGTGCAGAAGAAGGTTTTTGTGGAGCAGGCAACGAGGAGGAGCGTGAGGGAAGGACAACGTGGAGTTCTCTTCTACTTTGCATTTCTTCGAGGGGAGGGTGTGGATTCGTGGGGGTATCCATGATATGGAAAGCTCAAAGCCTCAAAGGGAACGAATTGGTGAGCGACAGGGAAGACAAGAGTAGCACGCACGAGTAAATCGCTTCTACTCAGAGGAGAGAGGGAATATCTGCTAGGGGAAGGATGTAAGAAAAAGGAGTAACTCTGATTGTGAAGAGTTCAGTGAGGAGAGTGCAGCTGATTCAGATAGGGGAAGAGGGAAGGAAGATAAAGCGGAATCTGACGCAAAGCATACATGATAATCTGCCGATGCTTGGAATCTAAAGCTCTTTTGTGTGATCCTTAAGCTTGGCCTACTCACGAAGCCATCGAAGGATTGGAACTTCATAACCAAAAGTTATAGCAGCTGTAAGTTTTTTTGTATATTCAATTTGAGATTCTAATTTCTGCGATCACTTGCAACCATCGAGTCTCTTCTGGAATGATTTTGTGCTACTATTGTGCAATGAAGCTTTCACGTCCCAGTAAATAATATGTCCTAATGCGCTGGAGTCTATAAATCACATATGAACTTGGCAAATTGCACGTCTGATGTTGAATTGGACTAAACACATCACCTAATGACGTTGAAAGAATTCTCTGACGCACTAGCTGTTAAGATGTGTTGAGTTTTTTTGGGATGAAAAAAAGCGATTGAATCTATTTTGTGTGATTATGTATATGATGCTTGTTCTTGAAACTCTGCCAAACACTCTCGTGATTTGTTCTGATGTTAGTTGTTGAGTAGGAGCAAGCTGCGATGCATATAAGCTGTAATGAAGCTCGAGTTCTGAGAATCATTTTGATTATGTCTTCGATTAAAAAGTTTTTTTATTCGGGGGAGAGACGACAGTCTGTTTAATTGGTTTGGAGGTATCATCCACATTTGAAGAGGCCACTACAGCTATCAGGGGTTGCAGCAAGCCAAGAGGGAAGGTCCGCAAGGGGATGCTTGCGTGTACGATTACTGAGGAGGGAGAACATGATGTTTTGAATCTCAGAGGGGTTGAGGAGAAGCGAGTGGAGAGAACCTGTCAAGAACACTACTGAAGGCATTTTCAAAGGATTGCAGGAAGGATCGTCTGCTAAACCATTGAGGTATGCTGAAGGATTCGAGGTTTGCATTGGACCATTATCTGTATGCATATTTGAGATGGTGTGTGGGGCTGTAAGGAGTGGGAAGGGCTCAAGTTAAAAGTAGTGAACATTGAATGAGAACAATGAAGTTGGAAAAAGTTTGAACTCTTTCTTTAGGCATTGTGTGCTACAGTTTTAGAATACTTCACCCCCAAGTTCCATGCAGAAAGCTTATGTGCGATCTATAGAGGTTACTTTCCCTATGTTGGGATGCTTCAATAAAGTTTGTGCGAAGTATTAAGGTTGCAGTATAAGTGTACACCCTTGTTTAGGATACGTGTGTGACAGGCTTGTTCACCCTAGAAGGGAGCCCCTTTGTCATTATGCCCGTGCAAAGAGATGAGAAATACAAAAATCCTAGATCTGAAGTGAATTATTCCTAAATAAATATGTGTATGAATCGGACTTCTTGTGTGAGGGATAACAAAATTAGGAAGGCATTTTCTTCAAAAAAATGGGCGTAGGAGCATATCATTTTGGTGCGTTTGCCGGGAACATATGAGCTAGTGCATAGACATAGGAAGAATCCATTGCGAGATAATTGTGGGCTCTAGGTAATCCAAGTGGACCGATTCCGAGGGATTTGAACAAAATAAAGCCTCGTATAATCACTTTTTCCTTGGGCTCAAGACCCATTCATTTTGGTGCGTTTGCCGGGAATTAGCTTGGTACGTCTCTATAAGAGAGTGCCATAGGTTCGCCTAGCGCCACAGGTTGGCCGAGCTTGCGGACCCCAAGATCTAGTACATGAGCGAGGGGAGCTCATCGTCAGGAGCAACACAAACTCAATAGAGGAACGCGCTCAGAGAAGAGCCCTTGAAAGAGAAAGGAGAAGGTGGGAACCGCCAGGTGAGTGGACCTCGATTGGCTCGAAGAAATCAGCCAAAAACGTGTACTCCCGTAGGAGAGTCGCGAATCAAGTGTGGTTTGGAGGAGGGATCCTGAAGCCACGTGTGCTAAATTTCTGGGATCGAAGTGATATCGACATCACACCTCTGTTCGAAATGGCTCAGCGGATTTCAGTTCACTTGGGGGACTTCACCAAGTTTTCAGGTACTTGGGACGAAGATCCGGATAGTTTTATCCAGTTGTTTGAGGTTACCTGTGAGGCCAATGACGTAGTTGACCAGGATCAAAGATTGAGGATTTTTCCAGCTATTCTCCGTGATGAGGCAGCCAATTGGTATGGGAATCTGACACCACAAGAACCTGGAACTTATCAAATGCTCAAGGAAGCCTTCTTGGCAAAGTTTCGACGACAAGGCTTCCAAGACAGATTGGCCCAACAAATGGATTACTTGCGACAAGGAGTCAATGAGAGCATCGATAACTACATTCAGAGAATGGAAACGTTAGTAAGAAAGATGGGCGTGAATGCCCCGAACGATGAGACATTGAAACGAAGATTCATTTCGGGATTGAGAGATCCTACGGCACAGCAGCATATCAGCCTGACAAGACCTGCAACTTTAATGGATGCTAAGGAACAAGCGAGGCTTTGGGAGGAAGTACAATTATGCAAACAAAGGAAGATGGAGCTCTTATACGAGCCTATGGGAGGCCCAGGAAACATACCGATGAAAGATCCTGGCCAAGGAAGTCCCGCATTGACGACTCCAGCTTTTGTAGCCGCCACTAGCACGCCAGTCGAGGTAAAGCCTGCGCTAACCGAAGAACGAATATTAGAGTTGGTCACACAAGCTATAAAAGCTGCCACAATGACTCAGGAGACATACACAATAAAACCAGAGGTCACAACAAACCCGAATCAAGTGTTTCGATCAAATACATGGTGCGGAAAGTGTCATGGTTACGGCCATTTGGCTTCAGAATGCCCTACAGTCTCGAGAGTATTCACAGATAGATCACCACCTAGGATGCGTTGTACTTTTTGTGGAAGAACAAATCACACAGAGGACCGATGTTACAACAAGAGAGCCTATGAAGAGAGGACCATGAAATCAGGAGACACAAGAGAAAGACCTTACACGGGATTGCCCGCTCAAAGTGTCCCACCTACATCTCGTTGGGAAAGCAGACCGACTTATGGATATGGTGCTCAGGGTCAAGGAGGAGACTATCCAAGAGGAGCCGCACGTGATCAAAGAAGAGATGGTCCAATCCAGTGTTGGAGGTGCCATGGCTTTGGCCATACTCAATCTAGATGTCCAAACGAAAAGAAACCAATTGATTATACCCCACTATGTAGGTACTGTAGTGGGGAGGGCCACTTTGATGAAGATTGTCCAAAACGAAGAGCCACCGCTGGCAAGGAAAAAGGACCAATAGGGTCTTCAAATTATGTTGATACTCAGATGCATTCCACATCGAGAGCTCAAGAGCACGTTCCTACGATCGGAGTAGTGTTCAAGACACCGAACCCTCAAGAAGGCTCTAGCTCGTGAATGCACTTTGTGGATGCGTACGAGGCCAAGAAACCACACAAAGATCCAACTGTGGCAGTAGTCACAAGGACTCAAGAGTATTCAAAGAAGAATCCAGGAGGCGAAGGTGAAGAAGGGAGTCAAGAGAAGATCGTTGAGCGTGAAGAGGTAGAAAACCGAGTTGGAGGATTTGCTGAGCAGCAAGAGTTTGAGGATGGGGAAGAGATTGAGATTCTTCCACCCGTGACCAAGGAGTTTGTGCCGGGCATAGCACCATTCCCTGAAAGATTGAAAGCTCCTAAGATTAGAAAGGAAAGACAAAGTTCGGAAGAAGTAGATATTGTAAAGTTGCTCGCTCACACGGAAGTCACGCTGGCCATTGGCACATTGCTGAAATGTTCACCTGTTTATAGGAAACAATTCTACAACGAATATATCAAGAAGCCGAGGAAAGCTCGAGATAAAAATAGACAAGATAAAGATGTCCAAGGGATCATTCAAAGTATTACGACGCAAATCGATTCGAATGCTCCAGCTGTGACGGTCGAGATTAAAGGATATGCACTCCCTAGTGCTCAGTTAGATAGTGGAGCCGCAGTCAACCTTATGAATGAGTTCATGATGAAAGCTTTAGGCCTCAACCACATGGAAGAGACGCCGATGTCTTTGAGAATGGCGGATCAAACACAAGTGAAGCCTGCGGGTCTTTTGAAGAATGTAAGCACAGTTGTGGGCGGTTTAGAGTTTAAAGTTGATTATCTGATAGTAAGACCAAGGACCTCAGAGGCTACCTTCTCGATCCTACTTGGACGGCCATGGCTGGTGCAAGCCGAATGTGTGCATGACTGGCGCACAGGTTTTATTTCAATAGGGCCAAAGTCTGATCGGATTCAAATACAAGTATCCCCACCCTCGAGCAACAAGAAGAAGACAATAATAGTCGATGAGATGGAAAAGAAGGAGAAGGAGAAAGCAAGACACGAGATTGCACGAGCTAGGTTTTCCTTGAACACGGACACCTACAAGAATCTGCTTCAAGACGGGTTCAACTTGCAGCTCTTTAAGAATCAAGACACGAAGATGGGAGAGTATCAAAATCCATTGCTCTATAACGACGATTCCGATCAGGAGTTGCTAGGATGGTTGATACATACAAGTGAATTTGAGTGCTACATGTTGAGTATAGACGCAAGTAAAACCAAAGCTACTCAATCCCTGGAGAAGGGAACTTCAAGAGAAGAGTTGAAACTGGAGTTAGCTCCGACAATGGAAGTGCAACAGTTGAGAGAAAGAGTCAGAATGCTAGAAGCAGAGATTCTAAAGAGAAGTCGAGAATCGGAAAAGAAAGCGAAGAGTAAAACTAAAGTGTCGGAAGCCATTGCAATAGCTGAACTGAAGAAATTAGGTTCAATCGAAAGAGAACAAAACAACGATTTACTGGCCAACCATGCACGCGTGATTGGAGAGCATGTTCCAGTCACAGTGTCATCGAGGAATAAGGAATATTCGCGAGAAGCTCAGTTGGAAAAATGGGAAGTTCTTCCAGAAAAGTTCTTGAGCGTGGGGTCAGAGCTACCAGATGGAGTACGAGATTGTATTAAAACGACACTCAAAAATTTCAGCAAGGCCTTTGCATGGTCATACAGTGATCTGAGAGGAATTGATCCCTCGTGGCTGGGTAGTCACGACCACGAGTCGCATCCAGCGTCGTTATGGGCTAGCTGATATATGTTATGTGTTGTCATTGTGTGTTTGTGTGTTGTGCACTGCATTGCATTGGTAGATGGGTGGAATCAACCTGATCGGGTGGTCAGGTCCACGAATCACATCCAGTGTCAATGTAGGCCAACGTGTGAATATAAATAAAATTTTCATATGAAGTTATTCCCCACTCCTGAGGGGGAGAGAAAGAGAGGAGAGGGCGATGATCGCCTGGAAGGGAACGTTATCTTCTTGTGTGATTGGTATGTGTTGGCTTGCGACAGATCAGCTCACTTTGAATCAACATTCTTGAAGGCACGGAGACTCTATATGTACTTATGGATGAGGCTTTAGCGAGGTAATGCAACGGTCTTGCTTTATAACTTGTGTGCTCTATCTGAGGGTTTTTCTAGTATGTGTGACACTCCAGGGTTCTGATGTATGTCTTCACTTGCACTCGAGTCTCGATGGCTTTTGTAGGACGAAGATGGGGATTCTTCGCGAGTATCTAGTCATGGAATAATTGTACATAGCGAATAGTACGTCAATAAAAGGGGTATGCATTTTGGGTATGTTGCATCTCCGAGTGGATTCATTCCAGTTGTTGTTGTTTATTTTGGTATTTTCTTTTCTGTTTTTTGCAATGACAATGCATGTGTAATTCGTGGAAAGGTATGAATGTGTTATTTTGGTTGAGACTAATTTCATAATGGAATGCATGAACAATTTAATGTATGTGGAATTGGAGTTGCATATATGTGCATGTTCTTGAATCAATTGAAGTGGCTGATTTGTACGTATTCATGAGTGATTTTTTGAGCACTAACAACTTCGATGAGTGCAGGTTCAGTGGAAGTGATGGCTCGATGAAAACTTATGTGAACCAATTGAAAATTGACATGTTCATGATTGTTCGGATGTTATTGCAGCATGTAGTGGCTTGTCGAGGACGACTTCGCAAATAAGAAGAGGGAAGTATGTTAGCTCAGAAAATGGTTGGTTTTTATGCACTAATGTGGTTCTATTTGGCAGGAAAATACATTTGGTTTCAAGTACTTGCAGAGTTAATCAATGGGATGAAAGGTATTTGCAAACTACATGGCTACTTCTTGCTCAAGGGAAAGTGCCTATTGGGATTGGGGAAAAACCGCTTCTAGAGTCATTTTTGGGAGGCAGTCCTCAGATATTCTTCCTAGTCCGTGGTAGACCTAAAAAAAAATTTCCTTTCATCTTTTGGAGTTCCCCTCCTACGAGTTGCATGGAGCTGTGCGCATATGTCTGGCTTCTATATGTGTATCTAACCGCTGTAAAACTTTTTTGGAGCTTGCGGTTCATCTCAGCTAGTCAAGATGAGCAGGGAGAGGTAGAATGAGGTACAGGCCTTACTTTGTGGTGTGTTACAGGTGAGTGTGCAGAAGTTTGGATCATCTATGTAGTTAAACCCCTCAGATGAGAGGAAAAATCAGGTCAATGAAAGGGATGCCACCAGCAATCAAAGGGTAGTCAATGTGAAAGGAGCCAAGAACATATCACATTCAGGTACAAGGACTTGCAATCTAATATTGAGCATCAATATGTATTCTACCCATCCGTATATCTGGGAAATCCTAAATGGGCGGGATAGCAATCCAATGTCTTGCAAAAATGGAACTTTATTGAGAGAGTCTGCTAATGGACATGTGGGCTTCCCACCACTGTGCGTGATCACCCTGTAGAGAGTGATGATATTGTTTATAAAGATAAGTATAACGACAGAACAATGATTACCAATGCTTGTGATGCTTTAGATATGGGACATTTGAAAACAATGATGCAGATGAGGACATATTCTTTCGAGATGAGTCTAGAGATGCAAAGATATCATGAGGGCAGAGCGTCGACTCTGATTCAAGCACGATTGTGGAGGGAATTCTTTAGGGATCCCTCACTTTGGAAGGATAACAAGAATGCTAAAACAAATCCAAAGGCCCTAGCAATAGTACAAAAAAATATGCACTCTCATCCAAATTCAGTTTTTTTGGCATATTGTATTAGATGCTTGCGAAAAGTGGGGGCAGAGGTGGTTTTTTTTGCCATTTTCTCATTTATTGAAGGGGGGGCTTTCGTCTGTGGGCGTGGCAGAGAAGAGGACGCCGTTGTACAGATAAGGGGGGGGTCGCTTTCTGTTACACACGACCGGGAGAAGCAAACAGGAAGCGGGATTAAAGACTCAATCTGTGGACACTCGAAAAGGGGTGGCCCATGTGCTTCTCAAAGAGGTTGATATAGTTGGTGTTTTAGAAACAGACGACATCAAGGATTTGCAGCCCCTGAACGATAGAGTCCTTATCAAGGTTGCTGAAGCCGAAGGGAAAACTGCTGGTGGTGTCTTACTCACTGATAGTGCGAAGGAGAAACCTGTGATTGGAACGGTTTCTGCAGCTGGGCCTGGGACTGTTGGTGAGGATGGTACTAGGAGGCCCTTGGCAGGTCGGGAAGAATGTTGTGTACTCAAAGTATGCAGGAACCGAAATCGACTTCAATGGGGTGAGCACGCTCGAAGGGAGGCTGTAGTGCAGAAGAAGGTTTTTGTGGAGCAGGCAACGAGGAGGAGCGTGAGGGAAGGACAACATGGAGTTCTCCTCTGCTTTGCATTTCTTCGAGGGGAAGGTGTGGATTCGTGGGGGTATCCATGATATGGAAAGCTCAAAGCCTCAAAGGGAATGAATTGGTGAGCGACAGGGAAGACAAGAGTAGCACGCACGAGTAAATCGCTTCTACTCAGAGGAGAGAGGGAATATCTGCTGGGGGAAGGATGTAAGAAAAAGGAGTAACTCTGATTGTGAAGAGTTCAGTGAGGAGAGTGCAGCTGATTCAGATAGGGGAAGAGGGAAGGAAGATAAAGCGGAATCTGACGCAAAGCATACATGATAATCTGCCGATGCTTGGAATCTAAAGCTCTTTTGTGTGATCCTTAAGCTTGGCCTACTACAGAAGCCATCGAAGGATTGGAGCTTCATAACCAAAAGTTGTAGCAGCTGTAAGTTTTTTTGTATATTCAATTTGAGATTCTAATTTCTGCGATCACTTGCAACCATCGAGTCTCTTCTGGAATGATTTTGTGTTGCTATTGTGC